>CM060708.1:326069376-326601876 GCA_030686995.1 Artemisia argyi
TGCAATCCCACATCATGGTGATGGATGATGTATTTACTTGGTTATATACTGTCTTTTGTATAGAAGTTTCATTATGGGATTTGCACTATGTTGGTGGCTGGCTTTGTTATCATATGTGGCACGTGATTTCTAAGTCTCCACCAATTTACATAAATTCTCAATTTTTTTGTTTAGAATAAGAAATCCCTGTAGTTTGGTTTTAAGTTAATTGTCTTAATTAAAGAAATACTCTTAACATGTCAAATTGGTGTGTAGGTTCATTTGTAAACGCAGTACGTACTTCTTCCTCAATGAAGCATCTCCACCGCCACCAATAAATGAAGCATCTATCGTTGGTTAGGGTTCTTTCTTTTATTGTTTTCTTTCAATCGCAGGTATTCCTTCTTACAAGCCCTAGATCGATTTAGGGTTTGTAATTTTTCAGGGTTCAGTTTTTCTTCGCATCACTCTTTTGGTTATTCTGCATGGGGAATAGAAATTGGAAGTCTTTTAGATCTAATGAGGATCAAACTAAAAGGATCTCTAAATCACTTTTGTGACAAATTTTCAGGATCACTTTTCGGCTCATGATCATTGAAAGATTTGCAATGAATACGGAAACATTGTGGATGCTTTCATACCTTTTAAGAAATCAAAAGCAGGCAATCGTTTCGCTTTTGTTCGATTTATTAAGGTTGATAATTTGGATCGTCTTGTTGAGAGCTTATGCACCATTCGGTTTGGGAGGCTTCACCTATATGCGCATATTGTTCGTTTTCATAGAGGAAGTAAACCTCATGTTCTTCCAAACACATTTAATGCTAATGTGGGGAAACCTATTGTTCACCCTCAACCGTCTTAATTCTACATGAGGAACTCAGAACTCTTGAGGTTAATTCGTTTGTCTCTATTCTCCAATCAGGCAAAACTAATACCTGCACGTCTGAACAGGCATTTCCTTCTTTGGTCCTTGATGATTTGTGTATTTGGGACAGAGACTATAGCTTGTCTCTTATAGGGAAAGTAAAGGACATTACAACTTTACCTAATCTTTATGTTATCCTTGACAAGGAGGGCTTCCTGAATTTAAAACTCATTGGGAGGGCTGTGGGTTCTCATTGAAACGGACTCCATCATCTCAAAAGACAAGGTTTACTTCATACTGGTGCGGGTTCGTGGTTCTCTTCTTTGAGAGAGGATTTGGTATACGATTGTGAAAATAATAATAGCAACTAAAGAAGGTGACAACTGACAAAGCTTATAATGATCATATAAATGTTGTCGCATTGAACGACTACCAATCCTAAGTCGAGACAATCATGAAGTATATCTTCGTCAACAACACAATAGCACTTATGCTTCTTTTTAAGCTTATAATAGGAAATTAGGAAGTATGTTTGCATACTTATTCCTACATGGACTGATTTCAATCCCACATCGGGTGATGGATGAAGTATTTATTTGGTTCTATAATGTCTTTTGTAGAAAGTTGATGTAGTGAGATTAGTGTTATGTTGGTGGCTAGTTAAATTATCATATGTGATGGATGAAGTATTTATTTGGTTATATAATGTCTTTTGTAGAATGTTGATGTAGTGAGATTAGTGTTATGTTGGTGGCTAGTTAAATTATCATATGTGACATTTGATAGTACACCTGACCACTAACTTATATAAATTTTCAATTTTTATTTTTTATTTATTTATTTATTTTTTAAATAAAGAGATTACTATCCATTTTATTTTGATTTAATTGTCTTAATTACAGAAATACTCTTAACATGTGTATAGGTTCATTTGTTACTCACTTTATTTCGGAAAAATTATTACTAAATAGAAAAGGAGAATTCCATATTTAGCTTGGTGATGTTTTTCGGATTAAGTTTCCATAGTAATATAAACTAGACGAATATCCGCACAAAGCAACTGTGTATAACGATAAATAATTATACTTGCAAAATTTTGATTCTTGTTCGACTTTTGATGCAAAACGTGTGTGTTTGAAATACAAAGCGTGTGGTTTTTAAAATTAATATAGTGTGTGTTTTTTAAAAGTTTTCAAGTTTAGCACATACTTAAAGGTAATTTAAGTAAACTACAATAATATAAGTTTAAAAAAAAAAAAAAAAAAAAAAAAAAAAAAAAAAAAAAAAAACTCTTTATATATAGTAAAGATACACTGTCCATACACTTATGCAGCATACAAAATAAACTATTGTTATATTTACAAACAAATATCATATGTTTACAGAGACGCCGTATCATAGAAATTAACCAAAAAAAATAAAAACAAATAATCAGAACATAAACCACAAATGATTTTTTTTTTTTTTTTTTTTTTGATTTTTGATTCTATTTGTTTTATCATTTGATCAACTCTTTTCCATACATGTAAAGAAAGAAAAACTTGTATGTAAACTTCTTAGTTTAGTAAATAATCAAATACGTGTCACTTTTCAAGTTGTAGAACTACACACACCATACGAACGCAAAATGAATATGTACTCTTTTTATAACTCGATATAAAATTACTAATTTAGTCATAAGCAATAAACACTTGTTTAGTCATATGAACTCAATCGCCTTTCGCAAACCTTTGGAACCTCTCTTTGCACATTTTCTTGATTCCAAGGCATGCTATTCACATGTGGCTAGTGATGAGAAAACGTCTTCTAACTCAAGATAGAATGAGGCAACGTGATGTCGTTAATGATACTAATTTAACCTGCTTCGTTGTCCACTATGTAAAACACAACCCGACTCGCATGCTCATCTCTTCTTCGAGTGTGCCTTTGCATCACAGGTGTGGAAAGACGTGGTTCATATGGCTGATATAAATTTCTCCTCGTCGAAGTGGGTGGATATTGTGGCATGGCTTCAATTCAACCTATTGCTAAACAAAACACTATTACAAGTATTGTAGGTCGACTCATTGTAGCGGCATCTTCATACTTTGTTTGGCAAGAACATAATAATAGAGTACATGGGAAAGGCGATAGAACCCCCTGAGCAGGTAGCAAAGATAGTGGTTGACATGGTTAGACTTAAGCTAGCCTCTATTCGCTTCAAAAAGAAGCATCGGGTCGACAAAATGCGGAGTACTTGAAAGATTTTAAGTATAGCTAACGAAGATGGCTAGTTATCATGTATTATGGAGAGCATCGATTTGTAGTGTATATTGTTATGTGTCCTCTATATTATGGCTATAATTTGGTTGTCATACTTTGAGCATGTTCAAAGTATATAGTTTTATTTTTAGGTCGATAGGGTGGCTCATTACCACCCTCCCATGTACCTAAACTCATTTTATTCATTTAATATATTCACCGAGTATAATCCGTGTTACCCAAAAAATAAGGTGGTTTGTAAATTAAGATGCCTGCCAAAAGAACTATTTGGATTTGTATGCCTAAGACAGTATAATTTAAAGCAAGCTGGATGTAGGAGCGGAGCCAGAACTTTTTTGTCGAGGGGCAAAATATTGTAACTTTTAAAAACTACACTAAAAATTGCTACGTTTGCAGAGGGGGGGGGGGGGGGGGGGGCAAATTACAAAAATAACTGAAAATTTTCAAAAATTTACACTACAATTTTTTCGATAGGGTGGCTCATTACCACCCTCCCCATGTACCTAAACTCATTTTATTCATTTAATATATTCACCGAGTATAATCCGTTTACCCAAAAAATAAGGTGGTTTGTAAATTAAGATGCCTGCCAAAAGAACTATTTGGATTTGTATGCCTAAGACAGTATAATTTAAAAGCAAGCTGGATGTAGGAGCGGAGCCAGAACTTTTTTGTCGAGGGGGCAAAATATGTAACTTTTAAAAACTACACTAAAAATTGCTACGTTTGCAGAGGGGGGGGGGGGGGGGGGGGGGGGGGGCAAATTACAAAAATAACTGAAAATTTTCAAAATTTACACCTACAATTTTTTTCGCTGCGGGGGGTCACGTGACCCCCGGACCCCCCCCCCCCCCCCCCCCCCCCCCCCCCCCCCCCCCCCTTATCTTCGCCCATGGCTGGATGTTATAAACGCACACAATCTTCTATGACAAATAGACTATATGACAAATTGACTAACCACAAAAAACATACCATGCATGATATATCCCTAATTATGAAAAAGAAATGACAAAAACATAGAAAATGACCATTGTATTTTTCACGCCGGCCTTGACGTAAATACTCCCACGGGACCCTTTCCATGTTTACTCATATAAATTAATAAATTTGATTGAAGTGACAGTGACGGTCACTTAAGAAAGTAGTGGTCACCGGTGGGACGATGACTATGAACGAGTTGTTAATTAGCAAAAATTGAATGAGATATGATTGCAGAATTGATCGAAGTAAAGACGGTGTACATTTTGTAAAAGATAATTAGTGAGTATCAAGTATGGAACCCACATCGGGTGGGGAAAAGAAATATTTCTTGTATATATATACTTTGGTGTTAGCCAATAAGTAAATTGTGGTTGTGTACTATGTTGATGGTTGTGAGCGTTTCTTATGTTATATGAGAAAATAACGTAAGAATGCTTAATTCCATAAACTTATACTATTATCAGAATTTTTTTTTTAGTTGCGATGACAAAGAAAATATATTTTTACTTGCAATGAAAAAGAAAATATATCTCAGTGAGCAGTTTAAAAATTGTTGATGGTTGAAAATATATTTTTACTTGCGATGACAAAGAAAATATATCTCAGTGAGCAGTTTAAAAATTGTTGATGGTTGTGAGCACTTGTTATGTGGTTATATGAAATAACTACATGATTAGGATCAAGACCATGAACTTATGATTATCAAATTTTTTTCACTTGCGATGACAAAAAGATATATCTCAGTGAGCAATTTAAAAATTGTTGGAGTTGGCCAATAAAATCTAAGTCAAAACAAAATACGAAAGATAACGACAACACTCGCTCTTAATCATCAATTTATGTGGTTATACACTACTACACAAGCTGGTTTTTCTCACAAAAATTTTCCCACGGAAACGAAACTGTGTGAAATTTCACACGGGATACCAACAAATTACCCACTAAATTGTTGACCAAATTTTGGTGGGAAATATGTCGTAAATTTCCCACGGATTTCCCACCCTTTACACACTAAATTGTTGACCAAGTTTTTGTGTGAAATCCGTCGCAAATTTCCCACATATTTGCGACCATATTCACACTATTTGTGTTTATTAGACGTCCGTGGGAAACTTGTGGCACATTTCACACATATTAGCCACGGCCAAAAGTATGTGGCAAATTTTAGCTCCAATACTCACGGATTTCACACGGACTTTTTTTATAAAGTAACTATTTAACCGGTCTGTAGGAAATTAGTGGGTATCTAGCCATATATTTCCAACAAAATGTTGTTTTTTGTGTTTTTCGTTGGAAATATCTACACGATAAACCATTGTATATGTGTGGACATCTACATGTATGTTTCGTATGTCTGGTTATAACCTTCATTCTTCTCAGATGTGACAGTACAGGTGATCTATACCCTGTTACCAAGTCCACCACTTACCCTCAAGCATTCCTTACGAGTCATCATACGTGGCACCAACGTCTAGGTCACTCTGGAAGCGAAGTGTTGCGGTTTCTCATTTCTAGTAATTCTATTTTGTGTAATAAAATGAAGTCTCCCAAGCTTTGGTCACGCATGTCAGCTTGGCAAGCATGTGAGGCTTCCATTTTTCAGTTCAGATACTATTGTTAGTTCTCCTTTTGTTATTGTTCACTCGGACTTCTGGATTTCTCCACTTTCGAGCCTTAGTGGAATCAAATATTATGTTTTATTTTTTAGATCATTTCTCTCATTATTTATGGGTTTATCCCTTGCGTAACAAGTCAGATACTTATGCTAAATTTGCTAAATTTCGTACCTTTGTTAAACACAATTTAAAAATGAAATAAAAGAAATGTGACCATGGTGGTGAGTTTGATTACCACAACCTCCACCGCCTATTTGACAAAAATGGCATGTACATGCGATTCTCTTGCCCTCGGACATCCCAACAAAATGGAAAATCCAAGCGAATGATCCGTACCATAAACAACCTAAACCGAACTCTTCTATTTCAAGCTCACCTACCCCCTAATTTCTGGGTTGAGGCTCTCTATATGGCAACCTATTTGCTTAATATACTACCATCCACAACAATAAACAACGAAACCCTACATACTCGCCTCTACCATACCCAACCTAACACATTTTTGCGTGTGTTTGGTTGCCTTTGCTACCCTTACCTAGACACCTCTAACAAGCTTGGCCCCCGTTCCACGCCTTGTATCTTTCTTGGATACCCATCCAATCATCGAGGATCGGTGTTTAGACCTCGCCACCCATAAAATCATTATCTCCTGAAATGTCACCTTTGACGAAACCATTTTCCCTTATGGCTCGGTAACCCCAACAGATGCACCATCTTATACGCTCCTCGATGACGAGCCTGATATATCCATCACTCCATCCACCCAACAACCATGCCTACCCCCGTGCCCAACCCACCACATGAACCCCTCACTCTAGCTCATACCACCACAACCTATACCGAACTGGCCTCACCAACCCAACATTCCCGACATACAACTCCACCAAACCAACAAGCCTTGGCCCGGTCCTCAGCCCAACAATCAAGGCAATCCACACCCGCTCCATCAGTTCCACCCTCAGCCCAAATACAAAATGCCACCAATCTGCCCATTCCACCTCACCCTAACCCTAATTCAACTCATCCCATGGTCACACGCTTTCAACTTGGTAAAAATAAACCCCCTGAGCGTCTAACTCTCAATGTGTCCACCATTTCACCCATACCTAAATCCTACAATGTCGCCTTTTCTGACCTTAATTGGCAACGTGCTATGTTAGATGAATATAATGCGCTTAATTAAAATGAAACTTGGATTCCTGTGCCACGACCACCTAACATGAACATTGTTCGTTCCATGTGGTTGTTTAAGCACAAGTACTTTGCAAATGGATCCCTTAGTAGATACAAGGCTCTCTATATTACTAATGGTCGCATTCAACAAATTGGTGTCGACTGTGATGAGACGTTTAGTCCAGTTGTGAAACCGGCTACCATTCGCACCATGCTTAGCTTAGCAGCATCTCGACATTGGCCTGTTCATCATCTTGATGTCAAGAATGCCCTTTTACATGGTAACTTATCAAAGACGGTCTATATGCATCAGCCGCTCGGTTTTAGGGACCAGCAACATCCAGATTATGTTTGTCTTTTACAGCGGTCTCTTTATGGTCTCAAGCAGGCCCCTAGGGCATGGTTGTAGAGATTTGTCAGTTATGTTACACGGGTTGGATTCTATCACAGTCGGTGTGATTATTCTCTATTTATCCTTTTACAGGTACATATACTGCTTATTTGATGCTATATGTTGATGACATTTTGCTTACCGCCTCTTCTACTACATTTTTACAACAGATTATTTCATCCTTACACAGGAAGTTTTCTATGTCTGATCTTGGCCCTCTGAATTATTTCTTGGGCATTTTCGTTACTCGAGACTCTTCAGGGATGTTTTTTTTTTCTCAGAAGCAGTATGGTTTGGAGATTTTAGAGCGAGCTGGCATGCTTAACTGTCAGCCTTCTCGTACACTGGTCTATACAGAAACCAAACTGGGTACAGATGGTATTCCTGTTTCTGACCCAACATATTTTCACAGTCTTGTTGGGGCTCTACAGTATCTTACTTTCACTCGACCCAATTTATCATTTGCTGTTCAGCAGGTTTGTTTATACATGCATGACCCTCGAGAGCCTCACCTTGCGGCTCTCAAGCGGATTCTTCGATATGTTCGTGGCACTACTAACTGTCGTCTCCAGCTTTATGCTTCCTCCCCGCTCTCTTTGGTTGGCTACACGGATGCAGATTGGGCAGGTTGTCCTACCACTCGTCGCTCAACATCCGGTAATTGTGTATTTCTCGGCAACAACCTCATTTCCTGGTCCTCTAAGCGGCAAGTAACTCTTTCCCGCTCTAGTGCAGAGGCCGAATATCGTGGTGTTGCTAATGTTGTTGCCGAGACTGCTTGGATCCGCAATTTACTTCGTGGGCTTCACTCACCCTTGTCCACGACAACCTTGGTATATTGTGATAATGTTAGTGCGGTGTATTTCTCCTCTAACCCTGTGCAGCACCAACGGACAAAGCATATTGAGATTAATATTCATTTCATTAGAGATCAGGTTGCCGCAGGCCGTGTTCGTGTTTTGCATGTCCCATCGCGTTATCAGTTTGCAGATATCTTCACTAAGGGCTTGCCTTATGTTTTATTTGATGATTTTCGGACCAGTCTCAACGTCCGTCCAACTCTCGCTCCAACTGCGGAGGGCTATTAGATGATATTAGCACTAGGCCCGTCCAGTTTATTGTTATGGGGCTTAGCTCACATTGTAATTATTTTACATGTATTTATTTATTTATTTATTTATTTATTTTTGAACGGCTATTTTTACATGTATTTATACTTGGCATTTGAGGGATTGGGAATTATATAATTCGACAGGTTGATGTTTGATACTATGTTTGTGGTGGGCTTACTTTACATGAGTTAGTTATAAGAGAACACGTGTAAAGGGGCATCATAAATTAATATGGGTTCTCAACTTTTTTTTAGGAGAAACAAATTATTTACACGTTTTAATCTCCATTCGTGTTAGGTACTAACTCCGTTCCATATTAAATGTTCATTTTAAATTTTCAAAGTTTTCTTTTATCAATTTTGACCTTAAATAATTTTGTTTGTGTTATATAATATTTGATGCAAAATATATGAATGAAGTGGGTTTTAAACATATTTTCGTTGATATAATTTTAACAAATATTATATAATACAAACAAAAAAATTTAAGGTCAAAGTTGAAGAAAAAAGACTCAAAAAGTCAAAAGTAGACATTTAATATGGGACGGAGGAAGTAATTAGTAAAACCAATTAATAGCTATTAATCGAGCTAGATAAGTTTTTTTCACAAATTGAGATCTAAGTCTGAACCCACAACTTATTTGCATTATATGTTATATGCCTATTTTTCATATTCCTTTGATATCTATTCGATACTATTATGGGATATTAAAAGCATAAACAAAATATCAAACTCCAATAAGAAACTACTGCTAACTTGCATCAATTTCCAATTGCTTGCTTTGCATAAGATCGATGAAGCTTACCAATTTCATCTTAATGTTGCCGCACCAAGATACCATTACAAGGCCAAGTACGTCGTGTTGACGCAAACATTAGCTATATGCCTATTCCTCAAAGGCTTCACATCAAAATTGAACCCACTTCTCATTTTTTCAAGTTTCGGATACGTACTCTTACCAGAGTGCCTATAATCTAAAAATAAGAAGAAAAAAAAATGGTTTTACCAATATGAGATTGTCACAACTCACAAGTTGAGAGGATTTCAGATTTTCAAGAGCTTAACTTCAAGCTTAGAGTGAACGAAAGATTGCGTAACTCAAAATGACACTATCATTTTGAGATGGAGTGCAGCATTTTAGCCATATAGATCTCGATATTGAAGCCACACGTTGGTGTTGCAATGGCCTGATCTTTCCACTTAACCCAAACAAAATAGTTGAGAAAATGCGCTGCAAGAAATTGTAAAAAAAGCTTCTCAATTATAAAATATGTAGAAAAATACATAAAAAAGTTCAATAGCCGAGAATCGAATCCAAGTCTCCCGAGAGAAAGCCAGATATCCTAAACTTGAAATAAAAGCCCACTATGGTGTACTAACACTTGAATCTCTTCATTAAATGCAGGACAAACTGCGAACATGGAAGCAGATAATTGACACATTGTGCAGCTTTGTAAGACCCAAATAGACTCTCAAAGGCACTTGTTTTTTAAATGTTCTTCCCGAAACAAGTATGGCTGAAAATGAAAACCTCTCGCATCTTAAAGGTGTACATGATCAGTGCCAACAGGTAGTTGATTTCCTTGTACATCTCTAGATGTAAGGGAAATCATTATGGAGCTTTGTTAAAAGACTTGTGTTTTCGGCAACATGGATCGTTGTCAAGAGTAGCTTTGCATGCATGCATGCATATATTTGAAGTGGTCCAATGAAACTTATGTCTTTAAAGTTTAAAAGAATACATCAGATGGAAAGAATGTTTGAGCAATATATAGGGTTTCTATACAGGTACAAGAAATCGAGCAGGTCTATACTTGTTTCGAAATGTCTCTTTTTTTTTTTTTTTTTTTTTTTTTTTTTTTTTTTTTTTTTGGTAAAGGGATTTTTTCCCGGTAAATTTTCAAAAAACATTTGTCGTTGTATTGTGTTTTTAATTTTGTCGTGTCGGTTTTGGCTATATATTATGATCATGGCATGGCATGGTTCATCAAGCCAATATATAGTACTGTAATTGTTTCTTGTGTTATTTAGAGACTATTCCATAACATTTGTACGTAAATAATCGATTCATTATATATAAAAAGCTTCGCCGGTTGTTAGAAAAGTATAAATTTCAAGTTCACCGTTGCCTTCTCATTGAACGAGCCACTAGAGTTATAGTCTCTAATGTAGTTCTTTAATTTTATGCTTAAGTTAGTCATATAATCATTGACGCTTCACATGGATACTTGTTTCAAAACCCACGGTTGATTAGAAAGTGTGAGATTGAACCGAGAGTGTGATTAGAATTAGGAAGCGGTGATTCGGTGAATGTGTTTATTTATTTAATCTAAAGAATTTAAGTGAAATGACGAGTAATGATGACAAAATTGGTAATATGATGGTGGTGACGAAATAAAGCCGGTGCGATGATTACGAGGGAATGTTAATTTAACATAAAATGATTGATAGAAGATTCGATACATGATTGATTATGTTTGTATTATACATGATTGATTATTTAATTCTTGTAAAAGTTTACTTTTATCAATCTATTGTTCCCACATCGGGTGAAGGTAAGCTTTTTCACTTAGTTATATAGTGCGGCGTGTAAACAATTTGCAAGTTTGTATTTGATATTATGTTGTAGGTTGGCTTGGTTTATTAGAACCAATCATTAATTTATAACGGTACTTGTTAGAATATTAGTGTGTAATAGTTAGGATATAAGTTTGAGGGTAATAGTTAGGATATAAGTTTGGGGGGTTAATTGTATTTTAGCTCAAACTTAAGGAGGTTAGTCATGTATTAGGAAAGTTCCTAATTTCCTAACCTCCTCAATTGTAGAATCCTTGTTCACCAAGGATTAGGTTTCTCTCCCCTCATTCTTTATAAATAGGGATGAGGGGGTGATGTTTTATTTGTACCTTCTTTTCTTGCTCACGTTTAATAAACGTTTGAGTGTAAAATATCTCGTGTGTGTTGGTGCCACTCAGCATTAAGGGATCATAACCCTTTGCCGAGGTCTTGTTGGAGTAGTTCTTGATTCGTGGTTCCGCTCTAGAAATCGGTTTGTTGGATTTCTTCCAACAGTACTTAACTTTTTTTTAAAGTGAGACAAATCATTTACACGTTCTAAGCGCTTAATATTTTTTTAATGTGAAACAAATAAAATAAATCATACATAATTAGTAAACCGCAGCTTATTTGCATTATCATGTTGTATTAGTTCTAGTTCATTAAGGTTTTTGGTAGATGGTTGATTTGGTTGAACGAGGCGATGGTGACGAAGAAGTGATTGTTGCACTAACGAAATAATTATGAATGAATAGTAAAGAGGAGATGATTTGCTACACGATTATAGTTATAAGCAAAATTTACTCTGGATCAGATACTATTATGGGGTATTAAAAGCTAAAACAAATACTTAAACTCCAATAAGAAACTACTGCTAACTTGCACCAAATCAAATTGCTTGCTTTGCAGGCTAGAGAATGGTGATGAAAGCTTATTTCCATCTTAATGTTGCCGCACTTTAGTGACTACCAGTACAAGGCCAAGTTGTGTTGACGCAAACATTAGGTATATGCCTATATATTCAAAGGATTCACATTGAAAATGAACCCGCTTCTCGGTTTTACAAAATTTAAGATTGTCACAACTAACAAGTTGAGAGGATTTTAGAATTTAGAGCTTAACTTCTAGCGTAGAGTGAACCAAAGATTGTGCAGCTCAAAATGACCCCATTTTGAGTTGGAGGCAACATTCTAGCCATATAGATCAAGATATCGAAGCCACACTTTGGTGTTGCGAAGTGAGCCTAAAAAAAAGAAAAAAAAAATCCATTGCCGGTAATCGAACCCGGGTCTCCTGGGTGAAAGCCAGATATCCTAACCGCGGGACGACAATGGATTTTTCTTAATTGATTTCGTAAACCAGTTATAATTGACAAGTATTTATTATTATTAATGAAAAACCCAAAACAAAATATTTTTAAGAACTGGGACTTGGTTTGTTTTAGGACATTATTACTCACTCTCATCTATTACAAGGGACTTATACTCTTTTTGGAGCCTATTTTGTCAAAGTCAGATGGTAATTACTAGTTGAGAGCGTTGTAAGTTAATAAAAGCTAAGCTTGGAACTAATATTAAAAGAGTTCATGTTTTAACCCAAATGAATAAAGAGAGAAGGAAAGATTGTCCAAATAAAGATGCCACAATATTTGCCAAGGAGAGCAAGATTTTCACTTTATTAATCCCGGTAACAAGTACACACTTTGGGTTTTGCAATGGACGAATGTCACTTAGCCCAAACCATATGGCTAAAATCTTCACTAGTCACCACTGTTTGGTACCAAAGGATGACAAACACACGTGAATGGATAATTATCAACATCAAAAGTTCTTTCTGCTACCTAAAGCTGCGTCAAAAAGCTGATTTCGATCAAATTCCACATAAAAGTATAAAACTAACTGCTAAGGATCCTTATTGGCTGATAATGAACATAACTTCTATGTTTGGCATGTGATACGAACATTTTAGCCAAATGCGTATTTTGGTACTTGTACCAACTTAACAAATTTTTCACTAATAATGTAAAGTGATTGGGTGCGCGTCTAGAATAGCTAATGAGAAGCAAAACCCGTTCCGCGGTGGTTTATAAAATAAGATGCCTACCATATAAGAACTATGAAAATTTGTGCGCCTAAGACAATATGATTTACAGCAAGCTGGAGGCAACATAATCTCCATATTTTTTCTCATTTAATTTAAGAAATTTGATTAAAGTGACAGTGACGGTGACCAAAGAAAGTGGTGGTCACCGACGAGACGGTGACTATGAAAGAGTGATAATTAGCGAAAAATGGAGGAGATATGATTGCGGAATTGATCAAAGTAAAGACAGTGAACATTTTGTAAAAGGTAATTAGTATGGAGTATCAGGTTTGGAAACCCACATCGAGTGGAGAAAAGAAAATTTTCTTGTATATATACTCCGGTGTTATCCGGTAGACAAATTGGGCTGTGTACTATGATGATGGTTGTGTACCACAATCATTAACTTATACGATTCTCAATTTTTTTTTTCACTTGCGGTAAATATACAATATTCTTCAATTTTTTTTTCACTTGCGGTAAATATACAATATTCTTTAAACTGCGGTGACTAAGAAAATATACCTGAGTGAGCAGCTTAAAAATTGTTTTTTTCACTTGCGGTAAATATACAATATTCTTTAAACTGTGGTGACTAATAAAATATACCTGAGTGAGCACCTTAAAAATTGTTGTAGTGTTGAAATAAGGACAAATGATTTGATTAGAGATTTTCTAAGAATCGAGTTAGCGAAATCACCTATTTCGTATACCACATTGGGCTGTGTACTATGATGATGGTTGTGTGCTCTCTCATGTGGTTATATCCGTAACCACTGGTGAAGAAGTACCACAATCATTAACTTATACGATTCTCAAATTTTTTTTTCACTTGCGGTAAATATACAATATTCTTCAATTTTTTTTTTCACTTGCGGTAAATATACAATATATATACAATATTCTTTAAACTGCGGTGACTAAGAAAATATACCTGAGTGAGCAGCTTAAAAATTGTTTTTTTCACTTGCGGTAAATATACAATATTCTTTAAACTGTGGTGACTAATAAAATATACCTGAGTGAGCACCTTAAAAATTGTTGTAGTGTTGAAAAAAGGACAAATGATTTGATTAGAGATTTTCTAAGAATCGAGTTAGCGAAATCACCTATTTCGTATACCACATTGTGTTGTGTACTATGTTGATTGTTATGTGTGTTGTCATGTGGTTATTTCCGTAACCACAAGTAGTGTTCCAGAATCATTAACTTATACGATTCTTAATTTTTTTTCACTTGCGGTAAATATACAATATTCTTTAAGCTGCGGTGACTAAAAAAATATATTTGAGTGAGCAGCTTAAAAATTGTTGCAGTGTAGAAATAAGGACAAATGGTTTGATTAGTGATTTTCTAAGAATCTACTTAGCAAAGTCACCTATTTCGTATACCACATTGTGTTGTGTACTATGTTGATGGTTGTGTATGTTGTCATGTGGTTATTTCCGTAACAACAAGTAGCTGCCCCTTGGTTTGTGTGTGTACAAAAACTTTAGGGTATATATAGTGAATGTAAAATTAGAGAACAAGTTAGGGCAAAAGGTGCAAAACAATGACCCTTAATTTTGTATATATAGTGAATGTAAACATAGAGAACAAGTTAGGGCAAGGGGAAATCCCCTTGGGCTTTGGGTCGACCAGCCATGAACCCTCAAGGGGTGTTCTAGAACATTCTTGTCATCTAATTACATTATAGTCCATTTTCTTTGCTAGTTAGTCAATTCCGTTAAGTACTAACAACCGTTAGGCAATGTTAAGTGTTTAAATAATTATATATATATAATATTTAATATATATCAATTATTATAATTTAATTCTCATTTGTAATGTATGCAATCTTGAGGTCTCGAGTTCGATTTTAGTCATACACATATTAATATTTATCCACAAACTCTAACAGCTTTTACTAGTAATCAGTGATATTCAAAAATCAATTATATAGTATATAAGTGTATCGAGGAGATCTGCAAGAAATACGGATCACCCGAGTCGTATCCCAAAGAAGGTGTAAATGGAATCAAAGAAATTCGATTCGTGAAAACCGTGTAGTGAAAAGTAGTAAATGTGAAAAGTGTGAATGAGAAACTCAATTAATGACAAGTATTCGCTAATTATGCAGAATGCACAAGCTATGTATGCACTATTGATTAAAATTAAAAATGGAAATTCAAACGCGATTTTAAAAACGTAACGTACGATTAAAAACGTAACTTTAAATGAAAAACTATCCTACAAATGTGAAACAATTTTCTAAAAATCTTAAACTAATAAAAAGAATTTTCAGAAAAAGAAAAATATTTTTTTGACTTTTTATTTATTTTCTATGAATTTATTTCAATTTTTGTATTTTTAAATGAATTAAAAATAAAGGAAAATGGAAAAATAAAAGTGAAAAATGCAAATTTAATTTTGAAAAATCTAAAATTTTAGAAAAGAATTTCCTAAAATATTTTTGGATTTTTTTTAAGCTTTTTCTAATTTTTATTTATTAAAAAGGATTAAAAATTGAATTTAAACTAAGAAAAGTTAAGAAAAATAGTAAATCAACTCAGAAAAATCTGAAAAAATTACAGAAAATCAAAAATATTCAAATGAACTTGGAGAAAAGTTTTGAAAGAAAAATAAGCTGAAAAAGTGCTTATTGATGCTAAAACTGCTTCTCACAAGTGCTTATTTATAAGCACTTGTGACCAAACTAATTGAAACTTGAAACAGAGATATATAATGCTCAAATAAACTCAGATATGCCAAGATATGATCAAATGAAGCAGAGTAATCCAAGAAGCAAGCAATAAGCAGTTCAATAAGCCAATAAATAAGCTCAAATGAAACAGAATAAGCCAGGAACTTAGGACACACTCAAATCAATTATCCACTAACAAATGAACTCAGAATCCTCAAATAAGCTCAAGGAAAAAGCTCGAATTAGTGATAGCAGGCCTCAATTAAAAACAACTTACTTATTTCTACTATACTAACTTGCAGAAGCAACAAGCACTCCAAATAAGCACTGATTTGCAACCTAATGGGGGCAAAAGCTCTATTGAACTACTGAGTGTCTAAAATCAACAAATGCCCTAACAGTTTCAATCATTTGGTACTCTCAATTGACCAAAGTTCAGCAGCCTGTAGAACTCAAGCTAATGAAACAATTGACTATTATGATGCTACTACTAGTTTGACTAAATCCAATTTAAGCAGCTTAATCCTACTCCTAATTTGTTTCTATTTAGCTATTTTATACTAGATTATGCTACTATTAACTAATATGCTACTATCTAATCAATTCTACTAACTGGTTTAACTATATACTAACAGTTAATTGATTATTAGACTAACTTTGAATTTTTACCAAACTAACCTACTGTTTTATGCAATTTTAAATCTAATAGTAACTTAAATGAACCTATGATGCAGTAATATTCAGCTTTCTAACACCTAATTACAGCAAAACAGTACAATCCAAACACTCCTTTATATTACCACCAACTCTATGAAACAGTGAATTGAACTACAAATCTCAATTCCACTGATCTAAACAACTAACAAATCACTAACAGAAACAATTCCAAACAACTAATCACAATTAGATCCAACAACATATTAAAATCACAGATCCATGGTTATTCTAATGAAGCTATGCACTCACAGAAACAAATCAGACAGATAAATAGCAGATCAAAACAAGCTCAGTTAAGCAACTACTACTATTATATCAACAATCTAATCCTTTAAAACAGTTTATCTCAACACTAATCTATACCTTCACAAATCAGACTAGTAAATTGAGAATTGAATCAGCACTTACAAAGCTTTTGCCACCTCCGCAGAAACAGAGGTGGATCACTATGCTTGCCTATCTTTAAGATAGGCAAAGACCTTCCTTTTCTGTCTCAGCTTATCAAATACACCAGGAATCAATGGATCAAAGGCTCTTTGACTTTAGTTGACTGTTTGTGTTTACTTATGAGACTTGAATGAAAACAGATCCACAATAAGCTACAAAGCTTAAATGGACTGTTTAAAAGCTAAACAAGCTTACTTGTAAGCTTATCTAAACAAAATGTAAACATATTTTTTATTTTTTATATTTTCTGATTTTTATGATTTTTTTTATATTATTTTGAGAACTGAATTGAAATGAAATAATGATTTATCTCAACAGAAATTTAAAAGAAACTAAGTTTGCAAGAATTAAAAGTTCTTATAACCAGAAATGAACAAAAAGCTAAGAGGAACTAATTATGAAAACTGAAATTTTATTGAAAACTAATAAGCATTACAATTACATGAAAGCTAAACTAAATACATGTGAGAAACTAAATTGGCAGAGCTTCGCTGCTTCATTCTACTACTCTAATGAGCATCTACAAACATCTATTTATAGCTATGAAAGAGTAAGGAGCCGTGGATTTCCAAGCTGGAAATCCGTGTGAGTTTGTGCTTCTTTGAAGCCATCCTGAGCCGCTTGATCATAACCCAATCCATCCCATCAATAATAGCCCTCAGATCACTTAATTATGACGTGTTGTGTCCAATCACAGCTTGCCACGTTACCCCTTTTGTGTTTGTTTCGCGTCTGACATTCCCTGATACTCTGAAAATCATCTAGAAGCGTATTGATTTGACTCTTATACCCATAATTTCCGTAATTAGGATGGAATAGTAACTTAGGGTTCATGGGATTTTATCTGGGTAAAAGAGGGGGCCGGAATGGTTGGGTAAAAGTGTTGGTTTGACCCTGTTGACCTTTGACCGAGGGATATATGTGTTGACCATGGGTAGGACTGGGCCGGGTATTGGTGATGTTGGTTTTGGGCTTTTGTATATTGAAAATGGATTTGTTATATGGATTTGAATATGGACTATTAATTACTTTGTATTTTCAGATATATTTTCATAAGGACAAAAAGTGAAATTCTGAAACTACAAGGGTTTATTCTGCCAAAGTTAAAAAAAATGAACTCCAAGGGCTTATTTTGCCAACTTTTAATTCTTAAGGGTTGAGTTGACATTTCTCTAAATAAATCTCTAAGGGACTGAATGTGTCAACTTTCAAAGTGCAGGGACCATTCCTGACATTTCTTCAGTCTTTTTTTAACAAGGATCATTCTTGCAAATCTTCAAATTCTGAGGATCTCTTATGACTTTTTAAGCTCAATTTGATTGCTAGCTTTGACTTTTTGACTTGTTCCACTCTCGTGCTCGTTTTTGCCGGATTTCGTTTATTTTTCGTCATTTTACGAGATATCCGTTCCTTCACATTCACAATCACAAAAACACATATTCTTTGGCATTTTTGGTTAGTTTTTTGGATTATTTGGCCTTAATTTGGTAAAGAAAAAGTGAGTGAATAAGCACTCACCAAAATCCCCCGGACTAAAGTATTGTCGTGCCCTCACGCAACGTGATCAATTCACGCTTTTGGGATAAATAATTTCATAACTCTTCCTACTAACGTTGTAAAGTAGCAAGGAGGTTAAAAAGAAATTGTAAAATCATTTATTCTCGCAAACGCTCCGTTTTCCAAAAATTATTCTTTATTCTACTTTTATTTCTATTTTTGGACTTTTCACACTTCATACTTGTGACAGTTTATTGAACATTCATTATTTTGCAATAATTTTTAGGGTCAACGAGTAAAACACTTCTCATGAAGAAATGACCATACGGATAAAAATCGTCATCCTTGATTTTTCACAAGCCCCCAAACTAAGCGTACAAACGAGATCACAGCTTATCTACAAGTTAGATGGTAACACTACTCATAAAAGTTACTTGTGGAAACCTCTTACTCCCATGTCCTAAGTTTTTGCATCTCAATTTTTTACTTTTGCTTGAGAAATGAATTTCTTCATATTTCTCGTTTCAATATTGTTAAGTCCGATAGTGATACCAAGTTTAAACGATAAGTAGTTTCTCATTTCTCTCAAGAACCACTGCAATAAAAATTTTGTCCACATCAAGAAATTTGGGTTCATACAATATCATAGATAAGCTGCGGAGTACTACACGTGCACCTCATGTGTCCAATTCAAAATCATCCACACGCACCTCACGTGCCAATAACTTTTATAACACTTAAGCTCTTATTTAACATAACTTTCACTTTTCATTTTTTTCATTTTTCACTTTTTTCACTTTTCTCATATTTTTCATACTTTTCTTTCTTTACTTTTTTCATTAATGGAAGCTTATTGGGTAGCTCCAAAACCACATACATAATCAACTTTTGACTTTTGATTTTTTTATTTTTACTTTTATTTTTGATGTTCCTTAATATGTACCCAACTTCTAAAGCAAAAATTCTTTTAAGAAAATAAGAAAGTAAATATTATCCGAACCTAAATACCACTAATTAACCTAGAACATCTATTATATATCGGTGATATATTTTATGGGAGTAAAAAGCCACAAGTACCTCTTATGAGCTCTAAAGAGAACCAACTACTCGACGTTTAGCATCTAACTTCTAAATAAACTCTATCATTTCTCGCTCGTCGCAATTTAAGATTCCAAGTAATGAAACCCGCAAATACTTAGCCGATAATCAGCCACGCATATATAAAGTCAGTTACGGAAACTTGCAAATTATAGAAGAAGAACTCGCGTTTTATAGCTCCTTATGTAAAAGACTAGCGAAAGCTTTTAAGCTGCGCATGTATAAAGTCAAGTACGGGAACTTGCAGATTCTTAAGAAAGAATTCACATTTTATAGCTACTTGTGTACAAAACTAGCACAAGCTTATGTGATTATCATTGGTTAAGGGAACAAGCTAGGGCTCAACACGCCCGGTCAAGTCAAAATATTTATTCCTACTCTCGCCAGCAAGAAAGTCAACAAGGTGTCAAAACACTTATTCAAACTTTATTATATTTTTTCGGACGACCTCGACTTTACCGTTAGCTATACCATACACGATCGAGTACACTGCAAGATAGTGCATTTAGATAAACGAGTCAATTATAAATATAAAACCTGATCAGTAAATCCTGCATCAAGAGGATCTCTTCCCTATGATTAGTGTGATTTTGTCTTTTTATATATTCGGTCAACATCTTTTATATAATAAAATAAAACCCCTATTGGAATTTTTTCATTTAAAAAAAATCAATTCATATCTTATTCGGTAATTTTTTTTAGATTGGATTTTTCTCCTGAATTTTAAAAAATAATTAACTCTATTTCTTTCCGACTTTAGCTAGAAAAGTTTTAAAAATCGTTTTTATACTCATATGTACAAAAAACTTGAAAATACACATGGGCTTCAATAGTATTTTTCATAATTGTGGGTGGAGAATGTAATTTTAAAAAAAGAAGCCGGAGTAAATCCTCCCCCTTCTCAAATAACGATTCCCAAAAAAATCATTCCTCCCGAAAAATAAAGAAAACCTTCGTACCTATATTCCCAATAATAACAATTCATGAACAAGAATCTCATGTCACAATTGGAGTACTTTTAGCCATGAGCCTATGATATAAAAGGGCAACACGATTGTTACAAGGTATGGTTTTCTATTTTATCCATGATTTTATTTAGTAATTGGGTATTAAGCATTTAATAGTATAAATAAATTTATTTAGCAATTTGATACATCAATATCAATGTGTTTAATTAAGCTTAGTATTTTGTATCAAATCAGGTAGACTATTGATGTTTGTTAATTAGGAAAAACAAAATTCAGTTTGAATCAACAAGTCTATTGAAAATTTACAATAGATGGCAAGAGAAAATATGTGGATGTGAAGGTTGTATCAAGTTATTGCTTTGCAAAGATATTACAAAATAAACATGTGAATTGCTTAATTATGATGCTACAAATTGTTTCAACATTAACATTTATTTGGGAATTGTTTGAAAAGGTTAGTAAAACATGTAGTTTGTTGTAACAGGTTAGTCTATGCTGTCAAACTGCTCAAAACTGATTATCTTCCGGTATCCCCAATCACCTCTTAAAGTATCTCATTTGCTATATATGATGATGCTTTAGTGTGCATTCATGGTTTGTAATTGGGTGTACTGATTAGTCATATATATATATTCTCTGAAACATTGGAGGTACTGATTCCCAATCACCTCTTAAATTTCTCTTATAACGCGGAATCATTTGAGGTAAGATTGATTCTTATTCATTTTAATCGATTTTAAACAACATTAGTTATCGTGTTTATATTGTTATGAGTATAATGGAAATCTATAAATAGCAGTGGTTATCGTGATTTTTCCCTGACCAATTTATAGGTTTTGGTTACTCTCCAAGAGACATTGACGGTTATCAGCAACACTACAATGTGCATAGCTGCATACTGAATTTATAAATTATCACAAGAGCGCTCTACTGACTCATAAGCATCTGTATCTGGTTCTAGCATTCCATTTCCTCTTCCGTCTAAATCTTTAAGGTAACTTTTTTAACTGTAATTTCATCTTAGATGATATAACATTCGACAAGAGTTGCATCTATAGAATAGCCAAAGAAATTTGGCTCTGAAACAAGATATATGTATTGGTATGGTTGTTATGATATATATGCTACATCATTATGCGTTTACTAAAACTGGTTTGGACAAACTATACTCATGGAGCTTTGCATTTAATTTTTTTTATTTCCGTTGTGTATCGTAAGAAAATTAAAAACATTCACACACACACACACCTTATAATAGTTTTCTTTGTACTCTCTTTTCTTAGAATTTGATCTTCAAAATACAGTTAGTGTGTTCTTTCTGTTTTAAAACGATGACTAGCAGAACAAAATAGAAATAGATGATGAGGATTATTGTTAAATTTAAAATGTATCATACTATGCTTAGTTGATTTCTATGACGCTTAAAGTCACGAGTCTTTCACTATGGTTTGGTAGGCGGTGATGTAGATGGAGATAAATGTTAAGACGGTTTACTGCTGCACACCATCCAATAATTGGAGACTGTCTATAGAAGAATACCGTTACCTGCATTAGTATATATTTTGAATATAATCTTCCATAAATAATTTATTAGAAAGATTAAAGCTTCTTTTGTCTTGTGAGTTTGATGCCTAAAATACCTCACTATACTGAGATACCAACTTGATCTCCCACAAGTACAATTTCACTTTGTCACCATATGGTCTTTCTTTCCTAAAAAGAATTAGTCAAGTTTTTTTTTTTTCCTTTTTCCTTTTTTCCTTTTTTTTTTTTTAAGAATATTCTAGGGGCGTTATTCATTTTGATGTTATAACCTTTACAGCAGGTACTTGCAGAACTGGAACCTTATGTTACCCTACTGAGAAGCTTGATAGATTAGCAGTAGGATGAAGTGGTGGAAAATCGGTAAAAGTGACATACGTATCTACCAGAGCACCCGATTATCTTGACAACCAGTTACTCTGTGCTATGATCGCCAAAGGTCTCCGTATGAGTGTAAAATGGGTCATTCTAGGCGGGTCACCCGAGACCAGTCAAAAGCATTTAAGTCCAAATTAATGACGTAGAATCCTATTTGCGGGTGCAATCTCTGAGTCCAGGGATATCAAAGCTGAGGGGCTATTGGAAAATGGGGTCCACAGTAGCTGTTTTTGAAGTGGATGTAAGTTTAACTGGAAATATTATACTTTGTATTGTTGAGCCTGAGATTGTTGGCAGTTTTAAAAGTTTATTGCATGAAAAGAATGTGAAAGTGAGTTGTACAAGACTCGGTATGACCTTAGGAAAACAATCTGTTAGGGTGATTGCTGTTGATAAGAAAATGAGGCCAAAAACATTGAATAAGATCTGTGAATGTCAGGGTGTTAAGGAGGTCCTGTGCGTAGCTTTGTAGTCCTGGTTTTGGGTAAAGTTCATGGTATACATGTTCAAGGTCTTCAATTTTCTAAGGTAACCACTAAGATACTTGAGATCACCTAGAGCCAAGCAACCGCTGATATTGAGCTTGGTAAGATATAAACATAAACAAAATAAATTGTATGATCAATTACCATGTCTATATTTTTGTTTTGCTAACTCAAAATTTGCATCGTTTCAAAGAGAGAGTATGTTGTGACATTGAAAATTGTAGATGATTGAAAATGACTTAAGCAAGAGCTTTTAAGCTCAAATTTATCCAAACAACCAACACTACAAAATTGTTGGAATGGACAGTGATGGATTCTGATGGATTCATATATCATCACCTAAGCACAATTTAAAATTCTACACAATACAAGACAAAATTATCCTACTGAAGCTTTTTCCTTCTAAATATGAATAAACATCAAGTCTTTTTATTAATTATTCGTGCATCACACCAGTCTACCTTAAAACAATGCACAACAACAACCAACAATCATATGGTCATATTCTAAATAACATATATTATTATCAGTTTAAAATAGTCAGCAAACAAGGCATATCTGTATTATTACTTTATTAGAGAAACTTAAACTTTTAATGGTCTTATAATCTCGATTAATATTTAAAGTCGAAATGATTAAAGTTGGGCATCTACAGCCACTTTTATTATTTCATCTCAAATGGTTGAAACAACTTTTGCCATTTAATTTTGAATGGCTGTTCTTGGATATTAGTCATTATAGATGTACTATATCCAATATATCAACTGATTCGTGTTAGTGCTTTCTATACTTCTCTATGTTGTATTTACTATTTTAGAAGGTCTAGGCAGCAATAAGAGGTAACACATGGTAACTAATATTAGCTGAGTTAGCGCAAGTCATTTAATGTCTATCTTTCAATACATTAGCCTTAAACAAACACACACATACAGAAAAATATAATTAGAAATTTATATCAAAATCTCGTGCGTGCACTGGTATTATAACAAGTGATTATTGAAAAAAGGATATCTGATTGTGAATGTGATAATTTTTCAGTCGTACAAGATAGTGATGACAAGTTTTGACAAGAACTATTAAAGAAGCTAATAAAAGGGCTAAAATGGAGATTTAAAACACTATTTTAAACCACATAAATTCAAAACATTATTCAAAAAATAATAACAAAAATTAAATAATTTATTTTTAAAAAATAAAAATGTATAAAAATTAGAAAAAAACCCCGCGTGTGCGCGGGTATTATAACTAGTTAGGTGCTACAGTTTGTTTTGCAATCCCACATCGAATGGAGTATGAAATTTGTACTTGGTTATATGCTATGCTTAATAGACGTTTTGTGCTGTGAGATGGGTATAATGTTGGTTGCTTGTTATTCCTCAACAATGTTATTTGTTTATAACAATGTTCCTCAACAATGTTATTTGTTTATAATAATAATCTTGTTGTGAACTGCATGTAAACAATTCATACAATTTTTTTTTCTTAAAACTTACTTTGACTAAGTTGTCTTAATTTAAAAATAAAAAAAATATATGACTTGTTAAGACGGTGTATATGTTTGTCTATTAATTAATGACTTATTTTAGAAGTATACAAATTCTAAATTGTTATGTTTAATCAAAGACAAAACTTAAATATTTTTTGATTTTGACTAAATTGTCTTAATTTAGAAAGAAAAAAAAAAAAATATGTACTTTGTTAAGTCGGTGTATAGGTTTGTCTATTAGTGACTTATTTTAAAAGCATCATTCAATGCAGAAAATGAAGAGGGTGATTTATTTGCGATTAAATTAGTGATATTTACATATTAGATTGTTTAAACACTTATTCACCATACAACATAAACAAACAATACATTTCACGTAATTTTTTAAATTTGTTTTGATTTTATGGTTGAATCTTTCTTATACATGTAAAAAAAAATTTATACCAAACTTTTTAATTTAGTATATAACCAAAACAAACTACAAATACGTATCATCTTCAAGTTGTAGAACTACACATACAAAAAGAGTGCAAAATGAATATGTAATCTTATTATAACTTGATAGAAAATTACGAGTTTAGTCCTAAGCAATAAACACACTCTTACAACTCATTGAATTTTAAACTCAATTGCTTTTCACAAACTTTGGAATCTCTCTTCGCACATTTTCTCAATTCCACTTTGTTCAATTTTACTTGCTATCAAAACGTTATGAGAATAAAAGGTGTTCCACTTTACTTGCTATCAAGGTTCCTATCCCACATCGCAAAAAAGAACAAATTTTCACCTAGATATATGTTGTAATTTATAATGAAATGATAAATTAAAAGTATGTACTGTCACATTTTTTATTGTATACAAATATAATATAAAAAGTTTTTGTGTTATAAGTTGAGGCTAGCATTTTTTTTTTCTTTCTATTTCTAAAACACTTTTAAAAAGATATTCATAAATGTCTCAACTGAGAATTGAACTCACTTGATTCTTACTTATATTAGGTTGTACTTAACTAGTTATGTCACTTACTATTAAAGCAAAAACAATTGCAATGAGTTCCTAAGTCATTTTATGAACTCACTTTGAATTCTTTAGGCTGAAACTAGGGTTATATCATTGGCTGGTTTTGTCCAGTTTTTTTTTTTTTTTTTTTTTTTTTTTTTTTTTTTTTTTTATTTTTATTTTTATTTTTATTTTTATTTTTATTTATTTTTTATTGCTTATTTTTTTATTTTTTTTGTAACATGGGTTTCCGACTCGACATTGCGAGCCGACTAATCCCACGGCGACTACCCTTTTGGATAGCCCGGAGTTGGCGCAGGTGAACCTCCGTGGCCACAAGGGGATTAATTTTCTCCCCATTGGATTCGAACCCTTGACCTCCTCTTTGGAAGGCTGGTATTTTTTTTTTAATTTTTATTTACTACCTAGTTTCCAACTCGACATTAGGAGCCAACTAATTCTGGGTGACTATCTTTTTGCATAGCTCAGAGTTGGCGGAGGTGAACATTCGTAGCCACAAAGGGATTAATAATAAGAATAATATCATTTCGTCGGAAATTTGACATTTTTTCTTTTTTGAAAAAGTAGATTATTTACATTGATAAATCAAATCATAATTCACGCATGTTTAGATTGAGACTTGAGCACATAACCCGTTATATTATGTTGTAACTATCATGTTACTTACTGATAAAGGCAAAACCAATAGCAGTGAGTTCTTAACCCTTTTTTTATGTCATGTTTCTGAACTTTTTCTTTATTTTGTAGAAATGAAAAAAACTAAACAGGTGTAAATAATTATGAAAGACTGAATCAATGAGAGATGATTTGGTGAATGTGAAAATAATAATAGCAACTAAAGAAGATCACAAATGACAAAGCTTATAAGGCTACTCTCAATGGATGATCGTGACCATCCGTGAGAAAAAAAATTCACACACCACTTTACCCTATTGGTCCAACCCCCCTCACACGTGACATAGGGCAAAAACAGTGATGAACGGTGACCTGCTCACAGGGACGGAACCAGGGGCTCCTGTGAGGTCCTGGGACCCCAATAGACTTTTTTGATATAGTATTAATTACTGAAAAAAAACATCGATAATTTTTGATAAAAATTATAACAATGAAAATATATTTAAAACTCAATCCGTTCATATATTTTGTATCAAGTATGATGTAATATAAACAAAAATAATTAAAGTCAAAGTTAAAAAGTAAAGACCGAAAAAGTCAAAAGGGGATAATAATTTTAGGACGGAGGTAGTACGTGTTTATTTGGTGATTTTGACTATGCTTGTTTTTATTGATATATTTGGTCAACTCTTTAGAATATGAGGTGCTACATTATGTTTGCGATCCCATTTATCGGGTGAAGGAACAAATTTTACTTGGTTATATATTATGGTGGTTGGAAGAGAGTTAGCATTGTGAGACTAATATTAGAGTAAATTACACCGTTCGTCTTGATGGTTTAGCCGAAATCACTAGTCTCGTCCTTGACATTTTTTGCGTGACTAATCCTTATAATGAAGTTTGGTAACACCGACCGTCCTTATTTTGGATGGTCGTTATGTACCGCCGTTAAATCCGCTCATGTGACTTGCACATGAAGATGGAGAGATGAATTGAAAAAGGGGTGTTTAACTGATGGTGGTTGTTGCTGAGATGAATTAGATGATTGAAATATAATATGAATTTAATATAACTAGTTATAATATTTGTGCACGCACAGGGTTTTTAAATTTTGTTTTTAATTATATATTATTATTGATTAATAAATGAATCACTTAACATGTTTCAAACGATTAATAAAAAAAAAAACCACATGTATATATGTTATAATCTACCTATTATTTTAGGAGAATACTTTTTGATTAAAAATAATATTTTATTATTCAAGCAAAATCTCATGATGATACTTGACTTGCATAAGATATTAGTGATATATGCTTTTAGTTTTGCAAACCCGTGCTATCAATTTACGATGTGTTTTGTAATTGTGCTATTTCTTTTACTTATATTTTTGTTACAATATGTAGCATATTTAGATAGCTTTGAAGATTGATTAATTTCCTTGATTATGAATAACTATGATACCATGTTTACCAATGTATCTTTTTATTTGAAAAATTGTATTTTCATAAGTTTGTGTTATTTACTTATCATGTTTGATCATAAAATTACCAAATTAACATAGATGCTTACACTATAGCTTCTTTATTACATAAAGAGAAACAAAAAAAGATGTAATGGTAGAATATGTTTATGTATAATGTATAAGAATAATTTTTCTCTAAGACCGAACTATATAAGGAAATTATTATTACATGTATAAGAAAATTATAAATGCATGAAAAAAATGACAAAGTGTACATTCGCAAGTCTTTTAGGATTGTTTGAATCTTTACCGACCTTTCACTTTAGTGCAACTTTTTTCACAATTGGCCTAAATCATCAAGGTTTTAGACCGTTGGTTGACACCTATAGTGTTATCAATGACATCAAATA
The DNA here is from genome assembly GCA_030686995.1 of Artemisia argyi. NCBI lineage: Eukaryota > Viridiplantae > Streptophyta > Magnoliopsida > Asterales > Asteraceae > Artemisia > Artemisia argyi. Next base: position 326,097,205 of record CM060708.1, read on the forward strand.
CCTGCTAAGTTTTATTAACTCATTCAAAGACACCTGCTAAGAATTCCTACCATAAAATTTCACATATAGGCACTAAAACACATCTTTTGTACATTAAAATACATTCATGTATTATCTAAATCAGCAACTCAACTTAATTATACATTCATACCTTGAGCAGGCGTAGAAAATCCTTCCACGACAATCATGTGTTGATACTTAATCCACTTCTAAAAAACGCACACAAGAAATTGCATTTAGCCGTATTTAATATTCAAACCCGTGTAAGCATAATTAAACTTTTAAATAGAATAACATTAGTCTTTGTTTAAAAAAAGGTATTCTAGAAAAGTCTAAAACTAACATTAATTTAAAAAAATATTTAACGTGTATTAAAACTAATTCGCATATTTATCAATTTTTGTAATTTTAATAGATTAAAGTCTAAAAACTAGTACTAATACTCATGTAATTTTAAACAAAGTTAATATTATAAAGTATGATATAAGATCATTTGAGGACCAAACTTTTTTTACATACCAAGGGACTAATTTCCACCCTCCATCTTTATTTGATCTAATGGATGAGATTAATCCCAACAATTTAAAAAAACCCACTTTCATCCTTTTTTTTCAAATATTAATATCTTTCAAACCGTTAATCGTTAAGCGAAAAAAAAAATACCGTTACGACGAGCATTTAATTATCTTTCTATAGATATGCTAATTGATATATTTTCGACAATATTTTTTTTCGTTTTTTTCACGTTTTTTTTCGTGGCCGAAAAAAATCATATATGATATTACATATCATATCATATATGATATGTAATATCATATATGATATTATATGTAATATCATATATGATATTACATATCATATATGATATTACATATCATATATGATATGTAATATCATATATGATATTTTTTCGGCCACGAAAAAAAAACGTGAAAAAACGATTTTTTTTTATTTTTCGAAAATATATCAAAGTGCCCGTCTATAGAAAGATAATTAAATGCCCGTCGCGATGGTGTAATTATTTTCGCTTAACGATTAACGGTTTAAGAGATATTTAAATTATAAAAAATGGGTGAAATATTAAAATGCTTTTAATCTCAACCATTGATTTCTTTTTTAGATGGATGGTGAGGATGAGTCCCTTGATATGTGAGGAATGTTTGGTTTGTATAATAACTCGACTCATAAAGTATATGGGGTATAAAGTATAAGGTGTTATTTTTATTTATTTATTTATTTTTTGTAATGCTAATAAAAAACATGAAAACTCATAATTTTACACTTAGCTCTATATAATTTATTTAAAATTCAACCACCAAAGTTTTATTAATTACTTCATCTTTTTTAAGTTTTTGTTTTCATAAATTTGGCACCTATATTTTTAAGCATTTTTTTTCTTAACCAAATTTCTCCACCAAATTTATTAAGTTTGACCAAAATCAATTTAATTTTGACTTTTTATTGACCAATTACATTGCTCGATTTCGCCTACGTGGCAAAATCAAGCTCTCCTATTGGTTTAATTTTTTTTTCAATGAGAAAGGATTTGCAAAAACACTCTGAAATGATGTAATTATTTTATTATATAAATGATTATAACGAGTTTTAATTGAGGATTCCACGTCATATTTTTCTTTTAATGATGCCTACAATATAAAAAATTAAGCAGTTTGGCCATTGAATATAAAAAATAAAAGTTGAGTGCATACAATTATAAAAGCAACAAGTTGGATGCTTTTATAGACCTTTATTAAGGAGTATTTTTGTAAAATATTCGTAATTGGACACCACACTCATAAACATAAACCAAAATGAAGATAAAGTATTATATCTACACCTGCATCTACGCTATATATAATGTATTCTAGGATTTTTAGTTTTAAAAATCTGAAAATTTTAAGTTTACACATATTGCTTTATTTAATGCATCAAAGTAATTACATACTACCAAGGTTGTAAAAATCGTGAATCGGTAGTCAGATGGTCGACCCCCTGTAGCTTCTAATTGGTGTAAGTGGGATTAATCGGGGATTAATCAGATTGACATTTTAGACAATTTTCTTTATTTCCGGCATATTTTGGGTATTTTCAACAAATTTTAGGTATTACTTGCAAGAATTTTCTTTTAAAAAAAATCTTGTAAACAGCAAACATAACTTATTAAACAATTTTATGGCGAGTTTTGGGTATTTCCAGCAACGTTTGAAAGTTTTGGGCAAGTTTGACCTCTATTGACCATCGTTAACCGTCATTTAACATGGTTGACCGATTTACACAAATCGAAAAGGTTAGCCTTGTAGCGACTAGATGGCGATTAATCAGCCTTGTAGACCTTGTTTTGCAGCACTGCATATTACTAATACATTAAACTCAATGTTACAATAATAAAATATAGCTACGTTCTTGAATTTAATATATTTATAATTTGAAATCATAACTTTTTAAATCCGCACATCATACCACGACATGTTAATCTCTTCACAATCTCACACCATAACCCATGACCGCAAACTATCATTCATTATCGAAAAACGCCGTTAAAAAAAATACAAAAAGATCATCTCTAAATATATTGCTCGCCCCCGATGCTTTGCGTGGGTAACTGCTAGTTTAATATCATATATGTTCACATATGTTCCATTCATTTAGTATCCGAATAAACACGCGAAAACATATAATAATATCTTAACACACGAACATGAACTCAAACATGTGCTCGTTGGCTTGTGTTGTTAAACTTAAACAAACGAACATAACAAGCCTGTTTGGATAGGTTCGCTTTGTTTAAAATAAAAAATACTGTAAAGAACAAAGGGCACTTCATCTTATTTAACAAAAAAAAACTCTACGACACTTATGTATCCCTTGGGCCAATACCAACTAATGCGTATGGGTTGGGCCTAAAAAACTAGCATGCACATGTATATATATATATACTTTTGGCAACCCTTTACAGCATCGTGTTAATCGATTGACAGAGATGGTTACTAATGATGTTGTCGAGGAGATACTCTTAAGATTGCTTGTGAAAGATCTTCTTCGATGCAAAAGTGTTTGTAAGTCATGGTATTCTTTGATATCAAGCCCTTCTTTTGATAAAACTTATCGTAAATCTATGTGCAACAAAGAGGAGTACAATACAAGAAGGATCGCTATGCTTACAGGTAAAAAACGTGCACACTCGGAGTGGAGTTCCTACAAGAGGTGGAGTATGCAAGGTTCTTCCAATGGGCTTGTATGCATGTACTCAAGATACGAAAATCGAATAATTGTAACCAATCCTTGGACCAGAGAGTTTAGAGAACTTCTATCACACCTTCCTTTAAATTTTGGGCATGTGCGATGTTTGGGATTTGGTTATGATTCATCCACAGATGATTACAAAGTTTTTATGGCGACATGCACCGGTAATAATGGGGCACTTGTTCATATATTTTCTTTGAAATCAAATATTTGGAAATTTTTCGGGCAAATCAATTATGAGTTTAATGATAGGCGGTTTGAGGAATATGATGGTGGGCTAACCGCGCCTGGTATCTTATTCAATGGGGCACTTCACTGGTTTTGGTTAAATGTTGATTATACCGGGAACGCAAAGGTATTAATTGTGTCTTTCGATTTAGCTAAAGAGGAATTTAGAGAAATTCCCCAACCTGATGACACGAGATATGTTTGGAATTATGATAACTCACTGTCACTGGGGATTATCAAAGGCAGTCTATGCATATTTACGAAAAATAGATACCCCCCCTGCAGCATTTGGGTTATGAAAAACTACAATGGCAAACAGTCTTGGGAGCTGTTGCCAATCACAAATTATCGTGAGATGAAGGATCATGCTATACACTATATGATTAAGGATACTAATCAGTATACGAGAACGCTGCTACCAACTTACTTTTGTGATGATATTATACGGTTCTCTAACAGTGACAAATATATTTCGTCTCCTATCTTTGTGCAAACTCTTGTATCCCCGTATGTTAAGGTGAGCTCTCCTTATTATGTTCTTGTTTCACCATCCGTCTCAATGATTTATACTTGTTATATATCCGTATAAATTGTTTTATTATTATTAGTCTTTTTGGTCAATGACTCATGGAATCGGATTGTAATTTGTAAGGTGGGTTCTAGCTATTTGAAGAAATTTGGTTTCTGATCAGTCATTCAATATGTAAATTGCACAGGGAAATTTGACTGCATATGCCTCATAAGATTTCTCCTCTCTCAAATAAAGCCTTCATAAGTGCTCTCTTTGTATAACTGCGCCCCCTTTAAGAGTGTAAAGGGTGAAAATTAGGAGTATTTTCGGAACATTCGTTGCACGTTGAAAAAGGGAGCATGGTTATAAAAGAAGTGCACTTATGAAGTCTCTTTTTGAGAGAGGGTACATTATGACGTGTGTGCTGTTTTTAACCCCTGATTTGTTGATCTCTGATGACTAAATTCCTTGTGTTTCGTTCTTTATATATACTTCTAGAAATGTTACGTGTAATGCTAATTTAATACTTTTTGCAATTTTGGAAAGTGTGAGTGAAAGTCTAACAACCCCTGAGATTGAGTTAGCACATGCGATTTTTAATGATCTTCTTGAGTTGAATAGTATCCGTTCCCACCTCTGCCACCATGTCCTCCACCACCACTAGGACCGGCACTCAAGTATTTTCCTTTGCCCGCCCCACCAATGCAGCCTACACTAATTCCAGATCTCATCTGAGTTAACATCATTTATTTATAGTGGCAGAAAAAATAGTAGCAAAGCGCTATTTTATTTGTGAAGAAGGTGGCAATTTCAGCCTAGTTACTTTTAAATGGGTTGATTCGGGTTATCTCTTTCCTATAACAGGTGACACGGGTAATAGAATATCAAAGGGTTCGAACAAGTCCAAATTCTCATATATGATGACACTAATGACTAATTATTTGTATATTTAAATTTTTTTTGATAAAATGTGTTCCAAGTCATCCCACTCGGTTTCAATTCGTAGTGAATTAATTAGTATTTATGTCTACATTGAGTAAGATGGGTGAAAAAAAAATATACAAAACCTGCGTCCAGCGAAAAAAAATACTCTCCCGAACAAACCACAAACATAGTATCTGAGTCCCATCTCTCGCGACTCGCCTAACTAACTGTTCTGACCCATTGAAAATGACTTATCTGCATATCTGCATTAGTATAATGACTTGTCAGTAAACGCCTATGCTTTCTGGACTATGAACCTATAATCTGATTCAGTTCAACAATTTATCACCTGAAGAGTGAAGGACAGTGTTGAGTTAACGTTGCAATCTTCAGGCGGATGAATTAGTTCCATGGAGCAAACTTCAAGTTCACAATTGCACCTGTTATACACCAAGTCACCAAACATATCTTTTTGTCAAGATGACCTCAATATAAAGAAGGTGACAACTGACAAAGCTTATAATGATCATATAATGTTGCCGCATTGAACGACTACCAATCCTAAGTCGAGACAATCATGAAGTACATCTTCGTCAACAACACAATAGCACTTATGCTTCTTTTGAAGCTTATAATAGGAAATTAGGAAGTATGTTTGCATATTTATTCCTACATGGACGGATTGCAATCCTACATCGGGTGATGGATGAAGTATTTACTTGGTTATATAATGTCTTTTGTACAGCTGACCACTAACTTATATAAATTTTCAATTTTTATTATTTTATTATTTTTTATTATTTATTTTTTAAACACAGAGATTAGTATCCATTTTATTTTGATTTAATTGTCTTAATTACAGAAATACACTTAACATGTGTATAGGTTCATTTGTTACTCACTTTATTTCGGAAAAATTATTACTAAATAGAAAAGGAGAATTCCATATTTAGCTTGGTGATGTTTTTTTTTTTTTTTTTTTTTTGATCATGAAACAACTTCAATTATCATTTAGAAAAGTTACATCATGTTGTACCCATGGCTCAACCGAAGGAGGCACAATACCATCATACAATTCATCTATACTATCATATAACGCTCTTCTAGCTAACTCATGAGCAACTCTATTCCCCTCACGTCGCACAAAAGACCAAGTACAAGAATCAAATGAGAGGCATAATCGACGTATATGAAGAAATAGAGCTCTAATGTGAACTAACACTTTGTCATTTTTGAATGACTCCACAAGAATACTCGAATCCGTCTCCAAAACAACTTTTTTAAAACCCTTAGCTAGAGCCACTTGTATCGCCCAAAAGATTGTTTTTGCTTCAGCTTCAACAACTGACGTCGCAAAATTGACCCTTCTACTTCCCGCTACCAATACTGACCCGCTATGCGATCTCATGACAAAACCAAGGCCTACTACACCATTGATCCCCGATATCCCAGCATCACAATTTATTTTTATCTCTCCACATGTTGGAGCAGACCATGCTCGCGAGAGTGCATTATGGGGGGGCATAGTTGTAACTGTAGCTCGATTAGCTCGGGAGAAATCTTGCAACATTGCATGAGCAGATTCTTTCACTTTATTTTGCTCAAGATCTCCTTGCCCATGAGCTTTGGAATTTCTTACACACCATATTCGCCACATTAACATTAGCATCAATTCAAACTTACCTTCTTGTTGCTCCTGAGTAGCACATAACATTTCTTCAATCGATATGTCTCCTACCTGGTTTGTAAGATCGGTCAGCTCCATGCTAGCCCATATATCCCGCACCCAATCACAAAGGAATAAAGCATGTTTAACGTCTTCCGTTGGAGCCGAACAATGCACACATGTGAGAGAAGCAGGTGCTAAACCTCTTGCAACAAGATTGCTTACAGTGGGCAAGAGATTCATACAAGCTCTCCATATAAATATTTTTACTTTATTAGGAATGTTGGCCAACTAGATTGCCATCAAACATTTTCTATCATGTTGTGATTGTGATTCTTGGAGACCTTCTATACTCTGAATTGCAATCCAATAGGCAGATTTGCAAGTGAATGTTCCATTCGGAGAAGCGTCCCAGTAACGTGAGTCACACTCAGCGGGATTGATGTGTATACATGAAATCCTTTCTGCAACTTGTCTAGAGAACACTTGTAACAATAGTCTATGATTCCACCCTTCTGTATTAGGATCCACCAGATCACTAACAACTTTCAAATCATGATTTTGGGTTTGGTTGTAGTTGTATAGCGTTCTGTAACCCTCAAGCCAATAGTCTTCCCATATTCTTACTTGCTTACCATTACCAACGTTCCATTTTTGCCCCTTACGAATGATGTCTCGTGCTGAACATAAGCTGCGCCAAATAAAACTAGGCTTATATCCAATCCTTGCATCTAAGAAGCAACTCCTTGGAAAATACCTTGCTTTAAGAATTCTTGCAGGAAGTGACTCCTCCATTGTGATAATTCTCCAACCTTGCTTTGCAAGGAGGGCCTTGTTAAAGCCATTCATATGACGAAAGCCCATTCCGCCACGATATTTAGAGATACACATCGACTCCCATGATGCCCATCGTATAGGGTTTTCCTTGTTTCCATGTCCCCACCAGAAGCAATTAAACGCTCGATGAATCTCGTCAATTAGTCCATCTGGTAAGAGAAAAAGATTCATGACATACATGGGCATTGCTTGGGCCACAGATTTTAATAGAACCTCCTTTCCCCCTATTGACAATTGCCTTTCTTTCCATCCTGAAATTTTCTTTCGTACCTTATCTAGAATAGCTTGAAACACATCTTTCTTCTTTCTTCCAACAATAGAAGGGAGGCCTAAGTACATAGTTTGTTGTGATGCTTCCCGAACCTCGAGTCTAGTTACAATGAGATTCCGTGTTGTTTCTTCGACATTTGGGCTGAAAAAAGTCTCTGACTTGTGGAAGTTAATACTTTGACCTGAACAACAACAATATTTCCTTAAAATATTCTTCAACCGTATGCATTCCTCCACCGAAGCCCTTGTAAAGAAAATACTATCATCGGCAAAAAATAAGTGACTTACTTGAGGAGCACCCCGACTGATCTTAACTCCATGAATGTGGCCAGTGGAAACATCTCTCCTAATCATTGCTGACAGCACTTCTACGCACATGATAAATAAGTAGGGCGAAATAGGATCCCCTTGACGGAGTCCTCGCGTGGGAACAACATGTCCTGTAATATGCCCATTGATATTGAACGAGAAGGAGACAGACGTCACACACTCCATAATCATATTCGTGAAGTTTTGTGGGAAGCGAAATCTTTGAAGAACTGATCTAATAAAAGGCCACTCCACACGATCGTAAGCTTTACTCATATCAACTTTAATTGCCATTGCACCTTTCCGGCCGCTTCTTTTGTTCTTAAGCCAATGAAAGACCTCGAAAGCAACTATAGCATTATCAGTGATCATGCGTCCTGTAACAAAAGCAGACTGAGTTTCATCTATTAACCTCGGAAGAACTCGTTTAATTCTATTAACGAGTACCTTGGAAATTATTTTGTAAATCACATTGCATAAACTGATGGGGCGAAAATCATTTAAAGTTGTGGGAGACGAAGTTTTTGGTATTAAAGTTATTAGAGTTTCATTTATATTTTGCGGCATGATTCCACTACAAAAGAATTGAACCACTACATTTACAATCGCAGGGCCAACAATTTTCCAGAACTTTTGAAAAAATAGAGCAGTCATACCATCTGGTCCAGGGGCCTTTGAAGGGTGCATTTGCATAACGGCAGCATAAACTTCATCTTCAGAAACCGATTTTCCTAAATCTTCAATGTCATCATCACTAAGAGTTTTATCAAGACATGCCACTTCCTCTTCACATGCTGGTGGTTGGGAGGTGGCAAATAACTTCTCAAAATATGATGAGACCATTTCACATATACCTTCACTATCTTCCACCCACCTGCCATCATCCTTTTGTAATTTCAACATGCTGTTTCGTTTCCTTCGGCTACTCGCGCGAGCATGAAAAAACCGTGTGTTCTTGTCCCCTTCCTTCAACCATTGAATCCTACTCCTTTGACGCCACATAACCTCTTCACGTGCATATAATTCCTTTAATTCATTTTGTAGTTCATGTTGTTCTTGATAGGAATCATACCTTGTTTGATTTTGTAATTCTTTCAACCTTTTAATTTTAGTTCGAATATTGCGTTGCACATGCCCAAAGGTTGTTTTATTCCATTCCGCAAGTCTTCCAGCACAACCACTAACTAGCGCTGCCGGATTATTCTCCAAGCCCTCTCTAACACCATCAAGCCATGCTTCCTCAATGATTCCCTCTACCCTGCTATCTCTGAGCCACATGTGTTCAAACCGAAACCTCCTTTTATGACCACCTCCATTCATACATTCTTCCTGAGAAAGCAAAATAGGTGAATGGTCTGAAGTCACTCTAGGGAGATTCTGGACCTGGTTGGATGGGAAAAGTGTTGACCAATCCGGTGTAGCAAAAAATCTATCAAGCCGTTTTTGTACATTATACGCCCCTCTTCTTCCATTTGACCAAGTCATCTTACACCCTTTAAAACCTAAGTCATATAAGTCACAGTAGTGGCATGCAGTTTCAAACGCATTAAGCTCTTGCATATTACACCCACGCATTCCAACTTTCTCAAAAGTATACAACACTTCATTAAAGTCTCCAAAGCAAACCCAAGGAAGAGTCGACACACTTTTTAGTGAGCGAAGTAATACCCAAGTGCGATACTTGTCTTGGTTTTTTGGCCAACCATATATTCCCGACCCCCTCCACTCAGTACCAGAAACCTCTACAACACAAAAGTCTATATGATTTTTAGAATAACTCATAACATTCACATTCAAGTTCTTTTTCCAACCCAACATAAGACCACCGGCTCTCCTAACAGGATTGACAACTAAAAAATTAAAATCAGAAAAACATCGACGGATACCCAAAGTTTCTGTATCGTGTAACCGGGTCTCCATAAGAAACACGATAGAGGGCTTATTTACCTTCACTAGTTCGCGAAGATGATGAACAGTCCAAGGGTTGCCCAGTCCCTGGACGTTCCAACTTAGAAGCCTCATGGTTCTAGGCGGGGCTGTCCAGCAGCCCTCGCCTTTTCCTTGATACAGTCGTCGTTCTTCAAACGTTTCTCACAATCAACCTCCATATGTTCTGAGCCCCCAACCTCCATCCATTCTCGTTTGTTCCCTTGTTTTTCATCAGAGCAATAACCAATAGTAGGCGCACCACTATTAGATGAGACCCTTTCTTGTCTTCTCCAAGACTTACGTGTCAAGCTGTCATTATCTTTAGTAAAAGGACTTGTTATACTTTTTAAGTTTTGTGTACCCGTCTCTTCATACTTTTCCTTCTCATTTAATCCCGTGTTCAAAGTCATGTTCTCTTTAAATCCTGAACTTTGTGCAACATTCTCACCTTCTATTTCATTACATTTCTTGTTACAATGCAACTCATAACTATTAGTTGGATCATTATTGGCATTTGTGTGACGCACGACTCCATCAAAACCCCAATTAGTCTGCTCATATTCCAGCCTACTACTTCCTTCTCTTAGTGGAGGAGCTCGCAAAGATTCCTGAAAAGGCCAATTCTCAAATGTTTTTCCATCTAGCTCTACCGGCTTATCAAGGCATTCTTTCTGTGTGTGGCCAAGATGCCCACACCAATAGCAAAAATTTGGCAAACGCTCATAACATAGCCCAATCGTTACTTTCTCATTCCGACGATTCCTTACAGAAAGATGCCGACACAGGGGCTTTGAGACATCGATCATAACCCGAACGCGAATATACTTACTACCTTCTTGTAGCCGACGGGTATCAACTTCTATAACTGAACCAAGCCTTTCGGCAATAGTCCGAACATACTTCTCACTACGTCTACTAAAAGGAAGATTAAGTAATCGAATCCAAAATGGTACCTTACTCATCTCCAAGTTAGAAGGTTGTTCTTCCTTATCCAATGGTTTTAGAATAACAATGTCTCTTTCAACAGACCAAGGACCATCATCAAGAACACGCCTCATATCCACCAAATGATCAAACTTTGCTAGGAAGAGTCCGCTTTCCATTTCCTGTATGCTAACCGATCGTCTGGGCCTCCATGCTGCCATCAGGATCCTTTTCAACTTTTGGAAGTTAATGACTCGGTGTGTATAGACCTTGCCCACAAGAGTAAACTGTCTTTCATCATGTATATCATCATCCACAAAATCCACAACCTCATTTTCTGCGAATATCCGTGCAAAGTGACTGTGTATAGCGCCAAATAATTATATTTGCGAAGTCTTGATTCTGATTCGACCTTTGATGCAAAATGTGTGTTTTTTGAAATATAAAGCGTGTGGTTTTTAAAATTAATATAGTATATGTTTTTTAAAAGTTTTCAAGTTAGCATATACTTAGAGGTAATTTAAGTAAACTACAATAATATAAGTTTTAAAACTAAAAATTAAATTAAAAAAAAAAAAAAAAAAAAAAGAAAAAAAAAAAAAAAAAAAAAAAAAAAAACTCTTTATAAGTAGTAAAGATATATTGTCCATACACTTATGCAGCATAGAAAATAAACTATTCTTACATTTACAAACAAATATCATATGTTTACAGAGACGCCGTATCATAGAAATTAACCAAAAAATAAAAACAAATAATCAGAACAAACCCCAAATGATTTTTTTTTTTTTTTTTTTTTTTTTGATTTTTGATTCTATTTGTTTTATCATTTGATCAACTCTTTTCCATACATGTAAAGAAAGAAAAACTTGTATAGTAAATAATCAGAACAAACCACAAATACGTGTCAGTTTTCATGTTGTAGAACTACACACACCATACGAACGCAAAATGAATATGTAATCTTTTTATAACTCGATAGAAAAGTACTAGTTTAGTCATAAGCAATAAACACTCGTACGACGCGAGATGAATATTAAACTCAATCGCCTTTCGCAAACCTTCGGAACCTCTCTTTGCACATTTTCTTGATTCCAAGGCATGCTATTCACATGTGGCTCGTGATGAGAAAACGTGAAGATAGAATGAGGCAATGGGATGTCGGTAATGATCTAATTTAAACCTGCTTCGTTGTCCACAATGTAAAACACAACCCGACTCGCATGATCATCTCTTCTTCGAGTGTGTCTTTGCATCACAGGTGTGGAAAGACGTGGTTCATATGGCTGATATAAATTTCTCCTCGTCGAAGTGGGTGGATATTGTGGCATGGCTTCAACCTATTGCTAAACAAAACACTATTACAAGTATTGTAGATCGACTCATTGTGGCGGCATCTTCATACTTTGTTTGGTAAGAGCGTAATAATAGAGTACATGGGAAAGGCGATAGAACCCCTGAGCAGGTAGCAAATTAAGATAGTGGTTGACATGGTTAGACTTAAGCTAGCCTCTATTCGCTTAAAAAAGAAGCCTCGGGTCGACAAAATGCGGAGTACTTGAAAAATTTCAAGTATAGCTAACGAAGATGGCTAGTTATCATGTATTATGGAGGGCATCGATTTGTAGTGTATATTGTTATGTGTCCTCTAGTTTATGGCTATAATTTGGTTGTTATACTTTGAGCATGTTCAAAGTATGTAGTTTTATTTTTAGGTCGAAAGGGTGGCTCATTACCACCCTCCCATGTACCTAAACTCATTTTATTCATTTAATATATTCACCAAATATAATCCGTTTACCAAAAAAAAAATAAGGTGGTTTGTAAATTAACATGCCTAACAAAAGAACTATTTGGATTTGCATGCCTAAAACGGCATAATTTAAAGCAAGCTGGATGTTATAAACACACACAATCTTCTATGACAAATTGACTAACCACAACAACATACCATGTATGATATATCCTAATTATGAAAAAGAAATGACAAAAACATAGAAAGTGACCATTGTATTTTTCACGCCGGCTTTCACGTAAATACTCCCACAGGACCCTTCTCCATGTTTACTCATTTAATTTAATAAATTTAATTGAAGTGACAGTGACGGTCACCGAAGAAAGTAGTGGTCACCAGTTGGACAATGACTATGAATGAGTGTCAATTAGCAAAAAAAAATGAATGAGATGATTGCGGAATTGATCGAAGTAAAGACGGTGTACATTTTGTAAAAGATAATTAGTGAGTATCAAGTATGGAATCCACATCGGGTGTGGAAAAGAAATATTTCTTGTATATATACTTTGGTGTTAGCCAATAAGAAAATTGTGGTTGTGTACTATGTTGATGGTTGTGAGCGTTTCTTTTGTTATTTATGTTATATGAAAACATAACATAAGAAAGCTTAAGAACCATAAACTTATACTATTATCATTTTTTTTTAATTGCGGTAAATATATAAAAAAAATTAATTGCGATGAAAAAGAAAATATATATCAGGGAAAAAGAAAATATTGCAATTAAAAAAAATTTAATTGCGATGAAAAAGAAAATATATATCAGGGAAAAAGAAAATATATCTCAGTGAGCAGTTTAAGAATTGTTGATGGTTGAAAATATATTTTTACTTGCGATGACAGAAAATATATCTCAGTGAGAAGTTTAAAAATTGTTGATGGTTGTGAGCACTTGTTATGTGGTTATATGAAATAACTACATGATCAGGATCAAGACCATGAACTTATATGATTATCATTTTTTTTTTCACTTGGGATGACAAAAAGATATATCTCAGTGAGCAATTTAAAAATTGTTGGAGTTGGCCAATAAAATCTAAGTCAAAACAAAATACGAAAGATAACGACAACACTTGCTCTTAATCATTAATTTATGTGGTTATACACTACTACACAAGCTGGTTTTTCTCACAAAAATTTTCACATGAAAACAAAACTGTGTGAAATTTCACACGGGATACCAACAAATTACCAACTAAATTGTTGACCAAATTTTGGTGGGAAATATGTCGTAAATTTCCCACGAATTTCCCGCCCTTTAAACACTAAATTGATAATCATAAAGTAACTATTTAACCGGTCTATATGTTAAAAAATATAAGGAGTTTTGCCGAGTAATAGGGAGGGTCAATGACCAAATCCCATTTCAAATATAAGAATAATCTAAATCTTTTATTTATTCATTTATTTATTTTTAGCCAAAAGTTACGTACAACATTTTAATATTTTTACGTGGTCCTTTAGGCGTATGATGCATATGTCAGACTATGCATATCTTAGATTATAAGTTTATTCTTGCTTAGGTTTTAGTTTTAACGTTTTGTAATTTCATGTTATGAACGTTTAGTTAATTTTGATTATGTTCTTGTTCGAAAATTCAAAATATAACGGATTCGGAAACACGACTTTTAGGTTGTTATAAACTTATAATTCTTCCCTTCTAAAACGAAAATTTTGTCCGCGAAATTGAAATAGGAAAATCAAAACGGGACGTACCGAATCACAAAAAGAAGTGTGGATAACTATCATGCATGGAATCCTCCGTCTCCCAAGTAGCCTCACTCTTGGAATGGTTCTTCCAAAGAATCTTAACAAACGGAATAGTTTTGGTTCTCATGACTCGATCTTGACGCTCCAAAATAGCCTCAGGCTCTTCCACAAAAGACAAATCTTCCCGAATTTGTTCAAGCGGATATGAAACAACATGGAGCGGGTGATAATTATATCCCCTCAGAAGTGATACATGGAATACATTATGCACATGGGAAAGTTACGAAGGTAATGCCAAACGATATGAAACTTCGCCAACACGGTCTAAAATCTCAAACGGACCAATATAACGCGGACTAAGTTTCCCCTTAATACCAAAACGTTTAACACCACGGAACGGAGAAATTTTAAGGAAAACACGATCCCCAGAACTAAACTCTAAGGCACGACGATGACGATCAGCATAGCTCTTCTGTCTAGCTCTAGCTTCCTTGAGCTTCTCTCTAGCCATAGCAACCTTCTCGTTAGTCTTCTCAATCAATTCAGGACCCTCAATGAGGCGCTCAACAACCTCATTCCAACAAACAGGAGCCCTACACTTCCGACCATACAACAGCTCAAAAGGTGCCGCCTTAATATTCGCATGCCAGCTGTTGTTATACGCAAACTCTATCAAATACAAGTATTCATCCCAACGTCCCGTCCATTCTAGAGCACAGGACCTCAACATATCCTCCAACGTCTGAATGGTGCGTTCTAACTGCCCGTCGGTCTGTGGATGGAAAGCCGTACTTAACTTGAGCTGAGTTCCCCAAGCTTTATGTAGACTCTTCCAGAAACGAGAATTAAAACGAGGATCTATGTCGGATATAATAGCAGCTGGTGTACCATGTAAACGAACAATCTCCTGTTGAAAGATCTGAGCCAGATGACCAACCGAATAATCTTTCCGAATAGGTAGAAAATGAGCAGATTTAGTTAAACGATCAACAACCACCCAAATAGGAATATCCAAAGGCTGCAAAAGACCACTGGTGCGCTGATGTTCGATCTTAACCTTCTGGTCATACACTTAGCCACATACATCGCGACATCCTGTTTCATACCATTCCACCAAAAATGTTGCTTCAAATCTCTATACATTTTGGTAGAACCTGGATGAATAGTGAAAGGAGAACTGTGTGCTTCGGACAACACGGTTTCATAAAGAGAAGAATCATTAGGAACACATAAACAATCGCCAAACCAAACAACCCCATCTTGATCAATCCGAAATTCTGCCTGCTTCCCTTCCTCCACATTCTAAACAATCGACCACAATTCACCATCATCCTTCTGAACCTCCTTGATCCGTAAGATAAGGTTAGACTCAACCTTCAGACTAGCCCAGTAACCATCATATCCCCGAATACATAACTCCACTTCCATCAGCTCCAAATCATTTAGTATCCTAGGCTCGATCTTAAGATTAACAATCATACCCGACTTTCTACTGAGAGCATCCGCCACCACATTGGCTTTACCCGGATGGTACTGAATGTTATCATCATAATCTTTCAAAAGTTCTAACCACCGTCTCTGCCTCATGTTTAATTCCTTCTGTGTGAAAATATACTTGAGGCTCTTATGGTCTGTGAAGATGTCACATGTCTCACCATATAGATAATGCCTCCAGATCTTTATAGCAAAAACTACTACCGCTAGCTCTAAATCATGAGTCGGGTAATTCTCTTCATACGGTTTCAACTGACGAGATGCATAGGCAATCACCTTCCCATGCTGCATGAGAACACATCCCAAACCCTTCTTTGATGCATCACTATATATCTGATAACCACCTGTACCCGAAGGAAGAGTAAGGATAGGAGCAGAGACAAATCGTTTCTTCAATTCCTCAAAACTTTGTTCTCGCTGATCAGTCCACACAAACTTTTCACTTTTTCTCATAAGCTGTGTCATAGGCAAAGCTATACGTGAAAATCCCTCTACAAACCTCCGATAATACCCTGCAAGCCCGAAGAAACTCCTGACCTCAGTCACATTTGTAGGTCTTGGTCATTTTGTGATAGCCTCAAACTTTGCCGGATCCATTTTGATACCATCAGCGGATACGACATGACCCAGAAATGCTACTTGCCTTAACCAAAACTCACACTTAGAAAACTTAGCATACAACTTCTTCTGCCGTAGGATCTCTAAAACAATGCGAAGATGCTGCTCATGCTCCTCCTTCGTCTTAGAATATACCAAAATATCATCAATGAACACGATGACAAATTTATCGAGGTACTCGTGAAATACACGGTTCATCAAATCCATGAAAACAGCTGGAGCATTCGTCAGCCGAAACGGCATCACGAGGAATTCATAGTGACCATACCTAGTGCGAAATGCAGTCTTAGGAACATCTTGTTCCTTCACTCGCAACTGATGGTAACCTGATCTCAAATCGATTTTAGAGAAGAATTTAGCTCCCTGAAGCTGATCAAACAAATCATCAATACGGGGAAGCAGATAAAGATTTCGAATGGTGATACGGTTGAACTCACGGTTATCGATACATAATCTCATACTTCCATCCTTCTTCTTTACAAAGAATACCGGAGCACCCCAAGGAGAAACACTCGGGCGGACAAAACCAGAATTAAGAAGATCCTGCAACTGTTCTTTCAATTCCTTCAACTCAATAGGAGCCATACGGTAAGGAGCTTTAGATATGGGTTCGGCACCCGAAATCAGATCAATGCTAAATTCAACCTCTCGCTCGGGTGGCATACCCGGAAATTCATCAGGAAATTCACAAACAACGGGATGATTATCGATACAAGGACCGTCTAAAGAAGTTTCTTTAATTGAAGCCAGAAAACCCTCTCAACCATGAGAAAGTAGTGAACGAGCTTTTAGAGCAGAAATGATCTTAACAGAAATACTAGGTTTGGAACCTTTGTAAACAAATTCCGGAGCAAACAAATCACCAAATATAACTCGCCTGGTATGACAGTCAATAGTCGCCCGATGCTCAGACAACCAGATCATACCCAAAATAATTTCAAAATCGTACATATCAAGCGGAAGCAAATTGGCAGAACGGATTTTATAGTCAAAACGAATAGGGCAGTTCAGATATTCACAATCAATAATCACACAGTTCTTCATAGGAGTAGAGATAGATAGAGTTTGTTTTAATGGTGTTGCAAGTATATTAATATGTTTAGCAAATGAGTTAGAAATCACTGAATGTGTAGCGCGCGTGTCAAATAAAGTAAATGTTGTACGACCAAATAAATGAAGAAAACCCGAGATGGTACCTGAGGAGTTCGCGGCTTGATGCCTAGTCATCGAATGAACACGCCCCTGAAAATTATGCTGACGGTTTCCACCATTTCCCTTGTCGTTTCTGCCGTTTCTATCACCCTCCTTAGGACAATCCCTAGCCATGTGTCCCACCTGGTTACAAATAAAACAAGCTCCCGTAACCCTGTTGCACTGCCCAGAGTGACGTTTCCCACAAGTCTTACACTCCTCCGTTCTAACATAACCCTTCTGACCATAAGAACCTGAACCACAAGAATCCTGTCGCCCTCTGTTCTCGATGCTGATAATCGCGTCCAGATCTGTAGTTACCCTGATCCGATCTACCATAACCCCGATAATCATGTCCCCTACGATCACCTCCTCTAACATTGCTCCCTCTCTGACCATTGCTCCCGCGTTCCTTAACGCCCATGTGAACTTTTTCGCCTGTTCAGCCTGAGTGCCAGCTCTTGCACCCATAAAACCAGCCAACCTAAGGAACCTCTTCATAAAATCTGTACTAGTCTCCCTTTCGTACTGGTAGATATTATGGTACTCACGCTCGAACTTCTCCTACTCGGACATTGGAAAATAATGAAGAAGAAAGATTTCCCGAAAACCAGCCCAAGTCAAAGTAATCATAAAGTCATCACCCTTAGCTGCCTTATAGGATTTCCACCAATTTAGGGCATCACCCTCGAACTTGTAAGTCGCCAACCTCGCTTTGAACTCGTCCCCTCATCCCAACACTTCAAACAACTTTTCAATGTGACCAAGCCAATTCTCCGCCTCAGAAGGAGAAGAAGCGGAATTGAATGATTTGGGTTTCTGTTTCGAGAATTTCTCCAACCATGTAGCGATAGTAGATGGTGGGTTACCACCACCTGAACCTCCACTAGAACCTAGGTTGTTGCGATGCATCTCTTCAGTAATACGGGCAGTAATGTTGGGAATCAATGCGTCCACCCGCCGCTGAACTGCTGCTTCAAAGGTAGGGTTGGAAGTGAATTCATCGGTGTAACGAGTGTTAACCATCTGAAAGATCATAAACGAACCAACGAAAGAAATTAACGGTTGGGAATCAAAATACGAAAGGAAGAGATCGAACCAGAAAGAATCCTAATGTCTACCCAATCCTCATAGGTCATAGTCTAAGTCCTACAGGTCAAAACCTAGAGCTCTGATACCATAATTGTAACACCCCAACCCGAGAATGGCTAAAGTATCACATTATGGTGATAAATCAGAACATACAAAGAATAATACGCAAGCGGAAGACTTCATAAATAACATAAGTCATGAACATCAAGACTTAAACATTACAAAATCTAACATAAGTCTAAAGGAAATAAAATGAAGTAAATAATCCAACATAAGTTCAATAATCATCAAATCAAATGGGGAAACTAATATGGTAGGTCCTCTATGCTTCTACTCTCAACACTCGAACCCAGCTTCCCGCTTATTACCTGCCGCATGGAAAAGAAAACGCAGCTGAGCATAAAAAGCCCAGTGAACAGATATATATATGCAAAGCAAAGGTAATAAGCAAACGAAATGAGAAGGATCATAAGAATGAGCATAATGTATCACAAGTCAAATGAATGAAGCATAATAGAGATATCAAAGGCTTGTCTAACCGAGCCACTCGAATAGACACAAGAAAATATAGAAAAGCCACGAGCCGACCTACCAGAGCCACTCGAATAGGTCTCAAATTACATAATCACATATCCGTTAATTCATAGGGTGTACATAGAGGGGCGACCTCCAAGTACCAGACGTGAAAGGGGTACAATGCACGTACAGCCAGTCACAAAATCAAATCATATCATATCATATCAAACATACCTAGTATGCATCCATACGCCCCCCACAAACAAACATACATATATCCAAAGTGGCCAAGTGATCACATATCATATCATAAACAGACGGGGACGCCGGGGACTAATCACACCGCCCCAGATAGTGTCATGCCATTGGTGCCTCAATGACACGCCCATGGTACCTCCATAAGTAGACTAAAAACTCGGGCATCAGAATAGAACATATCAGAACAAACAACGCAAGGCTATCCATAACAAAATGCTCCAAGAGTATGACAGAACAGAATGCTCCTAGAGCATAATATAACAGAATCTCGCAATCACATAATCATAATCAAAGTGGATAGCAATTCATAATCAAATCAGAGGTATCATAGCAAGGCTCATATCAAATAGATCATATCAACGAATCCTATCAAATGAATCGTATCAATCATATCAAATGGGGAACATAGCAATGGCATAACCGAAGGGAATCTTAGCATTGTCAAGGATCGAAAGAAAGTCATGAGAAGTCCCTACTGAAAAGGGAAGAATATCTGTACATTATGCAAAGCAACCAAATACCAACCACAGAAAGCTAATGGAAATGGAAACTACTCCCTCCTCGACGGATCTACAAGAATTAATAATAAATATTACTTATAAGCTCATTTTAAATCCGATTACTCATTTTAGGTTTCTTTCTATTTATAGTAGTTTTCACTTAAGTACTTAGCCATTTCAAGTGACTTTCTATTTTTAGCAGGTTTCCCGAATTATTAAGTTTCAAATTTTAGTAAGTTCCCGATTTAGTAAGATTAGTCCTATATGATTACAATTAACATTTAAATGTGTTTAAGTGCTCAAAAGGATTAACAAGACATATTAGAGTTTAAATACAACAATTATAATAGTTTAGGGTATAAAGTACAATTTATATCTATAGATGACCATTCTTAGTTATATAAAATGTCAATATAGCCGATTATATGAACACATGCATAAACTACGATTGACCCTACACTTTTACGTTTTATAATCTCTTTAATTTACACAAACATCACACGCATGACACCTGCATGCCTCATTTCTCTTTTATTAAAAATGCACATGCTTCTTTATATTAGATCAAGATCATATTAAATATATAAAATGAGCCTTAACAGATTTTAAACTTTCATATATACGCTTCACCCTCTTGTGACACAAACAAACCGTACCCTCTTTTCGACCCCAATAAATACGACACCATATGCAGGTTTGAAAGTACATGATTTATAACCCATATGATGCATACACACGCCATCTTTTATTTGTTAAGAAGTGATTTGTTAAGAAGTGATTTGAAACAGAAAATAAACAAGCATGTATTACTCTATTTAACTCAATAGAGATTATGTTTAAACCCATTTATGGGTCGCATGTGTGTGTTCAAAATATGCGCAAGACACATCCAATACTAGCAGGTTCTAATGGTCGGTTTGATGAGCTTACAACTTCGTTATTTCATGTGTGCCATCTTCATGATTTCATGTTCATGCGTTCTATTATTTCATGCAAAGTTTCTGTTATGATCTCATGTAAAACTCCAAGTTAGATAACATGCATACAGCTTCATTATAGTAACCTATTCATGTTAGTTTTCATGTGACATGCTTAACGTGTATTACAAAGATTTAACAAAAAGAAAAGAACAAGATGATACGATGTACCCTTGTCGCGAATAGGATGAGAAATAAAGAACCAATCGAACCACAATTAACCCGAACTAAGCAATCCAAAACCCCTCGAATCTGCTATATATAGCACGACCAACACTACCCTTTCGCAACCAAAAGCCCACAATCACAACCACCTTCGACCAAAGTAACCACGATCAGAATATCACCCTTCACAGCCTCCTTCGTACTCCTTTTTCCCAAGCTCGAATCAAAGAAAAACAAAGTAGCCGACTTGTATTTTAATTAGGGTTTAGTAGGCGTATAGAAGTTGAGATTCGGTTGAAGTAAATGAGAAGAAGTGGAAAAATATAGGGAGTTTTGCCGAGTAATAGGGAGGGTCAATGACCAAATCCCATTTCAAATATAAGAATAATCTAAATCTTTTATTTATTTTTAGCCAAAAGTTACGTACAACATTTTAATATTTTTGGTCTATATGTGGTCCTTTAGGCGTATGATGCATAGATCAATATAGATCTTATATTTATCATAGAACCAATTAACCAATAATAGCCACCCATTTTTATTTTTTACTTTTTTTAAAAACAAAATATCTTGCAAACGGTAAATCTTTAAGCTACAAAAAAATACCATCGCGATGAGAATTAAATCATCTTTATATAGATATGCATTGTTATATAGTTTCGGTGAACTTTTTTTATTTTTTTTTATTTTTTTTTTTAAATTTCTGCCCAGAAAAATCATATATGATTTGTAAAAATAATATATGATTTGTAAAAATCATATATGATTCGTTAAAATCAAATCATATATGATTCTTACGAATCATATATGATTTTTACAAATTATATATGATTTTTCTGGGTAGAAATTTTGAAAAAAAAAAAGTTCGTCGAAAGTATATAACAATGCATGTGTATAGAAAGATAATTTAATTCTCGTCGTGATGGTATTTTTTTTGTAGCTTGACGATTTACGATTTGCGAGATATTTAAGTTTTAAAAAAGGGTGGAAGTTTATTTTTTTTATTTTGATAAAAAAAATTAGTGGTTAAGATTTCTTGATAGGTTCTATAGTAAAAATTGGATCTATAAAAAACTTTTGGCTATGATGCATATATCAGATTATAAGTTTATTCTTGCTTAGGTTTTAGTTTTAACGTTTTGTAATTTCATGTTAAGAACGTTTAGTTAATTATGATTATGTTCTTGTTTGAAAATTCAAAATATAATGATTTTGATTATGTTCTTGTTTGAAAATTCAAAATATAATGGATTCGGAAACACGACTTTTAGGTTGTTATAGCAAGATATCCTAACCGATAATGATTTTTATTTATTTTTGTTAAAATTTATACAAATACTATAAATTATGCTAGTTTTGATCGTGTTTAAAGTTCAGTAACAACATATTTAATCAACGAATGTACGTATGATGACTTGCCATACATATCAACTTGGTATGAAACTAATGATGAATAAGTTTAAACTCAAATAGACGCTCATATGCACTTGTTTTTTGAATGTACGTTCATATATACCCGTAACAAGTAGGGCAGAAAATGAAGACTTTCTCGCATCTTAAAGGTGTACATGATCAGTGGTAGTTGAATTCCTTGTCCCTAGATGTAAGGGAAGATCGTTATGGAGCTTTGTTAGAAGACTTGTGTTTTCTACAACGATTTATTTCATATGGCGGGTGAGGATCGAAAGAAACAAAAGGATTTCTGCGACATGGATCATCTATTATAAAGGCACTTATTCTATTCTTGGAGTTCATCAACAGAAAAGAAATAATTAAAACGAAAGAATAGATTAAGAGCTGATTTACCAATGTGAGATGTTCACATGTCGAGAGGGTTGTAAGTATCCCAAAGCTAAGCGTGGAGCTAATATTATCCATCATCGCATTTCATGAGTAAAAACGGTTCAGGTTTTAACCCAAAAGAAAAGATTTGTTAGTTGATAAATAAGCTCAAGCCCGATTTGTGGTTTTAGAGCATCCACGATTTTACGGGTGATATAGAGGCGGCGCCTCATGGCCGCCAACTAGGTCTGGGGATCAAACCTGCATACCAAGTTAGACATTGAATAAACCCGTATGTATTGCTTTAAAGTGGTGAAACCTTAAACCATAAACCGGGCCTATTTTTTAGGGGTGTGCACGGTTCGGTTTGGGTCGGTTTTTGGCTAAAACCGAAACCGAACCGAAATGTTCAGTTTTTATAGAACCAAAAACCGAAACCGTTCGGTTTTTGACGGTTCAGTTTTTTCGGTTTATTGTCGGTTTTGGTTCGATTTTTCAGTTTTTTCTGTTTCTAACCGTGTATATTTGGGTATGAAAAATTTATACCAACAAACTTGCATTATATAAAAAATTTGTTTTCTTTATTTTTTATTTTTATTTTTTGTCAATCGCAAAATAAATTAATAATGTTTATTGCATAATTCTATAATTATACATATATAGATGAGACACACACATGCGAACATATATATAGTATGATTATCGTCATATATTTATTGATATATTCTCAAGTAAATACACGACACGACACACGCATATAAACATAAATGTTAAGATAAAATATTATAAATTTACCCAAAAATGAATTTTAATTTATAAATTTGATTCATATTATATTGATTATATATTATTATATAATAAAATCAGTTCGGTTCAGTTTTTACGGTTCGGTTTTTGGACGAAAACCAAAACCGAACCGTATTTTTCGGTTTTTGAAAAATTAAAAACCGAACCATCGGTTTTTAGTTTCGGTCGGTTTTTTCTGTTCGGTCTTTTCGGTTTTCGGTTTGGTTTCGGTTTTTTCGGTTTTGTTTGCTCACCCCTACTATTTATCCACTAACAAGATTGTTCTATTAACGATTCCACATTATTTTGCCTTTGAGAGCAATATTTTTGCTTTATGAATCCCGATAACGACCACACACTTCGGTTTTGATGTACAAATTTATTGCATTTGTGCAATGTTTTTATAAATAATAACAACAACATTACTAAGTTCATGGATTATAGAGGTATGTGGTTACTCTTGTAACACTCCCGTCCCTTGTTTGTTTCCTAGCTCTTTGTTAATTTAAAAATCAAATCGATGTTAAAAGATAAAAACAAAAAAGTATGAGAATCAAAATTATATATCTGTATTTATTTATTAATTTATTCTTCTCGAAAAAATGTTGAAAACATGAACAAACTATGTGCATTAAAGTCATGGCGTATTAATTAAGAACTTTGATATATAAAAGTTACGTGGGATTGATATATATTAAGTTGTTCAGAAGTTTGTAATGTCACGTGGTAACCAAACATCGTTTGTAGTTTGGTCATGCCCATGAGTGGTGAATTAATCTCTTATACTATGACATAAATCTTGTCCGCATGAACAAGCGATTCGAACCTTTCGGCGTCCCACTCGTGTACTCCGGCGGAAAATCTACTCACATTCACAACCACACCTTCCGCAAAGGTAACATTCCTAGCCGTAACCCTAACCGTCTCCCAACCACTTCCCCCTTGCCCTAAGTCCAATGGCGGACCCAAATTTTGAAGTGATTAGGTGCACACAATATTTTTACGAGTATAAAAGAAATAAAATGTACTAAGAGCTGCAATTTCATTAAAGTATTTTAAAAGTTAAACGTGACATATGTATTTATGTCCCAAAAGTTCGTGGATGGGATCATTTCGAGAAAATCAAATTTTTTTGACAAAATTAACATTAAGCAATAAACATTCTCGGGGTGGGAACACTTAGGTCCGGTCATGCCCCTAACCTAAACTCTCGACTAAGTTCACAACCACCTCACAACTAACGATGTCACAAGCTAACCTAACATTAGGTAGTATAACTAAGCTATCTAAACTTTCAATGAGTGAATACTAAACTTAAATTAAACACACAAGTAGTGTCCAAAGTACCGATACCTCATGAATCGCTTTCACACGATAACTACAATGGAGTGAAGGTGCCGACGCCGGCGAGTATTCTCCGGTGAAATCGAGTGATGATGCAGATAAGACAAAACAAGGGGTTGTGATTCTGCGTAGTATGATTAGGATTAGGAAGCAGTGAACGTGTTTTTTTAGTCATTTGATTAAATATATGACATTGATTTAATTGGGTGATTAAATAGTTATAATTATGAGTGAGTATTAATTAACAGAAAATGAATGGTATATAACTTGGTATTTGATTGTGTAGAAGTGAAGTGAAGATAAAATGGTGTGATTTTGATGCTTTTTGTTTCAAGTTTTAACCCCACATCGGGTGATCAAAATAATTTTGAGCTAGTTATATACTGTCGTGTAGAAGACATTCGTATGTTGAGGTGAGTATAATGTTGTTGGTTGTTTATGTGACAGGTTGTTAAATAGAGTAATAACTTGTTTATTTGATGACCAGTAACTTACATTCGCTTTCTTTCATTTTTTATTTTTTTCAATAAATAGGTTGTGAAGAAATATGAGGGATTTTTTTATTTTTTATTTTTTATTATTATTTTTTTAATAAATAAAAAGGTTTTGAAGAAATATGAGACACTTAAAGATCGAACAAACTGCGAAAAAAGAGAACCAACATTTATCACATCCGTCCTCGAGTAATTTGTCACCAACAAGTGGCAAGCTAAAGAAACAAGGGTCACTGAGTCAAGATGCATTGAATTGACGAGTTGAGGTGTTTATAAAAAAGTTTAATACTGATATGCGTTTGCAGCGACAAGAGTCCATAAATCGGTACATCGACATCATTAACCATGGTGGCCATTATATATGTGGGCTTATGCTTTTATTTCATAAGCCCTAATTTTTTGGCTTATTTTAAAACTTATGAGCTTATATAAGTTTATTATATCATAATAAACTTGTGTATGCCCACAAGTCTAAAAGAAAAACTGAGGCTTATGAAATATTAGCTGAAAAAAAATAAGCTCATAAGCTTACAAAATGAATCCGGGCCTTATAATATCTATCCTCAAAACTAGTTTCCTATTATTTTTACGTCTAACTTTTATTTTATATAATGTGTTTTTCATTAATGAAATTTAACCTTAGTTAAATATATTATTTTATTTAAGTAATGAAAAGGAAAAAATATTTATGCACCCTGACACTAGAAAAGAAAACTGGTCTTATGCCAGGGAGAGGTGTTTTGGTGCCATCAATGTTTTGAAAACCCGGTTTTTAATCGACTCTGTCGATTCACCGGGTTAAAGACCCACCCTCAACTTTAATAAATCCACAATTCATGATACGAAATATAACATAGAAAGAAACTATTACATTTTTTTGTGCCATTTCGTAGATACTCCCACCATTCAGATTTTAGAGTTAGTAACTAGTGACGGAATAAGGTGTGATGATCAAGAAAAAAATCGAATGGGATATATATGGTATGACCGTGGAATTGAAGTGAAGAAAATAATGTACATCTTGTGAAAGGACTATAAGTTATTACTATGAAGTATTAGATTCTCAATCCCACATCGGGTGAGGTATACAAGTTTTTATTGTTTATATATTGTGGTGTTGTGAAAGCATAGCAAGTTGAGTTGAGTGTCACATTGTTGGTTATATGTGTTGATTGGAGTTCTAAATTGTTCTTTAGTAACTCCATTCACCTCTTGAATCAATAATTCATACAATTTCTCACATTTTTTTTTATAGGAAATGATTTGAATGCCTAACTCATATGCCTACTATTGTTGTCCACCCCAACCAAACGCGTTCCCCAATATCTCACATTTTTTATAGGAAATGATTTGAATGCCTAACTCATATGCCTACTATTGTTGTCCACCCCAACCAAACGCGTTCCCCAATTTCTCACATTTTTTATAGGAAATGATTTGAATGCCTAACTCATATGCCTACTATTGTTGTCCTCCCCAACCAAACGTGTTCCCCTTACTACTTGGGGAGTAACCAGACACCCAATTCTTTTGGTCTGCATGTGGACCGAATGAAATGAAAAAAGATTAGGAAAAAAGTAGAGATAGAAAACAAGAGAATTTGTTCTCCAACTGAACGGACCCTAAAAATTTCCATTGCCAGGAATTGAACCAGAGTCACCGAGGTGAAAGCAAGGCTAATATGATCATATATATTAATCTATAAGTATTAATAAATATGATTGAAAGCAAGGCTAATATGAACGTACCATGAGCAAAGAATGATTGGTCATCTCGCCTGCTGAATACATTTAAGATCTTCCACTGCCAAAACCAAATGTTCACAGCGGTATCATAAGTGCATATGAACGTAAGTAGAATTAGGAAGTAGTGAATACGTATAGTCAGTTAATGAACTTGATTGAATTTGGTGGTAACGATATAAGGTATTAAGGTGTGATGATTTATGAATGCGTGTTAAATAACAGAAAAAGAATGAGATATATATATCATGTTTTAAACCCACATCGGTTAAGGAAAATAAGTTTTCTTAAATTCCTATTGAATTTATGTTGTTGGTTACTTGTGTTATTATTGGTTGTAAAAATTTATTAAATAAGCACTGTTTACACATTGAAACTTTAAGTTTAAATAGATTCTCGTTTTCTATAGTAAGTACAAACTCTCGCTCTTTTTTTTAAAGAGTAAATGTCCAAGAATCTTTTTTTAGGGCTCTAATTCTTTTTATTTTTTTTAGTAAGTACAAACTTTCGCTCATATTTTTTTTATTATTTTTTTTATTTTAAGGAGTAAATGTCCAAGAATCTTTTTTTTAGGGCTCTAATTCTTTTTATTTTTATTCTAAAGAGTAAACTAGTTATAATACCCGCGTACGCGCGGGGTTTTTCTAAAATTTTCAATAAAGTATTTTTATTTATTAAAAAATGAAATAGCTTAATTTTTGTTTTTTGTTTTAATTATGATTCCTAATTTTCATTTATAATTATATTTGATATACGTGATAAAAGTTCAAGTATAGTACTTTCATAGCAATATGTCATGTTTATGTACCAAATTTAATGTTGAATCCATTTTAAATTGTTTTTAAATTTAATCCTAATTCAAATTTGAAATAGAATTATATCGTCTGATAGTTCATCTTACCGAAACATATCATCCAATTAATGTAATGAGCACCTAATTAATTTAACTATATAGAAAGGTGACACTTTGTCTTTTGTAAAAAAATGATTCGCTAATCGATGAGCGTGATGGTATACTCTAGAAAATGAGGATGCTGATTTTAAAAACTTTTTTATATTTGAGTTACCAATATATTCAATCTCATATTCTCTTTGGCCGCAAAGAATGTTGATAATCAATCGTTTTCACTGCCAAGAATTTTGGTAATCAATCACAACTGGTTGAGATACTTTGTACATAGGTTTTACCAATTATGGCTCGTGCGAGCCCAAAATCACTTATGCTTACCACTTCTGGTTCTTGCGAGCGCAAAATCATATATTTACAGGTCACAAAGGTCATTAATGAGTAAGTTTCCATACTTCAAGTCACAGTGGAGAATGTTTGCTAAGTAGAAACACTTGAGGCCTTGCAACAACGAAGAGTTAATCTCAGTAATTTTTCAAATTGAAAAAAATTTACAAGATAAAGTTATCCCTAAACACTTCCCAAAACACCTAATGGCGATTTCATCAACCTTGGTACTTTGCATTTTTGGCCATTGCTCAACTCAGACAGATCATGTCCATAAGGTTTTAGTTATTGGAAACCCTCCATCCAAATAAATTGCTTATAGTGAGCATTAATTCATCCCTTCTATATTATCCTTTGGTTGTAAGATAATGTTGCATGACCAACAGTGACAATTTCTGCTCGCTTTTAGGAATGGTTAGGCCGACACTCATTATAGTGTTCTTAACCTAAAGTTGAACAAGTATATCTCTATTTATGAAACTTCTAAATCACTTTATCTAAAATTAAATTACTACTCGCATAAAATTGTAAGTTTTGGACATAAAACATTCGGGTTAACCCAAACCACCCATTTTTACGCGCATCGTATACCCATTTTTCCCCCAACCCATATGTCCAGTTCTACCTCTAATAACATAAAGAGACCAATTGCTCTCAATGGATGCCTCTTTTAGCCCAATCAATGTCATTTATAAGGAAAAAAAATTGGGTTGTTTGAGATTAATTATTAAAAGTGTATTACTCTATAGGGGTTGTTTGAGAATTCTAATAATTAAGAGACTGTTTACGATTCTAGATGAAGCTTATTCTAGCTGTTATTTGGTACTTTTTATTGAAAGCGCTTATAAAAGGATAAGCATATATGTAAGTATCCCAAACAACCCATTTATAAGAATTTCAAAAAACAATGCAAAATCTTACCTTTATGAGCTTCACTGAGCAACACCCAAACAACCCCTTACTGGGCATAGTCCCCGTAAGATAGAAAGAGTTATCAAACTAAAGAAACAATAATCTTTCATGACAAAACAAATGTTTACAGTCATGATCTTATCATCTTAAATATTAGATCATTATGGTTGCGCCATAAATTATTTAGGCGTTGTATATTACTTTTTCTTCAAACATCTTTATTGATTTACATGCTGTTATAATACACAATACTATATCATTCGTGATGTCGCACCGAGCCACCCAAATCAATGAGACGGCCCTGGGTTATTCCTCTTAGAGCTCTTGATAGTCGTCATTGAAGAAATCCTATATGGATTTCAAAGGGAACCACGAAGAACATAGAAAGCTTGAATACACAATACTATATCATATAATGTTGGCAATGGCTAAAACAAATGAGCTTTATAGATACGGTTAACAACATAAGTAGCATAGTATAATACCTTGTCAACATAAGGCCATAAGGGCCCATGTAGTCAATAAAACTGTTATGCATGACAAACATTAAACATGATTTAGAATCTTTGTTAAAAGGATAATTGTGTAGCAAACACTACTTATTGTTTCGCAAATGGCAACACGTAAGGCCATTGCCTTGATACCAAGTAAAGAGATCCAACAGTCCAAAGGGTTCAGTCCACAACATTCCGCATTTTTTGGCCTGAGTTCTTCTGCCAACTTATTTTTCTTATGTCATACAAAACCCAAAACTCATTTTGAAAACAATACTTTTATTAAAACTCATCTTAAATGTTGAAATCATAAACCAATGTATCTACTTTCAGTATACTCTTCAAAACAGATGAAGAAGTTCAAACCCAACAACAACAACAACAACAACAACAACCAAAAAAAAAAAAAAAAAAAAAAAAAAAAAAAAAAAAAAAAAAAAAAAAACTTTGTTTTGAAGAGCCGTCATTATTGTCAAGATTACCTTCCAAATGGATATCCCACATCACTAATAAACATATTTTTGGCCAATAAAATCATTTATGAATGCAATACTTTTACGAAGAGATTGTTTTATGTAAATTGGTTTGATTTGATAATTTATAGGGAATGAGGGTATGATTATCAATATAGCTAGCGAGTAATGGATCTGATGACCGAAGGTGGTTGAGAGCGGTGGTGACCTCGCGGGGAATAATAATGGTTAGACGAACTGTGGTGAGGTTGCTGGTGACAGTTTGCCATTGGGAACGAATGGGATTTGGTTTTTAACTTCCGCCTTTTCTTTGTAAATTTACAATCTAGTCTCAAACAATGAAAATATAGCATGTAAGCCCATGTGTATCTTTTCTTTTTCTATAAATTTGAGTAATACAAACGTATTCATGAAAATATCATCTCTATTAGGAAACTTTTAGGATTTTTTACTTATTAAACATCTCTACAAAAATAAATAATAATTGAATTATAAAAAAATTATACTAAATAAAGTATGAATGCATTTTTTTAAAATGAAAAATTCTCAATAAGGGTTTTGTTTTATTATATAAAAGATGCCCGAGAATTTTTTATTTTTATTTTGTGTTATCCAACTGCTAAATTGTGTTGTGTACTATGTTTATGGTTGTGTGCTTGTTATGTGGTTAAATAACCACACAGCTAGGCACCCGGTCATGAACTTATACGATTCTCAATTTTTGTTTACTTGCGGAACAAAACATAGAATCTGCTTACAAACCAATTCAATAGCAAGCATATAAATCATCCTCGTCATCCAGGTTTACACCTTAATTCAAAAGTTGGACATGTTAGTGTAAGTTTAGTGATAATCTATAAGTAAGGCTACACGAATAGAGCTTGTTCAACTGTTTAAGTTTAACAGGCCGGAGAAACAACCTAACACGAACAGTTAAGATGTTTTAATCTTCTATATATGACCTCTCAATATATTCCGTATGAACCGACAATTTTTTTAGGAGATTAGGCATGCCAATCACCACACTCAACCAACAGTTCTTACAATTTCTCACAATTTTGTCTATTAAAAAATAAACATGACAAAAATTGAATTTGTTTAGCTCTCAAGTAACAAGAAAATGATCAACATAAACATTGTTTTTGGCTTTAGTAATTCACAAATATAGATCATTTAGATACATTAAAGGTAACTTGAATATGATCATATAAAGGATTTCCATAAGGATTAATAAATATGATTGAAAGCAAGGCTAATATGAACGTACCATGAGCAAAGAATGATTGGTCATCTCGCCTGCCGAATACATTTAAGATCTTCCACTGCCAAAACCAAATGTTCACGGAACGGGATCGAGTAAGTTGGCAGTTTCATATGTGCATATGAACGTAAGTAGAATTAGGAAGTAGTGAATACGTATAGTCACTTAATGAACTTGATTGAATTTGGTGGTGACGATATAAGGTGTGATGATTTATGAATGCATGTTAAATAACAGAAAAAGAATGAGATATAATGTATATCGTGTTTTCATACCCACGTCTGTTGAGGAAAAGAACTTTTGTGGTTCATATAGTTTGGTGCTACCGAATTTGATAAATAGGCATTGTATGTATGTTGATGGTTGCTCGTGTTACTTGTGGTTATAAAAAAGTTATTGCAACTCACCAATTTAAAGATAAAGAGATATTCATTTTATTTTAGTAAGTACAAACTCTCAATTTCAATTTATTTATTTATTTATTATTATTATTATTATTTTTTTTAAGGAGTAAATGCCGGGCCAGTCATACTTAATTTTAACTTTTATTATTAATACGACATGCATACGGGTTTTGTAGAAGCTGTCAAAGTATAGTTTTTTGGGTTTATGTTTGTCGTTTTAGATTTTAATTGTCATGGTATCACAAATGTGTTAACCTTTAAACGTTTTTAGTAGACTTTTCTTTGTTACTTTAGGGTTGTATATTAGTTTTTATATCTTAATATTTGGTACGTATGTTGTATAAAAGTTGTCATATTATTACTCATTTTCTAAGGTTTATAAGAATAAAGTATTTATTTAGTTGTATATGAGTTGCACATAGGATGTATATAAGTTTTTATATCGTAATCTTCGGAACTTATTTTCGTCATTATATATCTAAGTTGTGATGGTATCACATTTCTAAGCATGACATGCATTTAAAATAGTTTATTGACATTAAAAGAGTATATGTGAAGAGATTTTTTTTCAAGATATTATATTGAAAAGAGTCTCTTCATATGTAAATTTTTAATATATATAAGTTACATAAATTATTTTAAATATGAAGCGATGACATTAATGTTGGAGACCTTTTATATTCATCCTTGTGCAATGCAAATAGGTTTGGACTGCCCCAGGACCCATGCGATGCACACAGGTTGGATCTAATTGTTGTTTTCGTAATGTTCGGGACTAATTTTCGGTTCATGTTTGAAACTCTCATTTTTTTGTGAAAGACGGACTTCGTTGTTCAAACAAATTACATTATAAAAAGCGAACTATAAAACAAATTTCCTTTTTAACAAAACTATAAAAACATAAAATATTAAAGTAATTAGTATATTAAAGATTATAAATTATAATTCGTATAATAAATTATAATTCGTATAGTAAAATATTGCATGTTTAATTTGTAACGTACTATTAATATGAATGCTAAGTATTCATCTATATTGACACCGGTGGCCGTGGCGTTGTTCTTGTTGTTGTCTTTGTCTTTGTTGTTCATTGACATTTTGCATGGTTTGTTCTCAATGCAATTTTCGTGACTTCTCGATCTCTTTCTTTAATGTGAAGAGATTTTTTTGCAAAATGTTATATTTAAATGAGGCTTTTCATATGTAATTTTTAATATGAGTAAGTTACATAAATTATTTTTTAATTAATGCATTATTACAACATTTTTCCATAAACTATAATATTGAATTTGAAGCATTCATTAGTAACTCATTCTAAGTATTTACAATATGACGACATGAATCACATGATCTCAAACTCAAATGAATAATGCTTACCTCGTGATAGGTGTAGGATAACATTTCGAATACAATTTTCTTCTCCTTTACATACTTCTTCGGTTTAGAAGATTCTCATTTTTATGATAATAGTGTGAAAATATTTTTATTATATATTACCATTTTCGATATGTAACATTGACATAATTACACAGTCATATCAAGTCACTCAATATTCCAAGACGTTTAATTAAGAAAGTGACATTAACACAACACAAGACAAAAAACTACATTAAGAGCAAAAATATTAAAATGCACAAACAAAGTGTAGTAATAATTATCGACTAAAAATTGAATGCTCGTTACATTATTTTTAATAAACTTACTTGCTAACGAATCAATAGTATTAGCCCATTTGTCGGTATTACATGAAGTAAAATATTGTATGTTTAATTTGTAACGTACTATTAATATGAATGCTAAGTATTCATCCCACCGGTGGCCGTGGCTTTGTTCTTGTTGTTGTTGTCTTTGTCGTTGTTGTTCATTAGCCTTTTGCATTTTTTGTTCTTGATACAATTTTTGTGACTTCTCGATCTCTTTCTTTAATGCTTCTTGACTCGCTACAAAAAAAAATTAGATATAGTTGATCGTTAGCAACTTAAATACAGTTAATCAATATATCGCATTTTCTATCAAAGTAAAAATGTTCATGCATGTTCCACTTAGTTGATAAGAAAACGATGTGTAGGATCTCTTAAACCATTAGAGAAGATAATGTTACTACCAAAGCTCCTAAGCACCATCTTTATGTCCTACATTGTTACACACACAAAATACATGTGAAATTTTCATAAAATAATATAAATCAATATGCTAAATAAGTAAGATGATATGATGCTTACTTTAACATCATAATAAGTTGTAGCCCAAATGTGCACGCGGTGTGGAGGAAGTTGTGGTTTGTTGTGTGTGATTTTTGACACATTATATAGTTGATAAAATATTTGTAACTCATGGACGGGAAGGTAAAAAGACTAACCATTAATTGGTGTGTTAAATTTATGCATTCATGGCATTTTTGGTTTGTATTCTTTGAGGTTTAGAGATGGCTTGAAACATGTTGTACCGTACAAACTTTTGTGCACGATTTCTATGTACTTACCCTTACGCATGACTATTAAATCAATGTACTATCATATGAAGCCTCCACATTTCACTTTTAATTCATGAAACATTTATTGGTTTAGAGATGGCTTGAAACATGTTGTACCGTACAAACTTTTGTGAACTATTTCTATGTACTTACCCTTATGCATGACTATTAAATCAATGTACTAACACATGAAGCCTCCACATTTCACAATCAATTCAAGAAACATTTATGGAGAGCACTTTGCATTTATAAGACAACTTAAGCTTTTAGTATATAAAATGAGCTTATAAATTTGAGGCTCCACATTAACATACTTCTTCTGATCAAAAGAGGATAGAAAATTTGTATGCTAGAAAAACTTCATCCTAAAAAAAAAAAAAAAAAAAAAAAGTTCCATTGCCGGGAATCGAACCCGGGTCTCCTGGGTGAAAGCCAGATATCCTAACCGCTGGACGACAATGGATTTTTGGTATATTACTGTTAAAAGATCTCTATAATATATAGTTATTTATCATTTGATTGGTAAAAAACAAAATACAGAACAACAATATCTAAGAATCTTTTATCGTTCACAACAATCAGCTGGCACATTTTTGTGTTAAAACATTATGAAAATGCATTGACTGTTGCTGTAAAAAATATTACTAGTATACTACAGTTTAACAACAACATAATTCACTTCAACTTCTAAATATATATTTTTTAAATCAACAACATGTACTATGTAGTGTAGGTCTAAGTTTGGATCTTCAATTAAAAATTAGGATCTCTTCAAAAAAAAAATAATAAATAAATAAATAAAATTAGGAAGTTTTCTCATCAACATGGTTGTCAAGTTATGTGGTTTGATATATAAGTTGAGATGTTTGTTAGTTGTAGTTTGGTCATGCATGCTCGTGAACTTTTTCATGAAATTACATAGTTTTAATCAGGGATATCTTGTGGATTACGGGGGCCTTGTGCCATTATTACAAAAGTGGCCCTATAAAAATATAATCTTTGACAAGTTATTTTTTATTCTTTTCTTTGGTTGCAATTTTCTTATATAGCCTTTTCATATATATTTGGTTTTGGCATGAGAAGTTGAGAACCAACTTGGACTATAATGTGTTGAAAAATATAACATTGAGTTTACTTTTTCTCTTCATTTCTTCATCTAAAGTAAGTATGGGATGAAAAAGTTAAGGCAAACAACAATATTATAATCCCACATCGCTTGCACCATGAAAGTTATAGGCTTCTTGGGCTTATTAATACTCTAAGAATACCCTTTTGTGGGCTTCACTTAAAATCTCAGGCTCTAAAACTCTTAGCGGTTGGTTTTGATACTCTTATGATTAAATGAAAAAAAAAAAAATACAATAAGATATTGAGAAGAAATCACAATCACACATTTTTAATACACCTACAAAACTAAAGCAAATGTCTGGCAATAAATCCTTTTCATTTTTCTCATTATAATTTTTATTTTTCACTAGATCTCTTCCCGGTTTTGATAAGCATAAATTTGTTAGAAACTAAAAACTCTAACTCGATTGACATTGCCAAACTTAACTCTATATATCGTAAAGTGGGATCAACCGAGACTTGAAAACTAGAGTGTTAAGAAAAATCAAGATGCATTTAAGAATTTTTCTTATTTTTTATTTATTTATTTATTTTTATTTCTTTTTGGTAAAAGGCTACCCCAGTAAAATATATTAATCACAAAAAAATAGTTACTGAAATATCACACTAACCTCAAGCAAAGTTTGATAAACGCCTATAAAATGGTGTTTATGATATGCCATAAACACAAACTACTCTAGCACGAACTACATAACCAATAACCGATATACTAGAGACAAACATAACACCTCACGGCATAACATCCACGCCAAACCAGCAACGGCATCCAAGGAGCATAAGATAACCAAAA
This sequence comes from Artemisia argyi, assembly GCA_030686995.1. Lineage (NCBI taxonomy): Eukaryota > Viridiplantae > Streptophyta > Magnoliopsida > Asterales > Asteraceae > Artemisia > Artemisia argyi. Next base: position 326,133,678 of record CM060708.1, read on the forward strand.
GAGATTGCCTTCTTAAAAACTTTCCCAATAAAAACCCAGCGGGAAAAACTTTTTGGTGAACATTACCCCAGTTAAATATGTTAATCAAAAAAAATAAAAATAAATAAAATAAAATAAAATAGTTGCTGAAATACCACATTAACCTAAAGCAAAGCTTGATAAACGCTTATAAAATGGTGTTTATGATATGCCATAAGCACAAACTACTCTAGCAACGAACTACATAACCAATAGCCGATATACTAGAGACAAACATAACATCCACACCAAACCAGCAACGGCATCCAGGGAGCATAAGATAAACAAAAGAGACTGATAAAAAACCTTCCCAAGAAAAACCCAGTGGGAAAAACTTTTGTGAAGGAAAAAAGGTACAATTTAGATGGAACTCCCAGATGATACGGAAGGAAATAATCAAACAGCCTATAACCATGATAATCCACTATATCATACTAAATTCATAGGTGTCCGGGTACCCTGCGACAACCCCTAGTACAGTCCGTGCATGGAAAGACATGTTTTTAGGACAACCAAATAGACCTAAGCATACGGTGGAGCTTCACCTTGAGATAATAGATTAGGAGATACTACGAAGACTTCCCTCCAAATCCATAATTCGTTGCAGTTGAGTTAGCAAACGATGGAAGTCATTCATAACAATGCGAGAGTTTGCCAAGATGAACCTCCACCACGTAACAAATGATCGGTCTTTAACCCCCCGCAAACTTCTTAAGATTCGATGGTCATTGTAAACGAATGGACCTTTGTGTTCATGTTTATTTTATAGTATTGCTCATGAAGATGTTAAACAAATGAACTTTAACTTTGAACGCATCATATATATTACTATAGACATGAAAATTAGTTTCATTTATGTTTGTTTCGTGTTCACTTCATATTGTCACAACCTACATCATAATTCTAGAAGTATCTACACTATTTTTGACTACTCAAGAGGAATAAATAAGTGTTGGAATATCTAAAAGCTTTATATAAGAGACTATTTTGTTTTCAGAAGGATGATTGCGCAATAATTCTAGATAGGCCCTAGAAGGTTCAATTTATGAAAAGTGTAGAATGTTCATACACATTTGTAAGTTCTTAAAAGTAGTATAAATAGTGGTGCATCATTTAATACAACACACCACAAAATCCTCTTAATTAAAGTGCTCACAATCATCACGGCGAGGTGTGAGCACGGTCTAAAAATCGGATCGGACTAAAAATTGATTTGGCCTAAAGCACCGGACCAAAGACCATATCAAAATGTTTAGTCAGTGTATGAGTCAGCCTGGTTCGGTTCGTCGTTCTGTCTGGTCCAACAAAGCATAATGGCCGGTTTTCATAAGATAGAACCGAACAGGACCGAACCTTTGCTAAGGCCCAAAAAGCATTCTGATTGGATCTTGGTTACGGCTAAAACAAACTTAACACATATTACAACTTACAATACTATTCCATAAAACATTATAATCCACATCCAAATGAGTGTCCATCCACTAAAACACATAAACACATCCCTTTAGAGCAAAACATGTAGAATCCAAAGTGCAACTGTTTTATGGAGTTGTTTTGGAAGAATGCAATTTAATAACATAATTAAACTAGGAAATTACCGGATCGAATTGAGTGTTAAAACCAAGCATTAAGTTGGAGCAAGAACTGAAATTGCAATAACGCAATTTGATAACATACAAACAAATCCATATTCAAAATGAGAAGTTTAATACAGTTGCATCAAAAGCTGAATCCATCCGGTTCATTCACATTATATAATCAAAAACTAAAAGCCATGCAAGAATCCATACAAAACCATACCCACTACACTCACCGCAACAACAAAAAAAGCCGACAAGCAATTAGATTGCCCTCCAATTGGATTCACACCATCACCATCACCCGGTTGCATCACACCACCTCCACCACTCGACGCCGGAAGAGCCAAAACAATCGGACGCTCATCAACCACAACACGCGACACAATAACAACATCATCACTTACATCATGTGGGACCGCAAGACCACCATCACCACTTAGCACTACGCCACCACCATCTCCAACCACCGCAAGACCGCCATCCGGCACTAGAGCACAATTCTCACTACTATTATCATCCAAGACACCATTGTCGACACCATTCTCACCACCACCACCACCATTATGACCAATATTTTCATCTGCACCACCACCACCCTTTTTCCCATTTGTTGATCATTATCACCCATCTCTTGATCAAGATTCTCACCACCGCCATCATTATTTGCATCCAAAACACCACTATCAACATTTTTATCACCCATTTCTTGATCATTATTAACCGCATTGTCAATTTATTGATCAAGATTCGCACCATTATTCACATCCGCAGCACCACCACCGGCCACTTCTTGATCATTATTCCCGTACTCTTTACTAATCCAACAATTAGAATTCCCAAATCCATCATCACTCACAGTAACATCAAGAATCTGTTTTTTTTAACACCGTTCAAGAAAATGACCCTCTACTCCCTTTTTCGTTTTTGAGTTTGAATTACGCCATCTTCTCCCCATATTTCCTCACCTAAACCAAAGAATTCATGACCTACATCGGGACCTTCTTCCTCACCATTAGCCATCTTAAAAAACCTATTTCTCAAACTTTCAATTAACACAAGACCCACTTCTTTCGTTGTAAAACTTGCGAGATTACGATCAACAAATTCGCCGGCTGCTCTAGCATGATCCCACTTAATGTTTTCCATACGAAATTCATAGAGTTTGCGCAACAATTCAACATGACGGTTATCCATGATCACAAGATTTTTGATTTTTGATTTTAGATGATTTGATGGTGATTTTGTGAAATTTTATGAAACAGATGTGTTGTTTTTTATGGTATTTATGCGTGGGAACAAAAGTGTTTAAAATATGATGATGTGGCAGAGTGTATTAGGACCAATTCGGATTGGAGAAAGTAATATGGGTGGGCCCTCTTCTTTTAAAACTAAAAGTTTGTTACCATGTTGTTTTGATCATTGTGTTTATTTATTATGTGGATTTTAGTAAGTGTGTGGCTTTTTAATAATTCACAATCATACGTCTATAAGTAAGAGTGCTATGTACGATCGAAACGAATCGAACACATTTCGGTCTCGTCTTTTGTTTGGTGTTTTGGGTCAACTCGGTTTCGGTCTGGTCTGATTTTTGTTAGTCTGGTCCAGTTTTTGAACTGTGCTCAGCTCTATTTGACGATCATTTTATCATTAGTACCCAAGGCCTTTGGTTTAGTGGTATGTGAGTTCCCCACCAACCTAGAGGTTGTGGGTTCAAGCCACGCTAGAGGCATTTACGAGATAGCTGGTATAGGTGTCGAAAAAATTGCCGTTCTTAAAATAAAAAAATTAAAAAACGGAATCGGTTTGTCATTAGTCTATAAGTAAGGATGAGCATGGGTACCGAAAAAGCGGTATAACACTAGAACCGAACAGTACCAGTATCGGTTCTCTTTACCCGGTATGGTACTAGTACTACAAAACCATCTAAAAAAGGGTACGATGCAAAAGCAGGAAATCCTGGTTTTGGTATCGAATACCAAGGGGCTTTGTTTATGAAGTAATCTCGTGATTCGGACATTCATGCATATGTCCCATGCATAGTTAATGTTGATAATTCAAAGACGAAACAAACAAACGAAACGGAAGCTTTATTCAAATTATCAAGCCAAATACAAAACCGAAATCAAAGGTACCAACACAAAAACTAATTCAATAGGTACCAAATTCCAATTGCAAAGGTACCAAACTATTATTAAAGTTTAAGTCATTTTTCTAACAATCTCCACCATGCCTCCATCTACTTCAAATCAAATTCAAAGTTCCAACCGCCAGTGATACTAGCCAAATTCAAATCAAACGATCGATTCCAAAAGCAATTCGAAACAAAAATCGATCCAAAACAAATGTCGATGACTTAAAAATGAACAATCAAACGTTAACCGACAAATTTAAAACAGTCAACCGAACAAAACCAAATCGGCTCAAACGATCTTCAACAAAGACAATGAAATTCGGGCAACCAACTTCAAAAGCCCGACAAATGAAGATCCAAATTTTCAAACTAACAAATTCCAACGATCGAACAAATTCCAAACGACCTAATACAAATTAAGTCTCCAAACACCAAATCGATCATCAAATTCCAAATATCAAATTCAAATTCTAATGACCACTTATTTTTTAAGCATTACGGTCGAGCTTCAAATTTATTATCCGAATATTAAACAAATTCAAGTTAATTAATAACTTGACAAACGGGCTCTAATAATTACAACGCCGGCGTAACTAATTTTAGATATATTTTTTTTAATTAGTTTTCGATATTTGGGGCGCCCCAAATATGATATGGATAATAATTCTAATGAACCACTAATTAATAAGGATTAAGGTCCAAATTCCAAATCCTAACGAATTTATCAAAAGTCCAAACGAGCCGATGCCAACAAACCAATAGCAATCGTTGATCTCAAATTGCTCCAATACTCTAATCGATAAATATATCTTCAAACAAAAAAACAAATTCAATTAGTCGGCTGCTAATCTATACGATTTCAATTCAAGTTTCTTGGAAATATCAAAAAACAAAACAAAAAAAATTTTAAAAAAATTAAAAAAAAAGACAAAAAAACAAAACAAAACAAAAAACAAACGCTCAAATACAAGCCCAAATTTAAACAAAATCAGAAGTTCAAATATTGCCCAAATTAAAAGCCCAAAACCAAAATAAGATGCCAAACGAATTGAATATCATATGTTTGGCGCAAAGTTTTTTTTTAAGCTTTTTAGGGCGATGAGCGGTGAGCAATGAGCTTTTTGATTTTTAGTGTTCGTCTAGCAAAAGAGCAGTGAGCTTTCTATTTTTTAAGAAAACTCATTTTTACAAAACTTTTTTAAAAAGCTGTGAGCGGTGAGCAGTGAGCTGTGGCTATAGCTTACAGCTACTGCTCACAGCTCACAGCTCACTGCTCACTGCTACTGCTTACAGCTACTTTTGTCAAACATAGCCTCAATTCTTTAACAAAATTGGATTTGTGAACATCCCAAAATATGGTAAGGACCAAGCGAACAAAACAAATATCAATGAAAAAAACGAAACCTTCAAACCTGATTCTTCAATAAAAAAACAAAAACTATTACGATCGAATATTAACCCAAACGAATCATAAACTTTTTTTTTTTTTCATATTCAACCTAGCTCTTGATACCACTTGTTGGTAATCAAAAGATGAAACAAACAAACAAAATCAAGCAAATGAAGCGGAAGATTTATTTAAATTATCGGTACCGCGCTTATCCTATTTTTTACTGATAAAGCAACAACAATCAAGAGGAGGTCAACGTAACACCCAGTAATTTTCAAACCTTTTTACTAGCCAAATATTTATTTTTGCATCACGTTAGTATTTAAACTATGTTCCCGATTTGCTTAATCTATGTTCCCAATTTGCTTGTTAATATTTCTTTTGTATGCTATAGATTTCTTTGTTGGAAGTATTTCCTTTTTTGGTTTAGTAGTGTCGCTGTTAGCCAAAAGTTGTTGTGATTTCATATCAGCCTTTATAAATTTCCTAACTAGTAACAACGATAGCAAACTCGCTAGCCTAATACATGATGCACATTTTAAATATTGGTCACTAGAAGATAGAACACTATGAATCTGGCAAATATCCCAGTACAAGTCTTAGGTAATGGGACAGCGAAAAAAAATATAGAGTTAACTACATTTTTGGTCCTTGTGGTTGTATCAAAATCTCACTTTTGGTCCAAAATTCAAAAAACGTTCAAAAACAGTCCAAAAGTCCACGTGGACTTCACTTTTGGTCCAAAATTCGCACCTAGTTAGTTTAGTCGTTGCACCGTTGTCCTTTAACCAAACGCTCGTTAAGTCAGTTGCACCGTTAGTCCTTGGTCGTTAGCAATGTTTACACCGTTAGTCCTTGTGGTTAAAAAATTGAAAAAATTCGAAAAAAAAAAAATTTCCAAAAAAAAAATAATTTGAAAAATTAGAAAAAAATTCTAAAAAAAAAAATTTTACGAAATTTTTTTTTTCCAAAAAAAAAAAATTGAAAAAAAATTTCTAATAAAAATTTTTCTTAAAAAATTCGAAAAAATTTAAAAAAAAAAAAAATTTTTTTGACGAATTTTTTTTTCCAAAATTCGAAAAAAAATCCAAAAAAAAATTCGAAAAAAAAAATTTTCTAATAAAAAATTTTCTTTTAAAAATTTCTAAAAAAATTTCTAATATATTAAAAAAAATTCTAATATATATAAAAAATTTCTAAAAATTTCCAAAAAAAAAAAAATTCTAAAAATTTCTAAAAATTAAAATGTGTATGTATATATATAAAAAATTTTCCTAAAAATTTCGTCAAAATTTTTTTTTTATAAAATTTTTCGAATTTTTTAAGAAAAAATTTTATTAGAATTTTTTTTTTGGAAAAAAAAGTTCGTCAAAAAAAAATTTTATAAAATTTTTCGAATTTTTTAAGAAAATTTTTTTTCAAAAATTTTATTGAAAAACAAGTTTCTAATAAAAAATTTTCTTAAAAAATTCGAAAAAATTTCTAAATTTTTTTTTTGACATACATATTCTAAATTTTTTTTTTGACGATTGTCCCGGTTTGACACTAAAATTAAAATGTATATATACGTAAAAAAATTTCTTAAAAATTTCTAAAAAATTTTCTAATATGTATATGTAAAAAAAATTTCTTAAAAATTTCTAAAAAATTTTCTAATATGTATATGTATATGTAAAAAAAATTTTTAATTTTTTACGTATATATTCTAATATATATTAAAAAATGTAAAAATTTCTAATATATATATATACGTATATGTAAAAAATTAAAAAAAAATTACATTAGAAATTTTTTACGTATATACGTTTATTATACATTTTAATTTTACGTATAAAACAAATTTCTAATAAAATGTATAATATACGTATATACGTAAAAAATTTCTAATGTAATTTTTTTTTTAATTTTTTACATATACGTATATATATATTAGAATTTTTTACATTTTTTAATATATATTAGAATATATATATTAATATTAAAAAATTTTCTTAGAATATATATATTAATATATATTAAAAATTCTAATATATTAAAAAAAATTCTAATAAAATTTTTTCTTAAAAAATTCGAAAAATTTTATAAAAAAAAAATTTTTTGACGAAATTTTTTATATATATACATACACATTTTAATTTTTAGAAATTTTTTTTTTTGGAAATTTTTAGAAATTTTTTATATATATTAGAATTTTTTTTAATATATTAGAAATTTTTTTAGAAATTTTTAAAAGAAAATTTTTTATTAGAATTTTTTTTTTTCGAATTTTTTTTTTGGATTTTTTTTCGAATTTTGGAAAAAAAATTTCGTCAAAATTTTTTTTTTTTTTTTTTTTAATTTTTTCGAATTTTTTAAGAAAAATTTTTATTAGAAATTTTTTTTCAAATTTTTTTTTTGGAAAAAAAAAATTTCGTAAAAATTTTTTTTTTAGAATTTTTTTCTAATTTTTCAAATTATTTTTTTTTGGAAAAATTTTTTTTTTCGAATTTTTTCAATTTTTTAACCACAAGGACTAACGGTGTAAACATTGCTAACGACCAAGGACTAACGGTGCAACTGACTTAACGAGCGTTTGGTTAAAGGACTAACGGTGCAACGACTAAACTAACTAGGTGCGAATTTTGGACCAAAAGTGAAGTCCACGTGGACTTTTGGACTGTTTTTGAACGTTTTTTGAATTTTGGACCAAAAGTGAGATTTTGATACAACCACAAGGACCAAAAATGTAGTTAACTCAAAAATATATATATTTTAAACATTTGGATGATGTAGAAATCTATGAATCTGTCTTAGACGATAAACAGCTACTGTAGTCTCGAATGTATGTACAAATATTCTGTCAGCAACAGTGGTAAGGTTGCTATTGTACACTCATAAATGGTTTGCGTAATAGAGTTTTCTGCTTGTCTTTCGAGAGTCATTTAAAGTTGGATTGCTCTATTATAGCATGGGCGGCTTTGGGCCGGCGCACCATCAGCAACCGAGCCGGGCCCAACCTACTAAGGGGCACTAAAATTTTTTATACCTATTATATGTACTAGGCCCAACATGAAGGGAAAATTCAATCGGAACCATGGGCGGTCTATGGATATTATAATATAGGGACATTTTTTTTTTTTTTTTTTTCGTGCCGGGCGTAATATTTTTTTTACGTTCTCAGCACCGCCCATTTATAGGTTTCGATAACACTGATATACTTCTATGCGATCGAGTGATTCATTCAGTTCTATTTATATGCATGTAAACACTTTCGTGCCGTTCTGTTATGTTTGAAAGTTATGCTAATGCCTGCTTTCTATGTACAAATGTCAGCTGAAGGAGCTTGAAAAGTTGGGACTGAGGAAAGGCGTGTACAAATGTCAGCTCAAGGAACTTGAAAAGTTGGGACTGAGGAAAGGCGTCATCAGCCAATCTGTCAAATACGTTGTCCAAATTCTAATGGGCAATGCCTGGTCTCAAAGGACAAAGATAGGAACCTTGGTAAGAAATGCCACCGGACGTGGTACTAATTAGCATTTAGTAACATATTTATTATGAGACATCATCTCTGAACAGTCACATTGCAATGCAGAATCTGTGTTTCTGCTTCTTACTCCAAGTAAATAAAGTAATAGCTCTTAAACGACAGACCTATATTAATCTATTTAAATTTCAGGAATACTTTGGGAGTCTTCCTAGTTGTGCTGGAAATTAGATACATTAAGCTTTCACTTCAATGTTTAGTCAAATGATTAATAATTTCTGTCTGCATACCATAAAACTATCTTGTTGAATCATCATGGTTGATATTTGTCTTGCTTCTTCGTGCCTTTTTGTTTAAAGCTTAGAAACGTGACGAAGAAACTTGAGTCTGAGCTTCAAAGGAGCAAGAAGCGGCACATAGAGCTTTTGGAGCAATGTGAGTCCCTGAAGAAAGGCCGTGAGGATTCAGTAAGCTGGTGACTTAACTTTTGCTATTCTAAATATGATTTTGAAAGCAATTTCCGGGTATTATCTATGGCTAAATACTTTCTAATACTTTCTAAATATGATGCGCGAGAAGAAGCTTTGATTGAGGTCAAAGCCATTGAACAAAAGTATCACAGTCTGAAAGTGGGTTCACATTCTATTTCGCTTTTGTTAATCATTAGATAACTTAAAAATATATGATAACAGTTTATAAATCAAAATTTCACGCAGAATTGGGACAATTTGCAGACAATGATCCAGCTACATTCGAAGCAATGAGTAATCAAATAACTGCCTTATTTTCTTCATTTGTATTGTATCTTAATCATTTAGAAGGCCTTTATTTGAAATTAAATTCCGTATATTGACTAAACATAATGTTAATCATTGATTTCAGAGGGAGCTACTAAAGTTGCCCATGAAGCGCTAACATATGCACAGGTTTGACCTCCTCGCTTCTACACATAAAGGTCCAGCTTCACCTCAGTTATTCACGTATTCCTAACAGTGCCATTCAAATATTCCGCAGACAATATCTTCACAATGCGTCAGTGGTGCTCAAAAAATTTCCCTCAGGCCAAAGAACAGCTTGAACACTTATACAATGAGGTATTCTACTTCCCGTCCCATTAAATATCACTGCTATTCCTACATACTACCTTATAATTATACATAACTAATAGCCGTAGGCATGGACGGACCCACATGGGAGCCGGGTGTGGCACGGGCCACACCTTATTTTAAGTCACGAAGTGTAAATTTTTGATAAAATATGACAATTTTTGGCACGTGCAACCCTCAATTTTTTTGATAAATTCTTCATCGGGCAACTTTAGTACTAATAATCATAAGAGAAAAAATTGTGCAACACGCTCACAAAAATCTTGGGTCCGTCTCTGGCCGTAGGTCATACACACAAATTAAAGTTTACATGGACCAATCATTTAGATGTCAATGGAGGTGAGTAAACGGGCAGATTAGGTAGTAAAGGGTGGTAGGGGTAAAAATGGGTAGGCTGGTTTGACCCATCACACTTTTTGTGCAATTCTTGAAAACTTTTATATAGAGTTACTGTGTCAAATATAATTACAACAGCATATTAACTCAATTAAATTTAATTTTGTTGAGATTCAACGATTAAGCACTTTCATGCATTTGAAATACATTTTCGGTGTCGATTGGACCAACATGTTTGACCCATTTGGGTTTGAATTTTGTACACGTTCAACCCGTTAAAGATAAGCCTAATATGAATCACCAATTCATAAGTAAACGGGTTGGAATCGCCACCTTTAGATGTCAACTGACATCAAATAGTTTTATGTACCCTCGTTAGGAACAATGCCACGAGGAGCTCCATTGCTGTTATTTTCCACTGCAATGCAGATATGCTAAAACTACTTGACTGTTATTTGTGAAAAATAATGCAGGCTGTCTCACCAGGTACTGCCTTTAAATGTAATTTTCAGGTAGGGATAACAGAGGATTTCGACTATTTGGAGCTACATCTGCGAAGCAAATCGAGGAATAGATACTAGAAGCACATGGTAGGTATTACATTTACTTCAGTTGCCTTGTATCATCTCTTTAGTCGTTTTACATAACTGGTACTTAAAGTTTACATTGCAATAAACTGTGCATGTGCAGAGTTTTATTCTCTTGTTTTAGTGTCTTAGAAATAAGAAAGTTAAATTCCATGTTATAAATTAAGTGTAGTTTCACATGGATCTATTCTATGAGGTCAATCGTACTATTAACAATTCGATATAAACTAACAAATAAACCATTTGATTGGTCGAAAATCTATATCACAAGAATGAGTTAAATTGTCAAACAAGTTCCCTGTCATACCTTAAGTAACCAAGTTGAGATATAAATATATAGCATTATGCTCAAAAAAGTTGCATTCCAAACGTACTTTTAAAGCAGTGGCAAAATATTCATATTCATGTGATCAAGAAAAGATACACCACATAGAGATTATCATCACTAAGATTGTAAACTTGATAAGACAAAGGATAAGTTGCACGCACTATTTAATAACTTGCACTAATCTCTATACTTGCAGTGTTCCCATCTTTAAGAATGATGAAATCAAACTACTGATCAAGCAGAAGTAGGGTTTCCATGTAGGAGCTTATAGAGAACATAGAAGTAGTCTTTCCAATAACATTGTGTCCTGAGCGGGAAATTCTGATATCATTGACACGTCCTGAGCAGGGATCATAAACTTGAAGTATGGGATCAACAACATCATCATCATCATCATCATCATTTGTTATTATAGCTTCACCATTCTTCCGAAGCTCTAATATTTTGTAAATTGTCTCAATACGGAATGCCGGAGTCAAATATTTTCTAACACCATCATCCTTCATCACCCATACATCATAGTAATTATGGTCGTGAATGCCGGAGTCAAAATACTCGAACACAGCAAGACACTCGTTGCACTTGGATAACGTTAACAATTCTGAACGTGGTAAATTATATGGAAGAGACACTTTTCCAAATTCATCTTTACTCAAGTCAAACGAAACGATAGAATACAACCAATCTCGCCCATCATCACGCGCAAGCCAATAAATAAACCCTTCAACACACACCCCAAAACCACATGGTTTATATGGCGGTTTAAGAGACACTTTTTTCCAAGCTCGTGTGCTTAATGTATAAACCTCAGCTTCTGGAATACCCCCGGCATTATCAATCTTAACAAGTTTAGGATCACAAGTCTCGGGACAAACCCCAAAACCAACCCAACCAGTTCCAAGTCGTACAGGAGGTTCCAACAAAACCGACACAGATTTACTTATTGTGGGGTTCCAAAAAACAACGACGTCTGAGTAATCTTTATTGTATCCGTGAAAACATATTAATCCGCATGAGGAACCGAGTATTCTTACAGGTTGTCTATCTGCATAGAGTGTTCTTACGCGTTCCAGTGTCTTAACAGACAAGGGGACTGTTATGGGAGACATGTGTCGAGGAAAAGCGTGGTTATCGATAATGGAAAAGTATTCATCAATAATTGAAAGGTATTCATGATCTTGATCGCCAATGTATTGTTGGACATTGTATCTTACTAGTAGATGACGATGATCATTCACTGTTTGGTAATTCTTGATGAATTCCGAGCTTTCAATTAGAGATTTCCACTGTTTCGAAACACAACGGAATCGAATCAATGATTTGACTGGAAGCGTTTTGAGGATTATTGCTTGCATATCGAAGGGAACAAAGGCTGACATCTTGATAAAGTTAGGGTTTGAAGTTGTGGATTATCAAAGAGGCGCCCATTTTATAAGATTTTCTCGCCTTTACTTTGTTCTCCCCCAGGCGATGTGGGACAAAAAAGTTTACCTTGTTTTTAGCTTTATTCTTTTATTACTTAAAGGCTGGTAACAAGTGATTAATATCATCATCACAAACTGAGCGTCACATCGGTTATTCAACACAACACGACCAATATTATGTAATAAGATAATCAACTTTACAACACAAACATACATTACTTAAACATATATCTGCCACACAAAAATCAACATCACACTTTTCCTTTCACAACTCGGTCTTGGAGAAGACCAGCTTCTCCATTTTTGTGGACCCAAGACTCGTCATGTGAGTGTGTCTGTGATAACAGAGACGCGTGTTGTTTGGTGCCATGTAGGCACAAAACGCATGATGCCACTAGTCCAAAGGTCTTACTCATATCACATCGATCAAGCCACAATTTTGTATCTCTTTGTGATTAGGATATGTCTCAAAAACTCTTAATAGTCTCACTGTCTATGTTTATAGCTTTTACTGAAAAACGGAAAGCATGGATGGTAAAGGACTACTTTTATATGGTCAGTCAATGGGAAGTAATCTCAGGCGCGAACATGTTTTGACTCTTTGACAACGTACTTTTCAAGCATGTAGACTTTATCTATTTCACACCGTCAAATTCATTCAGCAATTTTGTGTAAATGACTATGTAACTTCCACATTTGTGGGCCACGGCAGAAAACAACACTTAGGTACGAGTGAATTGCACAGAATGGAATTCGAGCGGAGAATGGAATGGTCAAGAAATAGAATTGACTTAGAGAAAGAGAACGGATTCCATTGTTTGGCACGAACAACGTAATCAAGAGGAGAATATGTTACAAGATTGATTCTCATGTTTGGCACACAAGAGAGAACTAAATACAATTTTTTCAAACATTATATTTCACATTTTGTGTCATTTTTGCCCAATATCATATTCTCTGCATTTCGAAACTAGAGCTGTGAAACCACATTTAAACAAAACATAATTCCCAAAATTACAATTAAACAATGTATCAGTTATAATATCATAACAATATCCTGACATCAAATAGTATTATGTACCCTCGTTAGGAAAAATGCCACCAGGAGCTCCACTGCTGTCATTTTTCACTGCAATGCTGATGCATGCTAAAACAACTTGATTGTGATTTGTAAAAATGCATGCTGTCTCACCAGGTACTGCCTTTACATGTAATTTTCAGGTAGGGATAACAGACGATTTCGACTATTTGGAGTTACCAGCAGTACATCTGTGAAGCAAATTGAGGAATCGATACTAGAAGGACATGGTAGGTATCACAGTTATTTCTGTTTCCTTGTATCATCCCTTTAGTCTTATTACATAACTAGTACTTTAAGTTGTCATTACGATAAACAATGCATGTGCGCAGAGTTTTGTTCTCTTGTTTTAGTGTCGTCTTAGAAATAAAAAAGTTAGATTACAGGTTATAAATTAAGTGGCTATCTCGGTATGGCACTTTCGGCCTCCTTTATTTTAGTTTAGTTTCAATGGGTCTGTCTCAGGAGGTCAATCATACTATTAACAAGGCTTTTACTATCAATTCAGTATGAACTAATTAACCAATAAACCAATTGATTGGGTGTAATAATATACAAAACAATGTTAATTGGTCAAAATCTCTATCACAAGAATGAGTTAAATTGTCAAACAAGTTCATCGCCATACCTTAAGTAACCAAGTTGAGACATAAATATGTAGCATTACCAAATAAGTTACATTATAAACATTTAAACCAGTGGCAAAATTTACATATCCATGTGATCAAGAACACGTACATGACATAGAGATCATCATCTATAAGATTGTAAACATGATACGACAAACAATAAGTTGCACACACTATGTAATAACTAACACTAATCTCTATACTTTGCAATGTTGCCATCACGACCGTTTTTAATAATGATGAAACCAAACTACTGATCAAGCAGAAGTAGTGTTTCCATGTAGGAGCTTATAGAGAACACAGAAGTAGTCTATGAAATATCATTGTGTCCTGAGCAGGGAATTCTGATATCACTGACACGCCCTGAGCAGGGATTATAAACTTGAAGTATGGGATCAACATCATCATCATTTGCAATTATATATAGCTTCGCCATTCTTCCTAACATTATGTCTTCTTTCAATACGGAACATCTTAGTAAAAGACTGTGTAACACCATCATCCTTCATTACACATACATCCCAGTCTTTCATTGAAGGCTCACAAATTTCGGAGTCTGAGAAGTCCAACACAGTAAGACACTCGTTCCACTTGGATAACATTAAGCATTCTAAGCATAGTCTATCCGGAAGATACACCTTTCCAAATTCTTCATTACTCAAATCAAACGAAACGATAGAATTAGACCCATCTTCGACAGGCGGCAACCTTCCATCACTCGCAAGCCAATAAATAAACCCTTTGACACACACCCCCGGTGCATGATACCTTAAACCCCATGGTTTATATGGCGGTTTAAGAGATACTTTTTTCCAAGCTCGTGTGCTTAATGTATAAACCTGAACTTCCGGGATACCCTAGATATCATCAATCTTTACAAGCTTAGGGTCACAAGTCTCAGGACAAACCCCAAAACCAACCTAACTTGTTCTAATTCGTACCAAAGGTTCCAACAAAACCGACACAGATTTTCTAATGGAAGGATTCCAAAAAACAACCATCTCTGTGTTGATTATGGCTCATATTGGATTCAATGAATGCAAGCAAGTGGGCAAATTGAAGGCATCAATAATTGGCAAGTTGGGTTATACAAGTTGATACAACTTGCTTATCCTTTTCTAGATGCATGAACTAGCAAGGAGATGTTGGCCTATAAATAGAACCTTAGTTTGATTGTTACAGGCACACCAAAAAAACACACAAGTACTTTCCTTGTTGTGTACTTAGTTCTTCCTCTTTAGTTTTAGTTTTGTAATATGTTTCTAACTTAAAGAAATATATAAGAAAGTTTGGTGTAACATTCTCTTGTTCTTTCATATTGTTTAATTTTCAACAAGCTAGTTAGGGGTATAGTTGTGGTGTTGAAACATTCACACACTTTACCTAGTCGGTGGGATATTATCGCGGTTATTCCACAACACTCTGAATCTATGTTTGGGTAATCTTTGTGATATCCTTGAAAACATATTATTCCGTACGAGGAACCTAGTATTATTACATCCGAAAGTGCATTAATAGACAAGGGGACAGTTATGGGAGACATGTGTTGAGGAAAAGCGTGGTTATCGATAATGAAAAAGTATTCATCGATAATGGAAAGGTATTCATCTTCATCGGCAATGTATTTTTGGACATTGTATCTTACTAGTAGATGATGATCATTCATCTTTTGGTAATTTTTGATGAATTCCGAGCTGTCGATTAGAGACTTCCATAAGCTTTTTGACGATTATTATTTGGATATCGAAAGGAATGTGGTCTGCCATTAATAATTTTTAAGGGTGTGAAACAGGAAAACCAAAAGGCTAATAATTGCATTTCATGTGCATGCCCGTTTTATAGAATCTTCTGCCCTTCACTTTGTTCTCCACTAGGTGATGTGGGACAAAGAAATTCACCTTGTATTTAGCTTTGTTTTTTCATACTAAACATATTGACTTCATTCATCAAACAACTATAATAATGACTATATATCAAACCAATCACATAAACATATCATACAAAATATCTAATAGCAAAAAGATCCTCTCGGATCATCTAAATATATAATAGCAAAAAGATTCGGGTAATTATACATCTAGTTTAGCTTTATTTAATTACTTGTGAAATTGATTAGTCGTTTTTCCATGGTTAAATTCATTTATAGTTGTTGAACATTAAAAACCTTATTCAGCATAAACAATTGAACATATTTTAAGTCTCAGTTGTATGGCCACAGTTTGCAGCGCAAAGCATCAAAAATTCAAAATCATGTTAAACAAATTTTGGTATGTCATAGGATGACATGGATTTGTTTTGCTGGTATCCCTTGGAGCTTTTACCAGTGGCGCTGAATGTAATAATTTAGTAACTTTCACCATCTGATCCGGAAAATATACTAGCACAAGCCCTAGGTTTCGACATTTAGAAAAGAGAACATTTTTCAGAAAACAGGGTTGTAGAGAACTTTAAGTTGTCTAGTTCGAACGAAGTTGTGAAAAAGAATGGCAGCCATTAAAGACAATGAGAATATTGACATTCAGTTAAAAAAAAATTGGCAAGTAAAAGGTATTTTCTATGATGAATTATGAAAGAGTTGTAAGAAAGAATATTGAAACACTGAATCCTAAATAATGTTTTTGGAAGGTCAATGTAAACAAGCTTAACCCGTTTACTGCAACACTATTAATGTTACCCATTTTGATAATCTCTTAAAATTCTCTTATTCAGCCTTCTTCAAAAGTCCCTTTCACCATATTAACAGAATTTCATGATATTATTCTAGTACTTTAATGCCATGTTAATTGGTCCAAAATATGTATCACCAGAATGAGTTAAATTGTCAAAATAGTTCATTATCATACATTAAGTTACCTAGTTGAGACAAAAATATGTAGCATTACCAAATAAGTTACATTCCAAAAGTTTAAACCAGTGGCAAAATTTTCATATTCATGTGATCAAGAACACATACATGACATAGAGATCATCATCACCAAGATCGTAAACATTACAAGACAAACAAAAAGTCTTTAATAATGATGAAACAAAACTACTGATCAAGCAGAAGTAGTGTTTCCCAGTAGGAGCCTATAGATAACAAACTAGTGTTCCCAACCAAAACATGTTCTTATGAACAGGGAATTTTGATGAGAATTTTGATATCATTGACACATTGGAGCAGACATCAAAAACTTGAAGATCATCATTTGCATATCTTGTTTCGATTACGGCTTCGCCGTTCTTCCTAATAAGCTCTAATACATTATCATACTTTGGAAAAATCAACTTTCTGTGGGGCAGGTAAGTTGTTTCACTATTATTCTTTATCAGACATACATACGAGTAATTCAATAAATGGCCGTAAATATCACAGTATTCGAACACGACAAGATACTTGTTCCACTTGGATAACATTAAGCATTCTGAGCGTTTGAAACTCTCCCCAAGATACACTTTTCCAAATTCATCATTACTCAAATCAAACGAAACGATAGAATAATACCTCCGATATCCATCATAACCAAGCCAATAAAGAAACTGTTCGACACACACACCTACATGATACCTTAAATCACATACTAGTTCTATATCTGGCATATATGGCGAATTAAGATATACTTTTTTCCAAGCTCTTGTGCTTAATGTATAAACCTGAACTTCTTGAGTACCCCTGACATTGTCAATCATAACAAGTTTAGGATCACGAGTCTTAGGACAAACCCCAAAACCAACCCAACTAGTTCTAAGTCCTAATGGAGGTTCCAACAAAACCGACACAGATTTTCTGATGGAAGGATTCCAAAAAACAACCATCTCTGAATCTATGTTTGGGTAATCTTTATGATAGCCGTGAAAACATGTTATTCCGTACGAGGAACCTAGTATTCTTACGCACGAAAGTGTCTTAACAGACAAGGGGACAGTTATGGGAGACATGTGTTGATCAGGAAAGGCGTTGTTATCGATAATGGAAACGTCTTCATCGACCATGGAAAGGTTGTCATCTTTATCAGCAATGTATTGGACATTGTATCTTACTAGTAGATGACGATCATTCATCATTTTGTAAATCTTGATGGATTCCAAGCTGTCAATTAGAGACTTCCATTGTTTCGAAACACGCCGGAATGGAATCAATGAATTGGGTGGAAGCTTTCTGATGATTATTGTTTGGATATCAAAAGGAACAAAGCGCTTTACCTGGTTGCGTGATCTTCTCCTGCTTCGCTGTGTTCTCCCCATTATTGTCTGGGTATTTAAAAATGCATGTGTGCGCGCCCCTTTTTATAGGATCTTCTCCCCTTTGCTTTGTTCTCCAACAGGCGATGTGGGACAAATAAATTTACCATGTTTTTAGCTTTGTTCTTTTCTTACTTAAATTTTTAAGGCTACTTGTATCACATCATGGGCATGTTTGGCGCTAGAGATTGCGGAAAATTATAGAGGCTAGAGATTATTTTGTCAAACATCCCTACCATAATTATATACTTTACATTCATGATTTGAAACTGACGGGATATCCACGTGATGTAGTTACGCACAATGTTTTCAAACTCGGGTCGAACTGGTGCCTGGCCACAAAAACGGGTCAAAAAACCCCGGGTTTCTAAAACCGTGTTAACTGGTTAGATCCGCCAGGTTTTGAGTGACCCGGGTCTTGAAACCCGGCCGGGTTTGGTGTTTTTCAATTTTTTTATAAAAACCGGGTTGACTCGGCGGTCGAACCGGTTGACCTGGTCGGGAAAAAAATTAAATGGAAAACCGGGTCGAACCGGTGACAAGTGATTCGACCGGGTCGATTAAAAACCCGGTTTTTTAAAACATCGGTTAGGCGTACCTTGTAATCAATATTTTCAGAGAAAACATATAATTTTATATGTAACTAAAAAATGGGCAATTCTTAGGGCCCGTTTGGTTGCCTGGTTTCTAGAGGGTAGGATGGGTTGAATCCTAAAATAAAGTGTTTAGTGAGTAGCATGAGTTTAAAATATTGGAGTTGTTACCAAATATTTGGGAGTGCACTAAACCATGGGGTAAGGGTGAGTTTTGAAAATAATTCTCCCTCATGTGGGCTGTAGGATCTACTCCTTGATAGATCTTGAGCCTTTAGGATCGATAGTATGCTAATGTAATCACAAGCAAACTAAATAGAAAATATCTATATAAACTTATGTCTATGCGGAATATAAACACAAGTAACAAGAACACAAATAACTAACAACTCTTTGATCCTCTATGGATCTTTTATTAATCACTAAAGATTGTTTTTGTAATATCGTAATCAATACATAATGCATAACCATGAGGTCATTTTATACTACAAGGAATCCTAAACCTTTCTTACAAGAAACGTATAAAATCAAACTATAAAAGATATTCTATATTTTGTCTTAAAATAAACATCTAACATATTCCTACGGATGAACTATATCAGCAGGAAATCTCTATCAGCAGAAACCATGTCATCAGCAGAAACCACTAAGGCATCAGCATGAACCTGTCAGTAGTACTCTTCAGCAGTAACTTCAATAATTCCCAACAATCCTCCCCTAATCTTGAATTTGACTCTGTTAATTTCAAGATTCTTGATAGATCTGTAAATTGCATAGCCTGAGGATTGAATCTTTAACAATTGCAGTAACATACGGTAACCAGCAACAACCAACTCTATATCAGCAGCAAGAAGTAACCATCTTTGAAGAATAATGAACCAGCAGCAACTCCATCTTTAAGCAACAACAGATTCAGCAGCAACATGAATAGATTTGATAAGCCTTTACCAAGTAGCTATTCACTCTTGGGCTAGCTAGTCCTTTGGTGGAATCATGACATCACCCTGGTGAACTAGTAACCAGTCCAACACTCAGAACGTGAATCATTGGTGTGTTGAAAAACCCTAATGATTTTTGGTAAATCATCACAGCCTTAAACGGATTTAACATGTCTTTACCTGTAGCCGTTTGCTCAGGACTAGTCAATTCTTAGGTTGATTAGATCACCTTGGTGAATTGATTACCAAATATGGTTTTCCACTGCCTTTACCACAAGCCATATACATGTGGGCTAGTCAATTCTTTGGATTTCCAAAGGATAAGATCCATGGTGAATTGAAAACCATTTCAACTCTCAGTTGTGAAACATGGGTGAGTTGAATACCCAATAGTTTTTAGCAAACTATTACAGCTATCAACGGATTTGGTGTGTCTTTACCAAATACGTACCCTTTGGACTAGCCAACTCTTTGATGGAACAGTCAACATCATAGTGAGTTGATAACCATATGTGTGGTAATTAACCAACACCAATACCTGTATACAACAAAGAGTGCAACTATACAAATCCAAGTTAGTAAACATAGCAATTTTTTTTTTTACTAATAATAGAAATAAAAGAAATAACAAAAATAAATATACAAGAATACAGAATACCATGATCAAGTAGCTCTGTGTGCCCAAATCCTAGACTTAATCAATCGAATCAATTGTTCTGCATGAGTCCTATCATTCCCAATAGGATTTGGAGGAACAAGCAACTTATGCCTAAGCATCTTCTCCATAAGGCTCACTGACAAAGGATAATCAGTGTCTAAGAACATAGAGACAGCAACACCAGTTGTAGTTTCCACCACATGAACATTAGGAATAGGATAGAACTTCTAACAAAAGTTATTTATGACGAAAATTAGTAGCAAACATAGTTTTTAACTCGACCTCAAAGGCACCAACATTTTTCATGCCATGCTAACAAAAGTTGTGGTAACATCACAACTAATTAGGAACTTATTGATCAATAAAAGTTGTGGTAACATCACAACTTAGGAACTTATTGTCAATAAACTATTTTAAATGTGTGTCATGCTTAGTAAAGGTGTGATCATCACAATTTAGATATATAATGATGAAAATAAGTGTCGAAGCTTACATGTCAATAAACTATTTTAAATGTGTGTCATGCTTAGAAAAAGTGTGATACAATCACAACTTAGATATATAATGACGAAAATATGTGCCGAATATTACATATTAGTTTTATATCAAAATATAGGGATGTTACAATTTTAAGAATAAATACAAAATCTAAACTTTATAAATAACTACTAATATTTCATAAAAAGTTTAAATATAATGTTACAATCTTGAGAATAAATACAAAATATAAACTTTATAAATAACTACTAATATGTCATAAAAAGTTTAAATATAAAATTTACCGATCAACTAAAGCCATACTTACAAAAGTCTAATAACGAAAAAAATTACTTGACATTACACTATTACCAATTAGATAGAGCCCGTGTGCAATGCACGAGTCTGAATTACTCGTATTTTGTAAAGCCAAGTAGCCGCACTAGATTTTTGTATGTCCATATTCATTGCATTGATGCCAAACCTGTGGGGTCTCTTTCATATACCAAACATCATTTTTTTTACTAAATTTATAAACCCATGCCACAACCACTAACTAAAAGGGCCCTTAGATCCATGATACCGAAGATTTAATTAGATGAACAGTTATGTTCATGAAAGATGAGTGGGAAATAAGATGATGAGAACAAAATGTATAATGATGAAGAAGAAGGGATAAAGTGGGTCAGAGTATTTGATATTGTGAAGTGCCCTTGGAATGAGTTATATACCCACCTATCTCACCTCGATTAGATATGTCATTTCACATTCTTGTTTTCAACTTTCATTCCCACCTACCAAACAGTTGATTTCAGAATCCAATCATTCCCTGATTCAGAAACCCACATACCAAACGTACCTTTAATCAAACTGTTTTTTCAATCTTTCTCAAAAATAGTTTCTCTCACGATAACATCATAGCCCCACATCTTTACCTTTTTCTCGCAATACCCTCATGTCTCAAGTTAATTGTCCTGCATAAAGTTTAAAGGCCTTTTTCATTTTTACTTTTGAAAAAAAAAAAAAAAAAAAAAAAAAATTCCAAATAAATTAGACACACATGACAACACCAATATCAACCCATCAATACCCAAACACCCCCAAATTTGAAAACCTAGATATTTTTCATTTCACCTTCCCGCCAAATCCAAATCACAAAAACAAAATCAATCAATCTCAATTCACACTCACAGCTCAAGCCTCAACCATCGCAATGGTACGCACTTTCAATCAATTTACACCGCTGACGTCATCTTCTGAACTTTTATATTGAATCTATTTGAACAACTAATTAATTGCATTTTTAGGTCAAAATTTGTTACACCGCTGTAATGATCTGTCGTTATTGTTGTGCTGACGTCATGTTTTTTTAGGTAGAGTTTGTGCTGACGTCATCTTAGATCGATTGAAGAGTTAATTCATTTTTAGGTTAAAATTTGTGCAAAATTCGTTACACAAGCAGTAATTTATCACTTTCACTCTTTTTTAGGTAGAATTTGTGCTGACGTCATCTTAAATTCAATTTACTTTTTGTGCCGACTCACTTTCGCAAATCGCAACTAGTATAGAAGTTGTTTAGGTTTTCGATACTTATTTCGTTGCGGTTTTTAGTTTTGAAAATGATACAGTGATAAGTTTTTTGTAGTTTCTGATATGTGTTGAAGCGGTTTTAGATTAACGTCGAATTAGTGGATTAGCTAGTTTTAGTGTTGCCGTCATGTTCTGAAGTAGTATATTGGGAATTTGTTAGAGAAGTGACTGCATTTTTAGGTTAGAATTTGTGCGACATAGTTACCTACACAATACTCTATCAGTTCTACTGTTTTACCGCTGTAAGTATCAATTCGTTATCGAGTACCTAGCTACTATTTGTGCAGATGTCATTTTCGGAAGTAGTTGCATTTTTTGGTCAAAATTTGTTAGTTACGCGCACAGTAATTTATTAGTTTCACTGTTTTACCACTGGTAATTATCGATTTGTTATCGAATATGTAGCTACTTTTTGTGCTTTCAGAAGTAGTGTATCGTACATTTGTTGATGAATTAACCTGTTAGTTTCAGAAGTAGTGTATCGTGATCTGATTTGTAGTTAATTTTATATGTATTCGAAACTTATTTTGTTGCGGTTTTAGTTTTGACAATGAGACAATGATAGTTTTTTGCAGTTTCTGATACGTTTACTGCGGTTTTAGATTAACGTCGAATTAGTGGATTAGCTGGTTCATGTTGCTATAGGTTTATGTTTTTGCGATTGTTGAATAGGTTTAAATTTGTGTGAAGTGAATATGTAGCTACTTTATGCGCTGATGTTATTTTCGGAAGTAGTGTATTGTGAATTTGCTGATGAAGTAACCTGTTTGTTATATAATTCCATGTTGATTCTTATTGTCCTGACGTGTATATATATTGTAAATGTATTGTTAAGCTAACAGAGTAGTGGAAAGTTGTTTAGTTTTTCCAATAGGCATTTCGTTGCTGTAGTTTCGTAACTAGACAGTGAGACTGCGAGACAACAACAGCTTTTTTTCAGTTTCTGATATGTGTTGATGCGATTTTAGCTTAACGCTAAATCAGTGGATTTACTGGTTCGGTTTGTGCCCTAGTCTGGTTTAGTTGGTAACTTGTAGAAGTTCATTTTGTAAGTAATTTGGTGTAATGTCCAATGTCGATTTGGAGTCGTCTTATTTTTCTGTGATTTCCTTTTTGTAATTGTGAATATGATGAAACTAGTGGTATGTGTCGAAACTTTAAAGAGCTAATAATGAGATTGTTGATTAGCAAGTCCAAGAAGGAGTATGGAGTAGAATGAATGCTGTGTTTTGCTACTCTGGCGTATCTCCTTAGCATGAACTTTTTTATATTCTTTGAAGTTTTGCTAGACTGTAAGTTATGCTATACGTAGTAAGATGGCTTAGTTTCATAAAGCAAACCACCAACAGTATCCGGAAGGGGTTTGGTTTCGTAACCAGACAGTGAGACAATGATAGTTAATTCAGTTTATGGTATTTGTTAATGCGGTGTTAATCTAATGTCTAATTAGTACATTAACTGGTCAATGTTATGCACTAGTTGTCTAGTTCATTATGTGTGTTGTTGAGTTTGCGTGTTTGTGTATTGTTGAGTCGATTTTTTATGTGTGCGTGACTATGATGAAACTATTCGATTTTTTATGTGTCGATGTATGATTGTTAACTAGTAAGTGTGATGGCAATCGGTAGCGTGAAAATGAAGTTTTTGTAGGCTGTGAAATGTGCTGCTGTAAAATGGTTTAGTATCGCAGACCAAAGCACCTAGGCCTTGTTGAATACAGTAGCATCAGTTTCTTAGATTTGTAGTAATTGTTTGCGTTTGTAAGTTACATATTTCATTTGTGGATCTGGATATTACAATGACAATGCCAGCTCTGCTGCTGCTGATGACAGCTATTGAGTATTGATTTTTTATGTTCTGTAAAATTTGATTAATTATAAATGAGCTTGAGTATTGTTTTTAGTTTATCGTTCGTAACTTAATTCATTTTTATGTTGATGTAGTCTAAAAAAAGAGGTTTGTCACTGGAAGAGAAGCGGGAGAAGATGCTTGAGATCTTCTATGACTCTCAAGACTTTTACCTGGTGAGTATAGGATATCATATACAATTCATAGTTGTATACTATTACTATCATTATCTGCTTAATCTATGTTCCCGATTTGCTTATCAATATATCTTTTGTATGCTATAGATTTCTTTGTTGGAAAACTTAATTCATAAGTATTTCCTTTGTTTGGTTCAGTAGTATCACTGTTAGCCAAAAGTTGTTGTGATTTCATATTGACCATTATAAATTTCCTAACTTGGAATAACAAAAGCAAACTCGCTAGCCTAATACATGATGCACATTTTAGCATATAACCAGAATAATAGTTTGCATTATAGAGTTTTCTGATTGTCTTTAGAGAGTCATTTAAAGAGAGATTGTTCTATTATAGGTTCGGATTTCACTGATATACTTTTATGTGATCGAGTGCTTCATTCAGTTCTATTTGTATGCATGTAAACACTTTTGGTGGCGTTCTGTTATGTTTGAAACTTATGCTAATGCATCCGCACTGTGTACAAATGTCAGCTGAAGGAACTTGAAAAGTTGGGACCGAGGAAAGGCGTCATTAGTCAATCTGTCAAAGACGTTGTCCAAAGTCTAGTGGATGATGACCTGGTCTCAAAGGACAAGATAGGAACCTCGGTAAGAAAGGCCTCTGGAGGCGGTACTAATTAGCAACATATTTATTTTGAGACATCAGAATCTGTGTTTCTGCTTCTTACTCCAAGTAAATAAAGTAATAGCTCTTAAACGACAAACCTTTATTAATCTATTAACATTTCAGGTATACTTTTGGAGTCTTCCTAGTTGTGCTGGAAATCAGGTACATTAAGCTTTCACTTCAATGTTTAGTCAAATTATTAATAATTTCTGTCTCCATACCATAAAACTATCTTGTTGAATCATTATGGTTGATATTTGTCTTGCTTCTTCGTGCCTTTTTGTTTAACAGCTAAGAAACGTGACTAAGAAACTTGAGTCAGAGCTTCAAAGCAGCAAGAAACGGCATGTAGAGCTTGTGGAGCAATGTGAGTCCCTGAAGAAAGGTCGTGAGGATTCGGTAAGTTGGTGACTTAACTTTTACTATTCTAAATATGATTTTGAAAGCAATCTATGGGTATTTCTGTGACTAATACTTTCTAACATCATCCATGACCAGGATGCGCGAGAAGAGGCTTTGTTTGAGCTCAAAGCCATTGAACAAAAGTATCACAGCCTGAAAGTATGGTCACATTTTGTTTATTTTTTATTAATCGTTAGATAACTTAAAAAATACTGTATACCATAACAGTTTATAATCAAAATTTCAGGCAGAATTGGGACAATTTGCAGACAATGATCCAGCTACATTTGAAGCAATGAGTAATTAATAACTACCTTATTTCCTTCATTTATATTGTTTCTTAATCATTTAGAAGACCTTTATATGAAATTAAATTCCGTATATTAACTAAACATGCTGAAATGTTAATCATTGATTTCAGAGGAAGCTACTAAAGTTGCCCATGATGCCGCTAACAGATGGACAGGTTTGACCTCCTTGCTTCTGCACATAAAGTTCTAGTTTCACCTCAGCTATTCACTTATTCCTAAGTCCTAACATTGCCATACGAATATTCTGCAGACAATATCTTCACAATGCGTCAGTGGTGCTCAAAGAATTTCCCTCAGGCCAAAGAACAGCTTGAACACTTGTACAATGAGGTATATTATAGTTTCCCTGAACCATCTAGGAACGCAAGTAATATACTACCTCACAAATCATTTGATATCACTGCTATTCGTACATACTACCTTATAATTATGAATAACTAATAGATGTCCATAAAGCGGGTAAACGAGCAGATCAGGTGTGTTTTGGGTTAGGTGACGGTGGTAGGGGTTATAATGGGTAGGCTGGTTTGACCCGTCACACTTTTTTGTGCAATTTTTGAAACCTTTTATAAAGAATTACTGTTTTTAAATATGATTACAACATTATATCAACTTAATAACTATTTATATTATATGAATTAAATGATTAGGCAGTTTTATGCATTGAAAATACAATTTGGGTGTCGATTGGACCAACCTGTTGACCCGTTTTCTTTTGAGTTTTGTATACGTTCAGCCCGTTAAAGATAAAAAAATGGTATTTGGCGGAACCATCTCAAGTCCGTGTACCTTTTTGGTACCGAGCCCCCCACCCAACAAGGAAGGCATATCCCGGTAAATTACCTAGGCAACACTGGCTGACCAAGTTGGAGTCCGGATTCGAACCCCCGCCTTTAAGCTTTGACTTGGTCAACTGCGCGCTTTTGCGGTAGTTGGTGGCCAACTGCCCTAAGGCAGCTGGTTTCAGCCCGTTAAAGATAAGTCATAAGTATTCACCAAAGTCACCAGTTCATAAGTATAAGGGTCAGAATTGCCACCTATAGTTTTGTGTCCCCTCGTTAGAAAAAAAATCCCAAGAGGAACTTCATTGCTATCATTTTTTGCTGCAATCCTGATGCTTACTAAAACTACTCAACTTATCTATATAATTGCGAATTAGAAATAAACAATAAATTACGGAGTATAATTTGTGAAAATGTATGCTGTCTAACCAGGTACTGGCTTCACGTGTGATTTTCAGGTAGGGATAACAGAGGATCTCGACTATTTGGAGTAACCAGCAGTAACACCTATCAAGCAAATCAATGAATAGATACTAGAAGTGCATGGTAGGTATCAGTCGTATCACAGTAGGTATCAGCCGTATCACAGTTACTTCAGTTGTCTTATATCATTCCTTAAGTCTTTTAACATAACTGGTACAAAAAGTTGTCATTACAATGAAACATTGTATGTGCACAGTTTTATTCTCGTGTGTTAGTGTCATCTTAGATATCAGAAATGTAGATTCCAGGTTATAAAATCAAGTGGCGATAACAGTATAACACTTCCGGCCTCCTTTTGTCAGTTTAGCACTACATGTGTCTATCCTAGGAGGTCAATTATACCATCAACAAGGCATTACTAGCCTAACCCCCCAAAGTTTATACAAATACGATTGCCTAATCACTGGACCGTTTTAAGGGGGACACTTTGTATCTCAAATATGAATGTATGATGATATATCTCCATAGGTATATGTGGCGTGCAACTTGTATGCCCATGACACTCCATGTTACCATACCACATGTCCAAAAATGGAAACACCCCACATGACAGTGACCAAACAACCCCTTCTATCTTTGTATGTACACCACTACACCTTTGTACCCCCACATCACCCATAAAAGCATACCCAAATTGCCCTCCAGTAATCTTTAGTTGATTCTATTTGGCAAAAGTTTCAAGTAACATCTTTTAAGTGGAATAATGCTTGCAAACCTAACGTTAGGTCTTTGCCTTCTACCAAAATCTATAAGCTAGTAAAATACCAGTTGATAGAAATAGTTAGTTAAGCATCCTAAATGCTGTTTAAGAAGCAATATTTAAGAAAGAATAACATGTACATGTGCATATATAATTATGGTATTCAGCTCTAATCATTTTTATTGGTGAATGGGTGCATATAGTGGTCTAGGTTCCTTTATTGTTAGGCAATAACCATTGTTTGGTATGAGAAAAAGACATACACCATCTAATGGGGTACTGTCTCAATTCCATACAATCAGGCTGAGTTAAAATGAGGATAGACAGGCCGAAATGAACTGATCAACTTAAAATATATTTTAACTGTGATGGTCTGTTTTACAGCTTCCTCTGTTGTCTTATATATCAAAGAGATACTCGATTTAATTTCCTTTGGTTTTATTGATCTTGCCAATAGTTTATAAAGGAGAGATTTGTTTCATTTGAGTGTGTCCATTAGTGAACTTGGAGGCTATTGCCTTTGTACAGAATTTTTCGTAACTTGTAAAATGAAATTAAACGTATATCTTAGTTATGGAAAGGGTTTGGGGTTATCCATACCCCCCCTAAAGTTATAAATTTACCTATGAAGTTCGAGAT
Organism: Artemisia argyi; assembly: GCA_030686995.1. Lineage (NCBI taxonomy): Eukaryota > Viridiplantae > Streptophyta > Magnoliopsida > Asterales > Asteraceae > Artemisia > Artemisia argyi. Next base: position 326,162,194 of record CM060708.1, read on the forward strand.
AGTCCTACATATCATCCAGTTCTATTGTACACATTCACTGATTGGCGTGAGTAGCTTGATATATCAAAACGTATTGGCGTTTCCCCAAATTATTATGGACCATTTTGGCTTTAATTAAACTGCCATTTTGATAGAGAACCTTTACATATACAGATATACTTCTTCATTCACATAACATGTGTCAAGGTGGCACCGAAACCTATCTAATCGAAAGTGGGGTCTAGTTTAAAAATGGAAAATGGGGTTCAGCCGTTCAGGGCCTTTGGCCATTGGTGTTTGTCTTTGATGTTCCGAGTCTTTGCTGGTCAAAATGTGTATTAAAGATGGGTTTAGGGCCTTGAAATAGTTGAATGCGATGATTTTGCGGTCTAACGGAGTGTGTTTGGCGCGAAGCGTTTAGGAGCTATGAGCGATGTGTTTTTTAATGGTCGTTTGGCAAGCAACAAGTAGCTTTATTTAATTTTTTTCAAAATGTTCATTTTTCAACGCTACATGAAATAGCATTTAAGTGTGTTGAACATTTAGGAGTTGTTTTACACATTATCGTTAAAAAAATAAATACAACTATTGCTCGCATATACTGTTTACAGCTAATGCTCACATCTACAAGTTACTTTTACTGCCATTTTTTTTTGCCAAAATACACCCTAAAGTTAACCAACGAAAACGATTCTTGTGCCAATTGTTGCACATGCAAAAATGATTGAACAATAATACGAAGCCAATGATTTTGCCTGATCTAATATTTTAAAACTATTATAAGGTATCAATAGATTCCCAATGACACCATCCAAATCACAATTTGAGTATAATCATTTTCAAATTTGCGTTTCACATTTTTAAGGAATCAACGAACAGCAATACATTTTTTAACTATTGCTTGGAAAACCATCTAATAAACCTCGTCATACTTTATGGAACCCGTCTAGTTGCGAGGTTTGGGATTTTCCACAAGTTCAAACCTTGTCACACACTCACACTTTATAGAATCTAAGGATATAGTCTATTCGTGTGGTGAGGGTTTGAGAATCTTCACAAGTTCAAACGTTACCAACATGGTCTGCACCATCTTTATTATTTGGGGATTGATTTGCACACCAAACTTTTTGATAAAAATACCATTTTGTACAAGCTGTATAGCACACCGTATAACACTGTAATGCACAGTGTGTGGTAAAAGAATAAAAAAATATGATGTGCAAATCAACCCCTTGTTATTTTTATGGTTTGTTGGTGGGGGGTATATTATTGGTTATTTGTATAAAGTGAGTATTTTTATATTTTTTATTTGATGGTACCTATAGAAGGTAAAAGATGGTGATAGTGGTGGTGTGTTGAGTGGTAATACTGATATTAATGTGAAAATGATGATAGTAGTGACCATAAAAACTAGTCATATAATTCTTTTGTAAGTTTTGTTATTACCTTTTCATAACCTTTTTCATTTTTATAGTGCATATTTGTTGAAATAAAAAGTGCAATGTACAGTTGTATACATTAAAACAGCTTAATATATAATGATTGGACAATAAAATTATTTGAAATTCAAAAAGATGTCTAGAAGACAAATTGGACAACGGTTAAAGCCCCATGTGCCAGAGAACATTTCTCTGTTCCCAACTAAACTAAACCCTACCTGCAACCCACTACAATTCATTTCCCACCGTCCACGTGTCCTCATCAACGGCTATTATCCATTAACCGTTTAATTAAATTTCTTCTAATCATTTTCATCAACGGTAATCCAAATACGCCGTTTCTTTTCAACAAAAGATCAATTTCAAACTAAAAATAAAAATCAACCTAGAAAAGTCTTTAAAACTGTTAACATTTTTGTATATTTCCTTCAAGAAAAAAATGGCATCTCATTTTCTCTTATTTGGGGGGGAGTGCGAGTGAGATTACTTTTCTTGTTGGACATATATTCCATCCGTTTCAAAATTATTGTTATGTAAATTAAATTATTATAAATCACAACCACTCAAATAGACTATTCCTTCAATAAGTTCTTTAGTTTTTACTTTAAAAGAAAAGTGGGCAATTATTTTGAGATATCCCGAAAAAGAAATATGGACTATAATTTTAAGACGGAAGGAGTAATTTTATCCAAAGTGGGTTGTGCATATGAAAAACTATACGATTACTGGCGCATAGCGACGATAATTTTTAACATAAAATAATTATAGTAGTGATATTGTGATTAATTGTTTCGTGTAATGTTTACTTTTAATACATATAGCGGCACATAATGTTGAAAGATCAAAACCCCTATGGATTTCTATCTTGGCTATAATCTTTTTCAACAATGACATCAACTTTAACTCGCACCTATTTTATTTTATTTTTATTTTTTATTTATTTATTTATTTTTTTGAAAAACAAGTTGCGAAAAGGTTGTAAAACATTAAACTTTAAAATTCAAATAAAAGTCAAATTGGCTTTATGAAAATGTCGCAACATAGGGGGAAATATAATGATAGTCATTAATATAAAGTATATTTTAAGTACAAGGGGTAGATTAGTTTTTTTTTTCTAATTTTTATTTTAAGAGTTTTTAAATAAAACATTTTACTTTAAGGTAGTATAGATACCGAAATTTTATATATGAATGTGCAACTGTGCACACGATTACACTTAACAAATCTAATACTTTCGAACCAAATGTATAATACCATCATGATATTGATATCACTAATACTTTCGAATTAGTTTTGTCTTAACGATACGAGGAAACAAAATCGAATATAGAGCTTTGAAACCCATACATCAAATAGTTTTATTTAGCGATATAACAATTTGAAATGATTGTACAAATACCGGGTCAAACATGTTTCTTTGTATAGGCTAGCAAAGATACATTTCGGGTCTCAAATGTGACCACCAAAACCATATAATCCAAAAGGTTTCATGTTCGTAGACCGCTTGGTGTATATAATTATACGACGCTACAACAATCACATTAATCATCGTGAACCAATCAACAATTGCTAGATTTTCATCTCGATTTATACATACTCTTATCCTAAATCACATCCACATCATCTTAAGAACAAAAATCAACACCATAAACATTTTCATTATCCAAAATTCATTTTTATCAAAACTAACATAAATAAACCCAAAACTATTATTTTTGTAAACAAAATCTCAGTAAAAAAATAAACAAAAAACAAAAAACAAAAAACCTTTTTCAAAAATAAAAACCAAATATTCGTCCCACCCACGATTCCTGTCTTTTTATATAAGCCCCCAAAAACACACACAAAAAAACACATACAAAAAACACACACACATTTTCAAACATCTCTTGCAGACAAAGAAAAAAAATGGATTCATTCAAAATGTGTTTCATGATGTCACTTTTCACAATCATGATGTCACTAATCAATGCTCAAGCTCCTGCACAAGCCCCTGCTCCTTCAAATGATGGTAATTATATATAAACTCTTCATTTTTATATTTTTAAATCAATCAATTTAGATCTGAATTTATAAGGGTGTAAAGGGTTCAAACCTCGCTAAATGTATATATTTGAGGGTTGTCGATAAGGGTACATAACCATCACATAACCCACTGGTTTGGATTTGGTCTCCTAAGTGGGTAATTCCATGGAGGTTCCGAGGTTCAAATCTTGAGGAGAAAATTAATCCCTATGTGGCCACGTAGGTTCTCTGGCTATCCAAAAAGTTAGTCACTTTTGGATTAGTCGGATCCCAATGTCGAGTCAGAACTAACTTTTATTATTATTATTATTATTGTTATTATTATTATTAATGTAATCAATTTGAAAATTAATTTGGGTTATTATTTATTGTATAGGGGCTGCGATTGATCAAGGAGTAGCATATGTATTGATGGTGGTTGCATTGGCATTGACTTATATCATTCATTAGGTTTTGACTTTTTTATTTTTGAGTTTGGGGATTTTTTTGTTTTTGAGATTTGATGATTTATTTACGAATGTTTTAACAATTCTTTGGTAATGTAAAGATTAATATTTATTGGAGTTATTTATTTTTTTTGTTTAATGTTTAATGTTAATGTTGATGAGATGTAACATGCATGTTCTTTTGTCAAGTTGGCCATGTTCTCAAGATTCTTTGTGTAAAGTGGTGACAAAAGTGTTGGGTTATTTATTATTTTGTAAGTTAGTCAAAAAAATGCTGTTTTTTTAAAGTACAGTGACAACTAAAATGGCTGAAAATGTATATGATTATGCTACTTTAAAACTGTTATTAATTACCAGTACTTTTTTGTTTATGAGTATGCCAATGGATGAATGGATTTCATGTGTTTGGTTTATAGGTTTAACGAGCGGGTTGGCCCGCGCGTTGCTGCGGGGCAGCCGTATTTGTGTTTATTAGAATTATGTTAATGTTTTTTGGAGATGACATCTAAAATATTAACAATGAGAAAAGTTAACCTGCATTGCTAAGTTAACAGATCTCTTATAGGGCCCTTATTAACCTACATCGCTAAGATAAGAGCAAAGAAGTTTTTTCTTTCTTCACAAATGGGAATCTGTGAGGCAAGTAATAATTTTTCTAATCAGAAACAGAAACACAATTTTCACATTTACCATGATGATGAACAGAAGGAATTTTTTAATGAAAAAGGCATACCAAGAACAACTTGAGCCAGAAAAAGCTATAAACTAACGGGTATTCACTGTCTAAGACAGAGAAACTGATATGAGAAACACTAAATTGGATTTAAATCAGATTCATGATTGTATCTCCAAACGAAATTGTACACTTCTTTTTTGCAACAATAGATGGAAGTAAAAATAATGAGTAACTAAAAGCTCATGGCTGTCTGAAGTTACATTTATCTGTTTATATAGGATATAAATGAATCCATCTGTAAACGGCTTTTTCCTACTTTCATCATCAATTTTTTGATGTTATCACCTAACTTAGCTGCTGATTTACACACCTCCTCAACTTACCTCGAACCTATAAGATTTTCAACAGCCTCTTTTACCACCACGTCCCTTGCCAACGCGTCCCTATGTTCCTAGCCCTTCAGCACATCGCCAATTCCAAGCATTGTGATTAAAAAAAAAACACATTTGTTGGTTGACCTGATATTAATAATTAAACAAAAATGGTAAAGATTATTTAGATCAACAGAGGATAATGTAGTTTGAACGGTTAGATGTACCTGGATCTTTTCTGCAGCCTGTAAATGATTTCATTTTGTGTATGATATTTGGCCAACATGCTCGATGTTGTGTAGTGATACCAACGCATACCCGTGTTTATCATTATGTCGCATACCAACATAAATGACTTGTCGTATGTGTTCCATCATTATGTTGTATACCCATGTTCGGATGTGCATCTAACAGGTTAAGCGATACCAACGCATAGACGTTCTCCAAGAGAATATTACCAATATATCACCTATAAGTCATCCTTTATCTCCTGAAAATTGCGCAAAATATTAAAATCATAAGCCATGTTATGGAGCCTATGAAGAGACTTAAAAGCAAGTTATATAAAACCATAAGTGACGTTTGATGATTGAGATCTTGCATACGTTCTATTTTTTCAGTCTTTACTTAAGCATTCAATTTTAAAAACTAATAAATAAACAATAGGAAAACAATTTAAAATGTATATCAATAGTGAGATTGTGCAAAATGATGTAAGAAGATCATACCAAGTTAGGTTTTATATCAGTATAAGCTCCTGACTTTGTTACTTATGCATTTGTGGCATTTTTTTTATATAGCTCATCCTTTTTGTATTCTTCCGGATTCCGAGTTTGCCACCTGATAAGATAGAAAAAAAGAATCATTAGGAAGTTATGTATAACTTACATGACCACCAAATTATTTAGTAATCCAATTGGGCATGAGCTGGACCTTGTAACAATCTTGACATTATTCAGCTCGGCTTTCATAGTTGTATGTTGAGACTGGAATATACTATCTTTAGTGTTCCCACTTGTTGGCATTATCATCTCTGTACAGGCCTGGTCCAAATTCTTTTAGCATCTTATTAGACTTTTAAAGTCAAATATTTTTTTATCTTTAACTAAAACTGAGATGAACACATAATTGCAATATACTCTATGTAATTATGTGTTTCAAATTAGATTTTAGTATACCCAGTTAACCACATTTAAGATGCTCTTAACATTTGGAAAACAAACGACCGGCTGTATACTAAAATCTAATTTGAATCATTTTATAGCATTATTCAAGCAAAACAATTTTATTGAATTTCCTATGTACTAACATTATATATAGCTACCACTTACGACACACAAAATTAACACACTGATCAAAGTTAAAAGATAGTACTCCGTAACTTACAGGTCCACCTGAATTAAGGAATCTGCGTGTAATAAAAGTGTGTACAGCATACCTGCAAAAGACAAAAAAATGCATATGTCAAACATAGTGGTTCTTTTCAACAGTCGCATAGCTGCTCAAAAACCAACTCTGTGCAGCATTTTTTTAAACAGAGCTCATAAAGTTTGCGAATAAATAGTTTTAAGCATCTTATAATCAACCTTACTCAGATTGTTAACTTAGGTTAATTCCAGTTCCTGTTGACATGCATGATTAAACCCCATTGTTGTGTGCTAAGGAGCTTTGTGAATCCAAAGAAGGTTAGTGTAAAAAAAAAAAAAAAAAAAAAAAAAAAAAAAAAAAAAAAAAAAAACTCTTAATTTAGCCAAATGAAAAACATGTTGCAAAAGTAGTAGCCATCGATTCAAACAATACTGAACCAAACACCCCATATAAATCAACAATTTATACGATACGTACATTATATAAATGTGTGTAATATACAACCTAATAGAACATCATACAACCATCAAAATGAGAAACAATATCTACCAGGTAGTCACCAACACCTTACATATTGCACATGGCTCATTTGGGTGATGCTAAAATAAGCAGATAGTAGCATTCACGTACCAAGTTTCTGAGTGAGGTCTCAATGTATTGAGGATCTATGTCAACATTTGCACCAAAAGTTGTCGCAACGATGTTTGCTCCTAAGAGTAGACCTATTAAACAAAAACAAAGAAATGATTAGCAAACAATTAGAAAGTTGGATAATTGGAATTTCTAATAAAAACCAACGTCGTTGATATGAGAACTTATTCACTCACATAAGCGTGTTATGACTGTAATATATTAAAATTATAAGTTAACATATGCATGTAGTCCTTCCATTCGAAAAGCGAAATCGTCTGGACGGTTACACCCTGTATTAAAGTAACCCGCTTTGACGTTGTACCCAACCCACGTGGCTTGCCCATCATTTCAATTTTCACCTCTACATATCCGTGCTCTGTCGCGGACTCATATTGGTAAAATTTGTTACACTACTGATCTCTAATCATTTATGACAACAACACTTTACAAAATAGAAGCGACTACATTTTTTTTTATAAGCATAACTTTTTTACATAGTCAGAGCGTCCCAACTATTAATGGTAAAAATAAAGGCGTAATGGAAAAACATCTTACCAAAACACAACGAATAAAAGAGTGTCCCATACCAAAACATGAAGTAATTAAGATAGCCCAGAATTTCTCACATAAACCCTAAAGGCTATCTATCTACTTGGCTTTGGTTGCAAGACTTTCGCTTTGGGCTTCACGCGTCGTTCCGGATACATTCCTTCAACCGCAGACCTGAAATTTACATATAAAAAATATTGATTTTGAAGCAGCAAGCATCCTATTTGTCCAAAACCGATAATATGATCAAAAGACCACTTTCAACTCGAAAATGCCAGACACACCTAATATTAAGAAAACACAACGAATAAAAGAGTGGAAAAGGCGGAATCTCGTACCTTGATTCATCGGTAGTAACACAAATCCAGAGTTACATTTCAGATTCATTCGCCTCAACAACCAAACTATCATCATCATTTTCCCAACTCGTTTTTCAAAGGCAACAACTAAATACCTGAAACAATGACCTCATTAGCCTTTCCACAACCCATAAGGCCCAAAAAATAATCCAGTCAAACACCCCATTCTAAAAGCATGTATCATGATGATTGCATATATCATAACAAATCAGGGTATCACCTATTGATCTGTTAATACAAATAATTACAAAATAATAATAATAATAATAATAATAATAATAATAATAATAATAATAACAAAACTGTTATTCACAAACAATCTACATTTATCAGCACTTTAATCAGATACACCGACCCTTTTAGTCGTCAATGTTACTTTCTAACAAAAAAAAAACATAAAAAAACTCTTATTTTTAATCGACACCAAACAAAAGATGCTAGATAGGCGAACATACCTCTGGCTCTATGGTCGAGATTGATTGTCGGTGAATCGGGTCCGATGAAGAAATTTCAAGATGAAAATGGTTTATGGGAGAAAAGATTTATTACCCATTTTTTTTTTTTTTTTTGGGTTTTGGAGGATATAGAAGTGTAGATGAATGATCTAGATTAGGGGAGTCAAAGGTTTTAATGGAAGTTTTTGGTGAGTGCGTAAGTCGGTGTGGATTGAGTATTACACTAAGACTACTCTAACAGTTTGTACTCATGCAATATATGGACCACATTTTCTACCTTAATAGTGGTGTAATGGCACTGTTCATTTTTCACAAAGTACAACCATTTGAAACCCGTTTTACTGTTCATTTCTCACAAAGTACAACTTTTTGAAGCACCCAAATTTTGGGTTTTAGTATATTATATAAATATACTAAAACCCAAAATTTGGGTGCTTCAAAAAGTTGTACTAAAGAGCTTTTGAAACAGTAACATGTGCTTCATTTGATGGTACCTTAGTGTAAAATGAATAGTACTTGAGTGTAAAATGAATAGTGCCAGACACAAAGTTATAATCCCGGTTCTCTCGATTATTCCCAACCTCCCATTATCTCTCTCCATCTTTCTCGATTCTTCCCAAACCTCCTATTATAGCCATGTTTGCTGACCCGATTGAGATTGTTATACAGTTTTCTTCCTCGATTCTTACAGCGATTCACGCATACATGCCATGAGTTTTTTCATTAAGATTGAAGAGTTAGGGTTTCAATTTTTGGGGGGGGGGGGGGGGGGAGTTTGTGTCCGCGTTTATACTCGATTCACGCATACATGCCTGTAATTGTGGTTTGATATAAAGATATGTATTTTTCCTGTGCGTTTGCCGATGTCATGAGCTATCTTGATGAGATATATGGACTTATGGGTTTTAGATCATCATGTGATTTTATTTTGTTATAGGAAAAATGAATGGCTCCTTTTATTCTCGATGTTGCTTTCTTTTTCGATTCATATGCTATTTGTGTTGCTATATGTGTTGCTTTCTTTTTAAATCGCGAATGTAATAGAAAAAACAATTTGTTTGCAATGCTATGGTTATTAAAGTTGACAAACACTTCTTTAGGATCTTATGAAATTAAGTGTTTAGGGTTAATGGGGTTCGCTAATTACTTTTCCCGTTGTGGCAGGTGTGTGGTGACAAGAAGTCATCTTATACGTTGCTATAAATGATGGTCACAATATATAGGCCACGATCGCAGTTACCATCGGATATAATAGATGTAAATGCTTTGGTTGTTCGTGGTGCCGTTCACTTGGCTCTAATGACCCTTTAAATATGTTGTTTTGGTGCAGAACGTGGAAGGACTGTAGAGTACAACAAACAGTTGCCTCAGCAACCTCCACGTCTGCAGCCATGGTGAAATTCTGAATTTGAAAATTAAGGTTGCTTATGTTTTTTATAAGAGGCAATGATAAATTTGAACGTGTTTGATTAAAGGCGAGGACTTCCGTATCTTGGCGGGGCAAAGTGTCACATTTGCAGCCATGGCGGATGTATACCCTTTTTGAGATTACCAATCAATCTGAGCCTCATATTATGAACTGAAATTAGTAACTTGACTTTTGGTTGTTATTGGGAAGTTTAATGATCGAGGTTTAATGACTTTTGTACGATTGGTGGGATGGATAAGCGTAGAGTAGGGAGGCCTTCACTAAGATTAACGGTAATTATCTTGAACAAACGAATGAACAGTGGTATTCTTGATACATGTAAACAAATTTTAGGCACAGCCGATGCGTATAATGTGTTTGATGAAATATTTGGGCTAAGAATACTGAAGTTACAGCTTTTGGTTTACATTAAAAAGTTGCATCCTTTCTCACATTAATGTTTTGTGCAGGTTTTATTGAGGATCTCAGTGTTGTGGACTCACGGAATTAGGCACCATTTTTGTATTCAAGGTACTTCCATGGTTTTTTTACGAAAGTGTTACTTTAGATTTATGCATAGGTTGTTATAATATTTTTACCATGTGCTGGTGTATTAATTTACATTTTTATTTTACATAGTAGATGTTTAAGTAACGTGTGTAGGAATCGATTACAGCTTATGGCCCCTTATGAGATTATCACAAACATTTCTGCCATATGATTATTTCTAATGGTTCCTCATGGCTTTACGTATTCCCCTAAAATTAATTATCGAAAGGTCTTGAATTCATTAGTATTAGGTTGTGTTTGCCGATGACTGTTTTGGAGCATTTACTCTTTTAGGATAATATAATGAAGCATTTTATTGCATTGATGTTGCTTGATTGATTAATGTAATGAAGGTCATTTGGGATTAGCACCTTTAGCAGCTGAAGTTCCTTTTGTCAGCTCACGCGTAAGTGCAGGAGCAGCCATATCAAACCTGTGTACAATCGAAAGTCAACATAAGCCGAGTACCAAAAATTTTGATAGACTTAAATTAGATTATGCGTTGACACTGGAAACTTATCTCAATCACAACTTATGAATATATTCGGTATTGAAATTTGTTTCAGTGTTTTCTTCTTTGTTACATGATTCTTCAAGTCGGTGACATCAAAAATGGTATGTTGCTTTGTTCTAATGCTATGTTTTTTGCAGTAATGGCGGCCATGGTGAATTCATGACTAGATTCTAATAGTGAAAACATCCTCCATTGTTGTTATTGTCGTCACTTCATACCCCTAAAGGTATTGTTTTACTTCACTCCACTTCACTCATTGGATTGCTTATTTTTTTTATGATATGCAGTTGCTTAATTATGAGTTTAAATAATGTCTATATTAGCTAACCCGAATAAGAGGGTCTTTTGGAATTGTTTTTTAAGACGCTTGAAAACTTTTACGAAAACACAAGGCTCATGTAAGACTTTATTGATGGCTATTTTTTATATTACAAATATATGTATGTATATCATTTTATAAGTTGTGAATGTGGTGGTGATTGTTTCACAACCTAATGTTGAAACTGATGATGTCGTTACTCCGTTTCTGTCTACTGTAGCTGCAGCCTCACTCCAAGCTAACTGGAACAATGATGGAACTCAAACATGATGTTTCTACCTAATCATTTTCTTCCCGATAGGTTTTTCATGTTCCCTTTCAATAAATAACCTTCAGAAATGAGATGAGTTCAGCCACAGAAAAAGGTACAAAGCTGCAACTATAGTTCAGGTTGATATATTGACTCTTTTACATAAACATGGATATATCTGCACTGTCATATATTTATGGCAATTGGTCAGACAAATACATTTTAAAAGCTTAGTTTTGGTGACGATTGCAAAACTTACTTTTGGTATAAAAAAGGTGTGGTATCACTTAACTATGTATCACAGAGATATTTTCATGGCAGTCACAATATTTTTCCATAGTATTTTGCCTTTAGATATTTATTGGATGCTTATTGGATATTTATATGAGGTGATTGATAAGCCATTTAGTTTTGATACGGCTGTCGAAGAGGATCGGAGGCAAAAAGAGTTGATAACGCCATAGGGGTCCTCAAATTAAGATGTGGAGTAAGTTACCATTCTCAAACTTGATTCAGAAATTGTTAATTGTAATAGGGTGTGCTAGAAGGAGTTAGGTGATTTCTTGGAGCGATTGGCATATTCATTCTAGATGTTCTACATGAGTATATATATGCTTTTATTCAAATTTCCTATTATGTAACACATTTATATTATATTAAGGTACTTGCACAGCAAATTGTGATAGATTTGGATTAAAAAGTCATCGTGTACTAAATTTATTTTCACCTATTATTACTATCATACAGCAGCTGCCGAGTCAAGGAAGGAAGAGAAAGTTGAAAAGAAAGAGGAAACCGATGATGTGAAGGTGTCTTTTGCTTTATTATTCAAAATGTATCATCTCTTTTGGGTCCAACCGTCCAACATACTCCTATTAGTCTTAAAACTGAGTAATAAAATGACGAATGTAATTTCTCCTTCATTGCATAAGTTGAGTAAAAACCATTGTTGTCTTTTGTTTTTAAAAACATGCCATAACTCAAGAACAATTATTTTTTGCATTCCATGTTTGCTACCTACTGTGTCTTTTTTTTCTTAATTCTACTTCAACCCTTCTTTCATTCCTAGCAAATTCTTTAAAATAATAATAATAATAATAAGAATAAAAAATAAAATTAAAAACTTTCCTTTTTCTCTCTAATGAGTAGGTGAAGTAAGGTCACGCCTCCACTTGAAGGGCTGAAGTGGGTGCGTTTGGCGGCTGAATAGGTGGGTTTGGGTGATCAAATGGGGCTAAAATGGGTCTGTTTGGGGGCTGAAGTGGGCACTAACATGGGTCAGTTTGGGGACCGAAATGGATGTTGGATTGGGGGTGAAATGGGGGCTGATAAGGGTGCAATTGGGTGCTGAAATGGGAGGCAAAGTGGGTGTTTTTGGGTGCTGAAATAGGAGACTTTCGATGATGAAATGAGACTAAATGGAGGTAATATAATGAAACTCATAGCTTATATACATGCTCTATCCTGCATTATACATTTTTCGGGCTTATATGAAAACTTATGATCTGAATAAGTTTATTATCATCAAAGGCTTTGATTTTGAGGTTGCTGGAAACCCAATTGGTATGTTTTTTCATGTATACATTTATTTTTATACTTTTTTAATTCAATTTGTGTTTGCTACTTTGCTTTATCAAGATGATTGCACATTTGAGAGAAAAGGAAATTAGCTATTAGAGTCTAGATAAAAAAACATGTGGCGTGATGGTTTATATCTACAGGTTAGCTTCTTTGATAAGATTGGAGGATATGTGGTGCACTACAAATACTTTTCACACCCAGGTTACTTTCGAAGCGAGAATATCCATGATTACATCAACTATTTTGTGAAGCTACGCAGTTCTATCATCAAATGTTTTGTAATACAAAACAAAACTTAAAAGACTTCTAAGCTTTGTAATTTTATTAGTTGTAAATGTATTTAACACTTCTCAATTTTTTGTTAAATAGAATGATAACCCAGCTTTTTGAATTATGGTATTAACACAACACTCCCGCAGCAACGCGCGGGCTCACCCGCTCGTTGTTATAATTTATGAAAATGAGTATGAAACTTATAAAACAAGGCAAACTTTAAACTCATTAAAAGTGGTGGTTTAAGAAAGGCCAAAACATATAAGGGTTTTTCTAACTTGTATCCCGGGATACAAGTTAAGAAAACATAAAAAGTACACAAATTGCCTAAAAAAGTACACAGGTTGCCAAAAAGTACACAAGTTGACCAAAAAAGTACAGCAGAAGGACTGCAAAAGTACACTGTCCTTTTGAGCAATTTATGTATTTTTGGGCAACTTGTGTATTTTTTTGGTTAACTTGTGTACTTTTTATGTTTCCTTTTTTTTTTTTTGAAAAGCTGAATTTTATAAAAAAAACGGCACCAAGAAGGAGCCAAAGCGCTATACAAGAGACAGAAGGAAAAGAGAACCAGAACAAAAGCCAAAACTATAAAGAAAGCCTAAGCTACCCACTATCAAACAAGGAACGGGGGGTAGAAATCCAGGAGTTCCAGTTCAAAGAGAGGCGCTTACATCTAGCCGCAATCCATAACATCGACAACCTCTGGATAGAAGGGAAAACGTCTTCGTTTTTAACATCATTTAAAGAACTAACCTGAGCATTGACAACCTTGTTCCTCCATTTCCAAATGGCCCATAAAGTGCATTGAAAAACGCCATGAAGAATCTTAGAGAGCAACTGATGATTAGGGAGACAAATGTGAGCCAATGAGATATCCGAAATGGAGAAGGATGGGAAAGAGACCGGTCGGTCGAGATCCCACCACGCCCATATCTTGCGCCAAACCGGAGAAACAATAGGACAATAAATGAGGCAGTGATCAACCGTTTCATCCACCGACTCACAAAACGGGCAAAGAACCGAATCCAAAGTAATCCCTCTTGAAACCAAGTTAAGTCTAGTCGGCAACCTATTTATGGAGGCCCTCCAAACACAAATGTTCACCTTCCGAGGGATCAATGAGTTCCAGGTGTGATGTTTACCAAGATGACAGTCCGCGAGCAGTTTTACTTGGATATTAGAAGATAGCTTACAAACCTTAAACTTCCCCGAAGCGTCTCCATTCCACTCCCATTTATCTTCACCAGACGAAAGAGAAAAGTTGTTTAAACGTGATAATAAGGAAGCAAGGTCATCATTGGCTCTACCTCTCAAAGGAATCCGCCAATCCCAAGTTCCATTCCAACTGCCATTCACCAAACCCCACCTATCACTAACCTTACAATCTTGAAATGACTCGAGAGCAAATAGTCTAGGGAAGGCATCCATAAGTCGGGAACCATCATGCCACCAAGCATCCTTCCAGAACGATGTAGATAACCCATTCGATACCTTGAGAGTAAAATTGTTTTTAAAGGATTCGTCAATACGTTCGATATTGGAGATGGATTTAATAATGTCACTCCAAACTCCATGTCCACCGATGGGAGTTGAAGATGAAGAAAACCCACCATCAAGTCCATAAAAATTAGAAATAACTTTCCTCCAGAGAGCATCTTTTTCCGACAGGAAACGCCATTTCCATTTGCCTAACAAAGCAAGATTTTTGGCGAGTAAACTACCGACACCCAACCCGCCAAATTCGGGACTATCAAGGACACAATCCCATTTAACCCAACTAATGCCACGTTGATCATCTTTAAAACCCCAAAAAAATCGACTTCGAAGAGATTCAATAAACTTGATGACTTTCAAAGGAGCTTTAAAAAGGGACAAATAATAGATGGGAATACTACCAAGTATTGATTTTAAGAGCGTAAGACGACCACCAATAGAGAGAGTCTTTGCCTTCCAAGTCGCAAGTCTGTTTCGGACCTTATTAATTACTTCAACCCAGCCCTCACAAAAGTGCATTTTTTTACCTACCGGAAGACCAAGATAAATAAAAGGGACAGAGTCATGAGAACAATTTAGAGACGAAGCCACCGCTTCAACCTCATCACAATCGACTCCAATGCCAAAAAGTCTACTTTTTGAGAGATTGACTTTAAGACCCGAAGCTTCCTCAAAACATTTGAGAATAAGGATAAGGTTTCTAGCATTTGATCTAGACCATTTGCCGAAAAAAGTGCATCATCCGCGTATTGTAAGAGAGAAACATTTGATCCATCTTCGGCAAGGGAAACACCTTTATAGAATCCTTTGGAGCAAGCTTCAATGATCGAAACTTGAAGGGCTTCAGACACAAGAAGAAAGAGAAAAGGTGAAAGCGGGTCTCCTTGGCGAAGACCCCTTTCCATCTTAAACTCATTCGATGGGGAGCCATTAATAAGAACCGAAATAGAAGCAGAGGATAGACACGCACCAATCCATTTCCTCTATTTTAAACCAAAACCCATCTGCGCCATAACGTCCAGAAGAAAACTCCAACATACACTATCAAACGCCTTCTCAAAATCAACTTTAAAGAGAAGGAGTTTATGGTTTTCAATCTTTGCCATACGAATAAGCTCATTAGCGATCAAACAACCATCTAGGATCTGCCTCCCGGCTAGGAAAGCCGTTTGATTTGGCCCAATGATAGACGAGATCACTTTAGATAATCGAAGGGCAAGAATTTTGGATATGACTTTGTAGACACATCCTATCAAACTAATGGGTCTATAATCGGAAAAACCAATAGGGTCACTCTTCTTCGGGATAAGAGTAATAAATGAAGGATTGCACCCGTTTGCCAGATTCCCCGTAGCTTCGAAGTGTTTAATGCAGTCAAAAAAATCAGCCTTCAACACATCCCAATATGCTTTGATGAAGTTGAAATTAAAACCATCAGGGCCTGGGGATTTAGAACCCGAACAACTCCAAACAGCCTCTTTGACCTCAGCCAATGTTATGTCAGATTCCAGGAAGATAGCGTCTGGAAGAGAGAGTTTACGAAACAACGGGCTGCGAAAGAGTGGCCTAACAGTAGACCGCTCTTTGAATCTACCCGAAAAGTGATTAACAGCCGCTTGTTTGATATCATCAGGGGCAACACACCAAGACCCATTAACAAGAATACCTTTTATGGTGGAGTTAGCAAATTTATTACGAATCAATGAATGGAAGTACCTTGAGTTTTCGTCTCCTTCAACCGCCCACCTCACCCTTGATTTTTTTTTAAGGTCATCTATATTCAACTGGTCGAGAGCTTGGAGGTCCATAACCCATTCATCCCTCTTATTGATGTCAAAATGAGTAAGAAGCCCGGCCTCCGCTTGCATGTCCCAATCAACAAGAGCTCTAGTAAGATGATCCCTAACCTCACGTTGTGAGGAGAGGCGAATGGATATCCAATTCTTAACATCCATTCTAAGACGCTTAACCTTGTCTTTTAACCTCAGGTCAGGCGATAGACAAGAGGGGTTAGAAGCCCATGAAGTTGAAATAACCGAAAGAAGCTCACCGTCTCCAATCCATTTGTTAAAGAATTTAAAGGCTTTCGGGCCTGAGTTGGGGAGCCCAACCGAGAGCTTTAAAGGGCAGTGATCCGAGAATGAACGACAAAGGACCGTAACAGAAGCATCACTCCAAAAATCAAAGAAATCGTGGGAAACCAAAAATCTATCAAGTTTACTTAACTTGAACCCTGATCTATCATATCTAGTAAACCGTCGAGCACCAAGCGGAAAATCATAAAGCCCCGACCGAGCTATGAAATCATTAAAGGTATTTGCTTCGCTAACATTAAATCTTGATCCGACTCGTTCATTCACACTCCTAACGACATTAAAATCTCCAAAAATAATCCAAGCCGCGTCTATGGAGTTAATAAGAGTTTCAATAGAGTTCCAAAGAAGCGCCTTTTGAGCACCGGCCTGTGGCCCATATATATTAAGGAGAGCAACTTTCCGAGCAACCCCATTCCAAGACCCAACGACACAAAGATAATTAAGATTGATAATGTGATTTTCCATTGAAAAAACCGTAGAATCCCACATAGTGAGGAGACCCCCAGAAGCACCAATAGAACTACTAAAAACAAAATCAATATTATGCCGAGGCCACAAAGAGCGAACAAGAAAAGGATCGACGAAGTCGACCTTAGTTTCTTGAAGACCAAAAAATAGAGGGCAATCAGAAGCCACAAGGTTTCTGATCCAATTCCTTTTGCAATCTGACCCATGGCCATTAATATTCAAAGACATACCTATCATTGAGAAACAAACAAACACCAAAAGAATCAACCACATAGGGATCAACAAGGTCCTGACTGGACCCCGTCTTTCTCCAATGGTTGAAACTCATAACCAATGTTCTTCCCAAAGTTCATCAATTCATTCAAGTCATCTAGACCTCCCTCATTGTGGTTTCCAGTTAATTGAGAAGAAGAGCAAGAGTTACCTCCAACCATCAACTTCTTTTTCATGTGCTTGAAATTCTTTTTTCCTTTAGGTGCATCCAACTTTGAACCCTCCTCAGAGAGTTTCTGGAAACTAGAAAGAAGTTCATCAAGCTCATTATCAGACTCATCGACACATTCCCCGTTAGCTAACTCGTTTATACACCCCTTATTACGATCCTCGGACGCCAACTTATCACAAGGTACAGTGTGGTCTGATAAAGGCCCATTTGGTTCTAATTCAGCCTCGGCCCTAAAGCTTTCAATGGATGGGGCAACAATTGGGTTTAAAGCCTCATTGTTGTCTGGCCCGAAAGCATTATCACGAGTAGGGAGATCCGCATTGGGACCCACAGGAATACCAGCGTTTTTATTGGAAGGAGACAAAATGTTATTAATAAAAGTATCACCTTTGGAAAACCCATCTTTGTTGGAAAGTGATGAGCCGACCCTGGGGGATTGGACCTTAACAAACTCTCCTTCATTCAAATCCAAATCCCTATCATTGTCGGAAAAAAGCTTACCTGTAACACCCCCATTTTTAAAGTTTGTAGCAGCGGAAAATTTATTTGGGTGTTACGGTGAGGATCGAAGTTTTAACCACATAAAATGGTTTAAAAGAACATTTTGAAAGTCATTTGTCATTTAAATAATAATTTTGATAAAAGATGAAACATTTGATTTAAAAATCTTATGAAAAGATATAAAGACTTGTAAAAATGACAAATTTGATTTTTACACCATTTTAATTTATCAGAGTAATAAATGCCCACTCCGTGTCTTGTCCTGCTCCGTTAAATTACCTGAGATACACATGCTTAAAAGTGTCAACACAAAGGTTGGTGAGTTCATAGAGTTTTAGGAAAAACCCTTTATTTGATTTGATTTCAGGAATATTTGGTATTAATAAAATACTAACAGAAATGAAACAATTATCGAATATATTCACAATTAAATCATATAATATTCAGCCACATTAGATAAAGAATCAATAATCTTGACATGAGCTGGAAACTCATGATACTAAATTAATCAGATAAACAATTCACATATGGGCGAACCTATACAGCTGTATCTAAATATATATGTTGAATACATATATATACTATTCCTTTATAGATATTGCACCAAGCCTCATGACACGCAAGGCGTTAACAAATACCGTAAACGGCGGGTGTTCATCAAATCAATGATGAATTTGCCCTCGTGTAATAGGTGATTTGCCAATTCCTATTTACTCAAATATAGTGTATCACGACTAATGCGGCTAACCAATTGCAATTGGCATTCCGTCAAGCATTAGTGGGACCGGAGGTCAACCCGAAACAGGTTTCGAAGCTGTCCACTATATTCGCGCTCACCGCAGTGATTAATGGCTCATGATAGAGGGGCTTTATGGCATTAGGGTAACTTAGGCAATATCAAGGACCTATGGGCTCATTTAGCATAACATCATGAAATTAAGTATCGTATCACAGAGATCAATTTGAAAACAGTATCATTTGAGTATCAGAAATTCAGTTTGAAAATAGTATTGCTTGAGTATCAAAAATTCAATTTGAAAATAGTATCGCCTGAGTATCAGAAATTCAATTTAGAAAATAGTATCGCTTGAGTATCAGAAATTCAGTTTGAAAATAGTATCGCTTGAGTATCAGAAATTTAATTTGAAAATATTATCCTTTGAGTATCAGAAATCCAATTTGAATATATCGCCAGTAACACATTTATATCACATATCACAATAATCGAATTGGGAACAACTTTCACATGAATATCAATATTTCAGTCAAATAATTCATCAACATATATATAATTTCATATATTACAATAATCATATTGGAAACATTAACATAATATAAATCACAAATTATATTATTTTAATATTAATTAGGAAATTGATTTGAATCATGTATTTTATTTTATTTCATATACTTATCAATTTATCAAAGTATATGTAAGCATGTACCTCCCCCAATGAGTTAAAAACAATTATTTGAAATGGGGCTATGACTCACCTGGGTTTGATAAAGAGATGACGAAGAGTAAATTTGAATAAGATTATGGAAACGTCTTTGAATAGGAACCTGATAAATAAATTTATCTAAGAATTTGTCCAAATACAATTTGGCAAATACGAAATGAATAACGATTGATAAATAATCGTTATGATGAATGAATGATATGCAAATGATATGCTTATGTTTAAAAATGATATGACCAGTTTTATTATTTACAAAGTTTTCCACTTTTTATTATGATAACGATTATACGTAATAAAAATTAGTTAATATACGTTATATATATTAGTAACAAAAATTAAATAAATATATATATAAAATGAAACGAAAATGCATATGCCGTGAGGGTGACCGTAAAATAGAAAATAAAATAAGAATGTCAAATAGATTAAGTGTAGTCCTTGTCTTTTTTCCAATTTTACAACTTTTATACTAACAGCGTTAGCGTCACACCGTTAGTCCTTTTTATATATATTTACAATTATAGTCCACTACATGTCCAATATTACAATCTAAACTTGTAACAATTTTATTTTATCAATTTTTATCCTTTCTTTCTGTTTCTACATTTTTAGTCCTTAGTTTTCACAGTTTTCACATTTAGTCCCTATACGTGTCGTCGCGTTACATTTTTAGTCCTAATTTGCAAAAATGATTATAAAAATTTTATGAAAATTTCCGTAGCTTATTTTATTAATTTCAAACTTATTTTAACAGCTTATTTTATGAAAAGCTTATTTTTATAGCTTATGGGCTTCAATTCGAACCAACTAAAGCCCATTTAAAATTTTAGAGGCGAGGGCATGAAATTTCTTTTGGGCTTGAACTTGGGCTTCCATTATGATTCTAAAAATATATTTTATAGGCCCAGTGGGCTGTTAAAACGTGATGTCTTATTGGGCCTTAGTTAAGCCCACTCGACAACTATTTAGTTTTTATATAAGATTTAGTTTGAAAAATACGGTTTGAGTCAATTCACTTTGGCTCGATTGTGATATCAAAACGTGAATATTTTTATAAGTTATCTAAACGAAATTAATAGTCTTCTAGGTAGTCTATTAGGTCGAGCAAAAATATTGGGTACTTGTTACGTGGAATTGAAAGTTATACGATGCTTTTGTTGAGTGATTGGAACGATTTATTATTTTGTAAAACTATGAATTATATACTAAGTGTTTAAATGAAATTCTATACGTGTGACATGAGTTGAAATGCACTCGTTATATGCATGTAACATGAAAATAAATGTGAACCAAGTGTGCTACGTGACTCCTAGGCCTACCAAGATAGAGGCTAGTCACTTTTCGTGTTCTAAAAATAAATATGTACGCATATATATATACTAAAATGAAAGACGATGAAATAATATATGTATAATGCATGACAATATTTATACGTAGGAAATGGATTGAAAAGAGTTAGAAACTACTTACAAACACCTTAGAGATGATCAAAGTCGAGAGAGATTGAATGGAACACAAGAAAATCACGTTTCACAATATAACCCAAACGTTATACTATAAATATTAAACCCGATTTCCTTTCTTTGCTTCCAAGCTTATATACAATCGACTAGAAGTTTGTAAGAGTAGTTTTGAGGAAGGAACGTGTAGGTGAAAGAGTATGGAAATGATGTGAAGTCATGTGCATGCATGGTTCGTTTATATGTATTTACTTGAAACGAATCATGTGGTTTGAAATTCATTCAAGAAACACAAGGACAATGTATGTCAGTGAACCTAGCTTCCTAAATGAGTTTTATAATGAATTCTATATGAATGAGTGAGCACAAAATAAGGAATATGTTGTGGTGACTCATGCAAATGTCGACCAAGTGATTTTACATACATATGATTTACAAAATCGTACATTACTTATTTATACTTGATCATCTCCAACATTTGAGCATAAAATCATCTTAGAAACATTATTAGGATCATTTAGAATCAAACGGGGATTAAAACGAATAAGAAATGAATAAGTTGTGAATTTGTTGAATCGATTTATAGTTAAACACTTTGCCTCGTAAAAACGTATCAAAACTCAACGTGTGAACTTGAGATTCGACACACTAATAGTTGGCTAGGAGCTTAACGAGAATGTGCAAAAATATAGATGGGTCGTGTGTACGAATTTGAAATAAACGAGACGATTTGGAGTAGGATTAGTCGATTAGTATTATTATTATTATTGAATTTTGGGTTTTGGGTGTGGGCCGGTTGGGCTAGAGGGAATTAAGGGCCCGATTGGTTTTAGTAATTAATTATAGTAATTAGTTTTATTAATTAAGTTTAGTTAAATAATTATTTTGTTAATTTTGTCGAGAACTTGTTTTGTCGTTTGACGAATTTGACAATATCGTAATCGTGACCATTTTAATATACAAAGAAAATTTTAAATTTCCCCGAAAAAAAATGGTAATTACAATAATGACAAAGATTATTTATTTAATTAACCGAAGTTAATTATACGAATTTTTGCGAGGTTTTACAGTACCCACATGTCATTCTGAATTTCGTCCCGAAATTCAAATTTAATGTGATTACTTGAGTAAAGAATTTTTGAACAGAGGTTGTCGAGAGATTTTTATTCCTAAAACTACGAAAACGGGATTCAGTTAGATTTATCTGTACTAGACAAGACAAAATAACTGATGTATTTTTGAGATGTGAATATTTAGAAGAGTGATTACGAATAGTAGAATAACGGCTAGTGAACAGTAATTACTAACGGTCATGTCTACCGGAATAAAATAAAGGAAAACATTTCCAAACCCTTATAAATACCACTGGTATACTTGGGTTTTCACACACACACACCTACACACACACACACACACAAAACACTCAATGCCTTGCAGACTTCCACATACCCCTGAACAATTTCGATTGTTCATCCAGGCAGAGACAGAAAATAGCGATGTGGATCGCCAAAATTCTATTGTGGAAGCCATTAATCAATATGAGATGGCAAGACAATTGTATCAAGAACTTAGAGGACGCTATGTGAGATGCACGGATATATCGGCGGAGAGGAGGCAGGTGATTGATAGATTTTTGGAGGAGGAGTGCCGCAAGCACGCCGCTATTATTGAATCGTTGAGGGCTTGTGTCGGTCAGACTCAGGCCCAAATCTCCAATAAAATTCGTTGGAGTTTTGAAGAAAATTTTGGTGTTGTTAGGGTTGAACATCAACAACAACAACAACAACAACAACAACAACAACAACAACAACAAAATCCACCACCACCACAACACCCCCATTATGGTGCCTCAAGTTCATCCGCACCAAGAGTTGTTGAACAACAACAACACTTGCCTCATCTGGATCACTTCCAGTTAAGCTTTGAGGAAAATGTGGATGTTGGTGATGGTGATTGGAATTCTGACATGGAGCGGGAGCTGAGCAGGTGGGAGGCTCAGATAGAGGAAGAGAGGTTGGCGAATCTTGATCCTTAAGATGATGGTTGTGACTCCAACAACTTTCAGATTTGGGATTATCCAGCCTATTTTTGAAGTTTAGGTTTATGTTTGTTAGGTGTTTTTAATTCAGTATTGTTTGTAATGTTAAGTATATTTTAATAATATTATGTTTGAGTGTTTGCGTTGTGAACATAATTTGGAAGAAAACTTATTTGATGTCACTTTTAGGTATTTATCATGAATTATAAAAATCTGTGCGGGTAACCTACCCGTTAAACAAAGAGCTTTGTTAATACAGATTTTTACAAAGAAAATTTTGGATAAGAACGTAGAGTAGAATTGCCGGATTTTCAGCCTTTGGGAATGATGAAAGTCATTTTGTCTTTGGGTAGTGAATAGGGAATGTCTGTGGGTAGGATAGTAGTCTACGGCTACTGCCTTACATATCCCACCTTTTCCTCTTCATCACTCATATTTCTTTCATCCAAAGATTTTAAAATGTCATACACCCATACCGTTCCCATGTATGTTGTTGAAGACATTTTCTTATCTTACATCCCAAAGGAAGATTTTGAGTTTTTAATGAAATTTAGTAGTTCTTGGTTTCATATGCTTGTTATTTCAGATATAATTAAACCTATTTATCTGTATTTCGTTATTCACATAGAGAAGCGTCCCAAACTATGTAACTAAGGAAATATAGACTCATGGTTTAATGATGTAAAATTTCTTGATTTGAATAAAAGGGCGTCCCAATCCATTCAAATTAAGACATTGTAAATCGTATTAAGATTCTGACTTAACATCCATACTAATCGACAAGGTAATTTATGCGCGGATTTTTGTTATTTGTACGTAAGGATCTTCATTATTTGGAGAGTTTTTATTTATAGATGAGGTATTAATATTATGGATATTTGTTTTGACATTCACGGGCGTTCCTGAAGAGAAGCTACAGTAGTAACCGAGAATAATATTTTATGAGTATTTTGTATTGTTAAAGATATAACAGTACAGATGAAATAACAATTGTATATGAGTAACTATTAAGCATGTAAGGTAATCTCAACAATTAAAATATGGAGCACGACAGTCTGCAGACACGGAGGGCATAAAATATTATAGTGTAAAATCATTATTTTGAAAATACAAGTTAGAAAAACCCAACATATATTAGTATCTCGAATTTGACATACTGCAGAATGGTACCTAAACTTGACAAAATGAAATTTCTACTACCATACAGTAAGTGTAGGGTAGTAGTTATTCCAATTTGCCAAGTTCATGGTACTATATCGCAACTAAATAATTCACTTTGTCAAGTTTAGAGTACTGAAACATGTTTTGGCCTTTACAAAACCCATACTCTTGACAAACCAACTACCTCTAAGGGTGGTGGCAACGTGCCTCGGCAAGGCTCAGTGTGCCTCGGCAAACCTCGGCATCACCAATGCCAAGGGCTCGACATAGCCTTTTCGGCATCACATTCGGTAACTATTACCGATTCGGTGAGATGAGGTATCATTAAATAATTTCGAACGTTGCATATTTATTATGAGTTTAAAAGAAAAAAAAAAAAAAAAGAAAAAGAAAAAAAGAAGTTTAGGCATGACATTGCCACTAAAAATGAAACTTTAGGCATGTTTAGGCATGAAATGTGTTGCCTTCTCTTTATTGGTTAATTTAAATAAAACTTGATAAACCCTTAGGCAACAATGCCACCACCCTAAGTATTTGTAAGTTGTATTATGTTAAATACAAGAGTAAAATGTAATTTTAGTTTAAAAATATTTATTAATACGAAATAAGCCATTACAAAATTGCTTTTTTTTTTTTTTTTTTTTTTTTTTTCCTTGATAAAGAAAGCTAGATAAGTAGGAAGCGTTTTTCATGAGAAAACTCTTTTTTGTTCGTTTAAGTATATAAGAAAAAAGAGCAATCTCAAACACCTTCCTAGTTTCTTGTATAAAGTGGTACTTGATTTGAACCTTTGCAAATAGTATGTGACTATATAGGTGGATTGAATGGGTTGGGTAGTGTTTATAGGGTAAGGATCCAGTGAGAAGAAAACTTAAAATGAGAATGATGAGAAATAATTATAACCACACATTTGAGATGCATTGACTTGATTTAGATGCATCCCAATTAGTTTCGAAAGTGATTTTGAAGTGAAAACGATACAAAGTAGTACTAACAACAAATTTGACCCGCAGAGGACGAAAAATGTATAGGATTCGTCTAACTTGATGAAATGCATCTAATATATGTATATGCATCTAATTTTTTGCTAGAAAATATATTATGGTGCATCTAAAAGACTAGTGATGCATCTAATTCAAGTCGATGCATCTCAAATATTTAGTTATAATTATTTTTCATCCTTCTCATTTTAAGTTTTCTTCTCATTTGATCCTTAGTCAGTGTTTATAACGGGTAATTTACGAATGAAATCATTATAAGCCGGTTAGCTTGACTCGATACAGGTAATTTACAATTAAAAATAAACATTGAGTTGAGTTGGAACGAGCAATGGACAAATAAAAGTCGAAATGAGTTGGTTTAAGTTGACTCATAAAAGTCAAAATGAGTTGTTTAAGTTGACTTGGGCAACAAAATATTTCAAGACTTAGGGGTGTATGTTTAAGCTTATACTAATATAAGCCACAATTTTGTGATTTATTTTGGGACTAATGTTATATATAAGCTCATAAGTGTCAAAATAAGCTACAAAATTATGGCTTATGTTATCTAAGCTGAACTCATATAAGCTAATAAGCCCATATGTAAGCCGAAACAAACGCCCCTTTAATCGTTTGAGCTTATAATTTCTTTGTCACTCAATCTTCTTCATACTTTATAATCCCATAATAGTCAAAACTCAAAACATACTAGGCTACTACATTTTCCCCATAACACACTTCGGCGAAATTGAGTACTGTTCTTGTTGATACTAGGCTACATATAATAGTTATCGAAATTCGAAACTAATCACGAAGCAAAGAAAATAGGCATTGGTCGAAGTTTGGACCACACACTGTCTTGCCACTTGGAAGCTGCCTCCATATATCTTACAGTATAAAAGATGAAATCAAAATCGTAACCTTCTCAACAATGCCGATTAAAATGATGTTTATTTCCTTGTGGAATTGAAATGTTTGCTGCCTATCTGGCTTGCGCATATGGATACTCCTAGTCATAGAAAAATGGTTTTGGCCGAATGCGATGCAATGCTTGTATCCATCCTGGATACAACTAGTCGACCAGTAGGGGTCCAAGACAACTACAAAGATATCCAAGGTTTTTTGTAATTTACTATAAAAATGCACAAATACATTTTTAGAATATTTGAGCTACAAATATCTATGATTTTTGTAACTATCGTATTTGATGTATTGTGTATGAAAGCAATGTTGTCACACTGCAGAGCCGTATACGAAGGTGTCTGAAGTGTGCTAGGAGCTCAAAAAATATACCCCGTTATATTTATATGGGGCCTTGAAATTCACTTCCAATAAAAATTGTCAACGTTGTACAATCTTATGTCATATATATATTTGTTAGAACTTAAGATAGATCATCAAAACATTATGTTTTTTATTTCGATAGTTGGTATACTCCCTCCGTCTCAAAATATAAGTCTATTTTGACTTTTCAAAGCCTTTTTATTCTGACTTTCACTTTAATTATTTTTTTTCCTGTTATATAATATTTTATGAAAAGTATACCAATGAAAATACATTTAAAACACAAATCCGTTTATATATTTTGCAACATGTATTCTATAACATTAAAAAGAATAATTATGGTCAAAGTTGGTTGAAAAAGGCTTTGAAAAGTCAGAATGAACTTATAGTTTGGGACGGCTGGAGTAATATATTTGTGACCATCGTATAAGATTTCGCACAGGATGTCCGTTCGCTTAGCTAAGAAGACAGTTAGACAGGAACACTGCCATCAAAATTTACACATTGTGAAAATGTGAAATGTAACATTTTAATTTAGGGTGACAGATTTGGATCATATCCATGTTCTTGCTTGGGTGCAAATCGATTCAAACACACGATTCATATGGGCTCTCAAAATGGGCTTGTGAACCCACTAAACCTTTTCCCCTTTCCTTTTAGTTCTACAGTTTACAAAATTTGTAAATTTCTAATTTATTTATTTTTATACTATCTCATATAAAAAAAGCCTGTAAAATTCTAGATATATATTGTTTAACAGTTTATAACCTTTTATTTATATCAACAAAATACCAAAAACTTCATAATTATACTCCAGGTTTGCATACATTTTGGGCTACTAAATTTTGACATTATTTTGCTTGCAAGGGTTTTAATCCTCTTCTCATGACATACATATCATGAATTCTATAAATAGTATACTTTTTTTTAGATAGTACACTAATATACATGAGACTTTAATCCTCTTTTTATTTTGGATAACAGTTTATTGTATATGCATGTGAGCTCAAATACACTTTATCATGAAAGCTGACTGTGATAAGTATAAAATATTACCGAAAACAAATTGTCAAATTGTATGGTGTTAGAAAAATATTAATAATTCAATAGGATATAAAAATAAAAATATAAAAATCAACATACTAGAAAATGAAATAAAAAATAAAACATGGGAGTTGGAAAAGGGGTGTTATGATAGGGAAGTTTTGTAAAGTCACGTTGTATTTTAACATGGGTGGTGTTATTAGGCTGGACCACTAACACTGCGTTCCCGAGTTTTATTTTTGAAAGAAGAGAAAAGAAGTGGAAAGAAAACAAAATAAATTCGTGTTCCTGAGTTTTTTTTAAGAGAGAAGAGAATAGAAGAGGAAAGTAATTTTGGCTAAACTTCTCTCCAAAACTTTCTTCTCAAAAGTGGAATGATTTGGAGAGAAGTTATATTAGGAAGCTTTAAATAAATAAAATTACTTAAATAACCTAATATAAAACATTACTTTTATGTGTAACTAAGGGTATAATTGTAAAATCATATGTTTTCTCTTCTTTTCTCTCTTAACTCGGGAACATGATATAAAAAATTTATTTTCATTCATCTCCTCTTCTTTCCTGCCCATTTTTAACTCTTCTCTTCTCTTCTTTCATTTCAAAATCTTGGGAACAGAGTGTAAGGGTAAGTTCATTTCATTTTCTCTATCACGTTAGCTTTTTCTTTTTAGCGACCTTTAAACGATTGGGTGTCTCAGTAAAAGCAACATACACTAAAAAAAACATACTCCACAAAATATATTTTCTAAAAAAAAAAAAAAAAAAAAAAAAAAAAAAAAAAAAAAAAAGGTCGATCGTGTACACGACCTTTATATCTCCACAACAAAAAGATCGACTCTCCATAGTAAGGCGATCGAGTGGCGATCGATCAATTCACTCGATTGATTATTTTATGTTTCGGACTTTCTGTTTCGCATTTTTACCCACTTTATTAACACGACAAGACATTTTTTTATTGAAAAAGGGTCTTCTTAAATTGTATACAACTTGATTGATTAAGTCAGACAATAAATACCTATTGATCAAAATACAATGGCCCAAAATCAAAAGTTGTGGATCAAGTTTAGACAATTACTACTTTACTAGCCATTGGATTTTGATGCCTATTAATTGTCTAACTTGATCAATCAAGTTGTGTACAACTTGAGTGGATACTCTTCCTTTTTTTATGGTTTTGTGTTTTACTACATTTGATTTACCAAAGTTTATATTTAATATTTCATACTTTCTGTATCATAGTTTTATAATAAAAGTAAAACTATAAAAACTGTTAAATAAATAACTAAATAAATAAATGTTAGATGTATATTAGAGTCACATTTGAATTTTGATACACTGACACTGTAATATTAATGGCAAGTAGAAATGTACAATGGTGACATTCTTTAGAGATTTATATTAAAGCTAGCTTGATACATAAGAATCACATTTCTTGTTTTAGTGAAACTATTTTCGGCACTGAATCATATGTTGTCCTGATTTATGACAATTCATAACCAAAATAATATAATTTTCTCACTAATTTCATGAGGCAACTAAATATGAGGTTAAAATTATACCTTTGCTATATCTTGTCGACAAAGAATATATATTGATAAGTGACAACTCAAAGCTCTCACTTACATCAATTAGCACATTCATCTCGTGGATTATAACTACCAAGATATACCGGAAAATTAATAATAAATCTTAACACCTATAAAAATTATAAGTTGCATACGAATACTATTAACATAGCTTAATTACTGGGTGGCAAATAACTGAATCATGTGTATTTGGTTCAAGTTTGCTAGGTTATATCAAACCCATATATATTTTGGGTACACTATTGTTTTCTTTCTAAGAGAGAGATGAGTCTATTTATAGTTAATGACATTACATATATAAGACTCTAAGTACAAACACACATATATGTTACATGTGTTTAATGTTTAATACTAATTCGTAACACTCAATAATACAGATTAATCGAGTCTTATCTTAACTATGTATAAAGAGAAATGTTTTTCTTTAAAACTTAAAATTGAGTCATGCGTAATGACCAAAATACATCTTTTAATCTTTATGTGTTATATTTTAATGGTTTTAAATTTCAAATTTTTGTTTAATATCTTACAAAAAAATAGTTGACTTATGTTTCAAAAACGTCGTTATATGTTGTTTGACTTATGTTACTGGAACCATAATTGCTTTCATTTCAATTTTCCTAAATGTTTTATACGTTATTTGATACATTTTAATTTTTTTTAGTTGAATTATCATATGTTACACGAAATCCTTAACAAAAATATCACAACTACAATTATTTTTCGCTGTAATATCCATCGTTATGCACGGGTTCGCCAAGTATCAAACACGTACATATTAATGTCTAAACATATTCATAAGCACACATACTATGTACATACATGCATTTATGACTTTGCATGTATAACTTTAGTATGTAAAGAGCCTGTAAAGGGTATCAATAACAAACAAATCAAGTCGCACATAGTCATACAATCGTATACACACATACATGCATGTATATATATGGGAATGATACTTGTAAAAGGTTTCCAAAAACAAATGAGACATCAACATTTATGGAAAATATAATTCTTGTTGGCGCCATCAATATGACATATAATTTCAATCACAAATTTAGTTCTCAAGCCCAATATCCTTCATATTTTTACACACAAATACAAACAAAGGCTTTGCACCGTATGATCATGGAACCTTTGCCCAAATCACCACGACCCACTATGATCACACCGCCACCAACTCCACGATTCGCCATTTCAGCGCCACCAACACCATCACCGGAAGTCGTTGATATAGTAAAATGCAACCATAATAAGGTCTTGAGTTGTTTCACAAGAAAATTATTAGGGTGTATGGTATGCTTCAAGCCAAAAGATATGGATATGGAGATGAACATGAAGCCGGAATACAAGAAAGATAGAGTCGTTGCAGTGAGTAGTTTTAGCGGTAATGTGATGCACTCACCGAATTATTACAGTGATATGAATCCTGAAGAACGTGAAGAGACGCTTAAATCCGCCATTGTTTACTGTAAAAATTCACCTATTAATTGATGTCTTCCTTGTGTTTCTCTTGTTTTTTGAAGTTATGAACTTATGATAACCATTTTTAGTGATGATAATACAGTTAAAGGATTTTTATTTTATTTATTGTCATATGTTTGATTAATTCATTTGGAAGCACCCTCGGGTAGGGTGTTACCTCTATACATGATCTTACCTCCCCATACTTCGCCCCGGCAGGATTGGGTGTTGTTGTTGTTGTTGTTTGAAGTAATTCATGTACAAGAACAAAACATATATATTTGAATATGTATGCAATTAACACACACGTTGGTATGTATGCAACTATGCATGCACATCCATTAAACACACATTTAATCCATTTCGATTGTGTTTCATTTAATCTCCATCGATTTATTGATTTTCTGTTACAAATATGATTTCTTGTTTGACATTCCAAATAAAATGTTTGATCAGAATCAGTTCATTTTATGAGATATGTTTTTCAGTTTGATTTGTATCTATCCGCTAACTTGGTTTGTTCCGAGACCAATGAGGTGAAGTACGACCTTTTTTTAAAGGAGCTTAGACTTAGAATGGATCGATCAATCGATATGATTTAGATACTATCATCATTACATTAATGTGTGTTTCTGGTCAGATAGATCTAAGATGTTTCATCTTATATTATCTATAAACTTGAATGTTTCATGTAAAGGACTATGTGTATTATTCTGGTAAATGAACTAAGAATTAGGCCAATTTGCATCCTAGAACAATGGATCAGACGACTCACGTTCAATTTCTTGATACTTATCGATTTTTTGTTGTAGGTTGCACTGTACATGTATCACTCTCTAAGATTCAAATATGTAGCCTTATACTTGATTGTTCAAAGATTTGGGCAAAATATCACGAAGCTTAGTTCGATATATTGGTATTGGTGTTTTCTTACTAATTAGTACGTTATGTACCTTTTTAAGCGATCCTAGCTAGCTACAGTCGAGCTGCTAAGAACTTGAATGACTAATAATGCAGGTACTAGTTTAAAAGATTGGTTTTAAGATTAAAACTTAACCTTCTCACTGGATATGCTATTAAAGTTAATATTATGTTTTAACTGCTTAAGTGTTGTTTAGTGACAAAATGATGATGACAATCATCATTAAAATGTGATGTTTTGAATGTTTAGTGATAAAACGCTAGTAACTATCATCACTAAAATATAATAGGTCTTATGTTCAATTTTTGTTAAGTGCAAAAAATCGTGAAGCTAGTGATCAGACAAACTATTAAGGATATTAATAAGGCTTAGACTTTGTCAATACATTATTCTATGTTATCTTGTAATTTGTTGTAACTTATCCTAGGATGCAACCACATTAGTTGTAACTAATACCTTATAATTCTCTGTAACTATTGGCTTTATAAACAAAAGCCACCATGATTATCAATATATAAAAAGTTAAAAACTTCACATTCGAGCACGTGCCATTATACAAACCTCTTAAAAATGAAGAGTTTTACCCTATTTGAGTCTGTACGAGGTTGTTTCAAATCTCATTGATTAATCAGCCAAAAAGTCAAAAACCATGTACTCGAAAATTAAAAATAAATGAATTTAGGTTGCTAGTGCGATTCGTTTTAGTTCCTAAGACCGATATCCTTTTGATAACAACTAAACTCTTACAAGAAAGTCTTTGATAACAAATAAATGAATTTAGGATTGATGGGTGGTAATCCAACTTTGACAAACGCTAGTGACGTTGAAATTGCTTCTAACCATAAAATAAAGACTTTGGTCCAAAAAAGTCTTGTGTGACCAAATGGAGTTGGAGACTCATTAAGTTGGTGTTGATCCTTCCGGTTGCTGCAGTTAGTGTGGAAAGAACATTTTCGGCTATGACTTTTGTGAATAACAAGTTACGTAATAGCATTGGTGATTAATTTCTAAATGATTGCTTGGTTACTTATGTAGAAAAAGACATATTTTCCAAAGTTAGTGATGATGCTATTATGAACTGCTTTCAATGTTTGCATGCTTGACGAGGCTACTAATAGTTTTAGTTTTGGTGTACGTTTTGTGTCACAAACAGTAACATTTCGGTTTGTGTAACTGTGGTTTTGGATTTCTAACATTAACTTCATATTTTGTGTAAATTTGATTCTTTCAATGTTATCTAATTACTTTATTAGCTTATAGTTTTAGTTGTTGGTTGTATATAAAATAAGAAAATTATTTTGAAAATGTGACCCGATAAACCAAATTAAAGCCTAGATAAAAAAAAAATTGAGCTACAAAATTTTTTATATGAGATAATGTGTAGTTCACGCCGTATGTTGAAATCCTAGATCTGCCGCTGAACACATTGATGGTCTTCTAAAACCTAAATCTTTTTCCCTGAATTGAACCTTTGGGAATAGATATAAGCACCCGATCGATGTACCATTTGAAACTACTTGTTGAAGCTTGTAATCAATGCTTCAGGAGTCAAAATAGAAACCAAAAGCATTGTGAGATTGCTTGAATAAACAAGAGGCATTTGACTTACACAACTTCTTGTAGGCACCCGTCAAAGGCGTCAATGGATTCCAAAACACCAATTTACCCTCTCGATAAAGCTGCACATTTCATAACTACCAATTTCAAATGGGATAATGCGGGTCGTAGTTAAATCATGGTTGTTGAGACATGAGATCTTCACAATCACGTGTACTAAAGGTTTGTGATGGCCATTCAATTTCAATAAGTTTCCTGGGGGGGGGGGGGGTTTGGCAAATTCTCGAGTTGATATGAATGATTTCCATCGTTTGCAAACACACATGCAACGAACTATGGATTTAGTCTCAGACAATGAATACTTATTTACTTGACATTTAGTCATGAGTTAGGTTTGAACTCAAAACCTATTTTACCAAAAGCTCTTTTTAACCGGTCAACTAAAAGTATGCAGTGGAAAAATGATACCGCTGAAGCAATGTGATGCGGGTCCAAGTGTTGAGGAACGGGCCATCATGTTTCTGGAGGCCCAAGATCGCGCGACAAAAGGGGCCTCACTAAAATGGGCATAACTTGGACTACGGGGCTTCGTTTCAAGCCTATGACCAGTCGAATCGAAGCTTGGAGCCCCGAAACACTATATTTTATGAGTTATTTGCAGTTTAATGTTTTTTCGGGTTTTTTTTTTTGCCTTTGTTTATGCAATAACTTTCGGCCCATTGGCCCATTTCAGTTTTGTATCTCTATTTAAGAGTTCCTTTGTAATGTGGAATAATTGGTTCTAAGAAATATCAAAAGTCTATTTTTGGCAGTTTTATTGTTAAGAATCATAATGGTCGTTATTCTACTGAATCAACGATTATTGATAGAATCGTTCCTGGTATTCGTGTAATCAACAGGTTCGATTTGTGTTATCTCGTTACTTAGTCTACATCACAATGCCTCAATGGTTGCATGAAGTCATTTGATCACTCAAAAAAGATAATTTTTGTTTGATTGAGCTAGCTAACGAACCTATTCGGTCTACGCAAACCACAAGAGCTAAGGGTGTAATTTACCGTAGTAATTTGTTTTTATTGGATAAATAAAAGTCAAATTTTAGAAAAATAAAATCATGTAGGGCAAATTGACTAGTTTTTTTACTTAAATATATCTAATTTTATGAGGAAATGGTTATATGCATCTTGAATTTACAAGGTGATATGATCGTCTCCATGTTAACGAGTCCGAATTCCATGCACACGTGAAGACATGAGATGAAGACTGGTTACTGTTTACATGCATGTAGTCTAAGGAGAAGTAGTCAACAATTTGGTTTATTATTATTGCATTTGTGGTCATCATGTGTAAGTTATTTTAGGCTACGTTTCCTTCCCATGTTATTCGGTTCCTATTTCTTAGGCTAGTGGTAAGTTAGTACTTTGTATCTTTCATATATAATTGTAAGCTTTGCATCAGTAGAGTATGAAATGAATGAAAAAGAAACTTAGTTTCAAGTCTTGTCTCTCTATATTTCTTGGAGTCTTGCCCGCTCTAAGGGCCTTATCAATCCATCTCTTTTATCTATTTCTTGGAGATTGACTGCCTCAAGTAGTCCCTATCATAACATATGCCCCACGGGGGGTCTATTGTTGTAGGCTTGGGCTCATGTTCCGACTGAAGAAGGAGAAATTTAGGCGGGTTACATTGGTGACCTGGGTGGTACTTTTCAGGGCAATTGTAACACAAGCCTTCGGCACGTCTTTTTTGCATATCAGTTGGGCTTAAGCGTTTGATAGGAAGTGCTTCGGAAGAGCGGGATGGAGCCTCTAGCAAGGTGGAACATGTTGGTGTCGTCACCTGGGCATTTGATTTGTCCTCAATCAGTTTAGCGAGGCCAATAGCATGTGTGATGGTGTGGGGACGGAGAATGGAAAGTTCTTGTTGGATATCTTGACGGAGACCCAAGAGAAAACAATTGAGCAATGCCTCTGGTGGAAGGCCAATAACACAATTGCTTAAACGTTCAAACTCCGTTTGATACGCTGTAACCGTCGAGGTTTGTTTAAGCTTAAAAAGAGCAGCTTGGTGATTATCGTAGGAGGACGGGCCAAAGCGGGTTTCTAGAGCTCGTGTAAATGCCTCCCAAGTGGTGAGAAGGTTGTTGTTATAGAGGTACTTGTGCCAACTAAGGGCATCTCCGCTTAGGTAGAAGGCAACCATAGCAAGGCGTTGTGGTGGTGTAATATTGTAAAAGGAAAAATATTGGTCAGCTTAGAATAACCAATCCAATGGGTTTGTTCCATCGAATGCAGGAAGGTTGAGTTTTGGTGGACGTATTTGAATGTCACGGTTGGGTGGTGGGGCTGTATGTGGTGGCGTTTGAGTATTTCGTTGCGGGGTTTGAGCGATGGTGGCAATAAGGTTGGTTGTCTGTTCATATTGGGCAGCTAACTGTTTTCCGATATTCTCGAGCTGTAAGGATGAAGCAGCTTGGTTGGCTAGAAGTTTTTCGTTATTTAGGTTGTTGGATGCAACGAGTTTGGAAATATTTTCAGACAAGGCGGCGATGGCCTCTTCAATGGAGGGTGGGTCGCGTTTCGGTGGCATGGTTCGAGTGAATGAAAGCACCAATTGATAGGAACCGATTTGAGATGGTTATTCTCCTTCTATACTATCAATTACTAAAACAATATAAGACTTACTGCAATTTTCTCTTCTATTCCATAAAACCAAATTACACTTTAAATAGGAAGGGAAATACAAATGCATATCCTAAACTTATGGAAGAAACAAGTAAACGTGGGTTGAAGAAGTCATATTAGTGGACCACTTCCTAATGCATAAGACTAGTAATCAGAGTGTGCATGGAAAGTAAATAAACGTGCATAAGAAACAAATGGAGATAGTGGAAGTCTTCCTAAAGACTTGGTCTCTTTATTCTTCAAACATGTAACTGAATGGAGAGTAATTCGGTTTCGTTTAGTGCATGTAATACCCGTATCACAAGGTATATATAACTTTTTCACTGCAAGGTATATAAGTTTGATGTTAACAGATTTATCATATTAAAAGAGCAATGCAACTTTGTAACTGATCGACAAGTACAAAGTCGCTCACTCATGTATATCATATAGGAGCAATGATGCGCATCTAGGAATGGTTACGTTCAACAACCGTAAAGCTTTTATAGTACCATCATTCAGAACCAAAACTCAATAGGCGAACAAACAAAACATGCAAGAACATAAAAGATTCCGGAGCTATAACACAAAACTGAAAACACTTTAAAGAAACTTCGGGTTATAGTTGAAGTGACCGACAAAATAAACATTAATTATCAAAACATAAAGATGTGAAGTCAAAACGATTCCATTAAACTAGCATTACAAAACTACATGATTCCTCGGCTCAAGCTTACTTCTCTGATGAGTTAGGTCCCGTCTTCTTTCCAAAGCCAACAACTGCAAAATCAAACAAAATTTGTTTTAAATTCCAATAAACGACACATGGTCTTTAAACTGATTCTAACATCACTAAGATATCACAGAAACGATAAGGCACAGGTTTTCATTTGACAATGATAACAATTAAAATAGCAACAAATGGTCTTTAAACTGATTCTAACAACAAAGGATGTTTGGAATTACTTATTAAAGTGCTTATCTGCTTGTTTCTTATTCAAGTGTACGGTAAATAAGTAAAAAATAAACAAATCTACTACCTCCTTTAAGGTGCTTATTTTAAATTAAACACTATATCCAATTCATTCAAGTCATTTTACACATAAAAGAATGTTTGGGATTGCTTATTAAAGTGCTTATCTGCTAAGCAGCTTCCAGTGTTTATAAAGGCTATGTTTGGCGCAGAGCTTTTTGGGGCGATGAGCGGTGAGCAATGAGCTTTTTATTTTTTGCATTCGTTTGGCAAAATAACAGTGAGCTTTGCTATTTTTTAAGAATGCTCATTTTTCCAATGCTTTTTTAATAAGCTATGACCGGTGAGAAGTTAGTTGCGGCTACAGCTCATAGCTACTGCTCACAACTCACTGTTACAGCTCACAGCTCACTGCTAATGCTCACAGCTAATTTTGTCAAACATAGCCAATATCTGCTTATGTGCTTACTTTACACTAAAAAAGGCCCATTAATTAAACCAATACCCTACACATGGTCGTGAGTTGTAATCGGTATGGTGGCAGGGACGGAGCCAGAAAGAAATATGATCGGGTGCACAAATTTTTTTGAACCGTAATATAATAGAGTTAAAACGTGAATTAAAATGAAGATTTCATTAAAACGATAAATAAATGAACATATTACCTTTTAATTAGTGATTTTACGATCTCCCTTAGCAAAATAACACTTACGTGCACCCTCATTTTTAATATTAATAAGTTTTTCTTTCTCTATAGC
Source organism: Artemisia argyi (assembly GCA_030686995.1). Classification (NCBI taxonomy): domain Eukaryota; kingdom Viridiplantae; phylum Streptophyta; class Magnoliopsida; order Asterales; family Asteraceae; genus Artemisia; species Artemisia argyi. The sequence goes on from CM060708.1 coordinate 326,199,745, forward strand.
ACACAAGTTAAAACGCTGTTAAAATAATCATCACCCATCCGATTTTGCAAATCAGTTTTAATGAGCTTTATTAAAAAAAAAAACATCTTTCAATCGTAGCGTTAGCAACATGCAAGACTAAAGCCAACTTCAATTAAGCACTACTTTTCATATATATTGTAACTACGACAACAATAAAAATGCCGCATGACAACACAATTGGGGTGCTATTCATATTCTAATATATTGTTTACTATCACTTAAACTTATTATCCCTATTTGTCATAATAGAAATTGCATAGTTATTCACTTATTCTTATTGCCATAAGCCCTTATTGATGATGATAGACTATACGGAACCAACAAATTAGTCAAGATTTCATACAAAAAATCAAAACATGAAAACTTTAAAAGACATAATAAACAAATAAATGGTATATGTTACGACTTACGAACCTGTTTCATCTTTGTGTGTTGGTTAAATTTTGGATTTTATAAATTGTTAGGATGATGAATAAACTTGTTCCATTAATAAACCTATTTCATCTTTGGGTTTTTGTGCTTGAATTTATTAAACTTGTTTTATCTTTGGGCGTTTACAAAATTTTATATTTAAAGTATACGAACTAAATAATACTAGAGACACATTTAATGCACCGGGTGCATTTAAGATACATTTGGATAAAATCGATAATTTTTTTTATAAATTAACACTATATCGAAAAAATCCATGGGGTGCACGTGCACCCGCGGGCACCCCCTTGGCTCCGTCCCTGATTGTGGGTTGGGTATTTAAACCGAGAGGTGTGGTGGGCTGAATATTTGAGCCGAGTGTTGTGGGTGGAATATTTGACCTGTGAGGTGTAGCGTGGTCGGATGTTGTGGGTGGAATATTCAGGCCGAGAGGTGTAGTGAGAGGCTGGGTGTCATGGGTAGAATATTTGGGCGGAGACAAATGGGTAGAATATCTGAAAAATATAAAGAATTTAAGGACTTTCTACAATATAAGAATCAAAGACAATAAGAAGTTTATTATTTGGATCATCATAATGTACAACAAAATTTATAAACAAAACAAAAATCAAACATATAAATATTTTATGTCTATAAAAAATATAATTCACTTCAAAATAAAAATAACAAAATTAATAATTTATTAAAATTATATGTAAAAGCCTTGTGCGTGCACAGGTCTTAAAACTAGAATTTGAATATGCACATGACGTGTTAGACATTTCGAAAGGTTATCACAATTACTGTTCAAAAATTTTGAAAAAGCTGTTTAATTACCAAAATAAAAAGTTGGGCTAATAGTCTCTAAATGTATCATATAGTTGTCATCATTTCTTTCTATATGTTTCAAACAATTTTTTTTTTAATTATGTGTACTAAACTTGATTTTTTAAGCATTTTTGTGTACTTTATGACCATTTTACAACAAACATTTTATTCTGATTGGATAATTTCATTTCTTACATTAAATTGTAATAAAAAGATTCCTTTTAACCACAGCACTTGGGGCTGCCATTAGCATTTCCCTAATAATAATAATAATAATAATAATAATAATAATAAAAGCTAGAAAAACAAGGTAAATTTGTTTGTCCCACATCGGCTGTTGGAGAACAAAGTGAAGGGGAGAAGAACTTATAAAAAGGGGCGTGCGCACATGCGTTTTAACTACACAGACACTAATGGGAAGAACACAGCCAAGCAAGAAAAGATCTCGCAACGAGGTAAAGCACTTTGTTCCTTTTGATATCCAAACAATAATCATCAAAAAGCTTCCAGCCGATTCATTGGTTCGATTCCGTCGTGTTTCAAAACTATGGAAGTCTCTAATCGACAGCTTGGAATCCGTCAAGATTTACAAAACGATGAATGACCGTCATCTACTAGCAAGTTACAATGTCCAATACATTGCTGATAAAGATGACAACCTTTCCATGGTCGATGAAAACGTTTCCGTTATCGATAACAACGCTTTTCCTGATCAACACATGTCTCCCACAACTGTGCCCTTGTCTGTTAAGACACTTTCATGCGTAAGAATACTAGGTTCCTCGTACGGAATAACATGTTTTCACGGTTATCATAAAGATTACCAAAACATAGATTCAGAGATGGTTGTGTTTTGGAATCCTTCCATTAGAAAATCTGTGTCGGTTTTGTTGGAACCTCGACTAGGATATCGTTGGGTTGGTTTTGGGGCTTGTCCTAATACTCGTGATCCTAAACTTGTTACGATTGACAATAATGTCAAGGGTACCCTGGAAGTTCAGGTTTATACATTAAGCACAAGAGCTTGGAAAAAAAGTAGATGTCATTGGCCATATATTCATCTAGTATGTGATTTTAGGTATCATGTGGGGGTGTGTGTTGAACAGTTTCTTTATTGGCTTGGTAATGATACATATGGGTCTAATATTATCGTTTCGTTTGATTTGAGAAAGGATAATTTTCGACAAGTGTATCTTCCGGAGAGTCTCGAACGCTCAAAATGCTTAATGTTATCCAAGTGGAACGAGTATCTTGTCGTGTTCGAACACTGCGACATTTACGGCCATTTGTTGAATTACTCGGATGTACGTCTGATAAAGAATAATGGTGAATCTAAAACTATACTGCCCCACAAGTTGATTTTTCCAAAGTATGATAATGTATTAGAGCTTAGGGAGAACGGCGAAGCTATAATTGACACAAGATATGCAAATAATGATGATGATGTTGATCCCATACTTCAAGTTTATTATCCCTGCTCCAACGTGTCATTTATATCAAAATTCCCTCGGAACATACTGATATTGGAAGAACTAGTTTGTTATCTATAGGCTCCTACTTGGAAACACTACTTCTGCAGCTTGATTAGTAGTTTGGTTTCATCATTATTAAAGGTCATGATGGCAACATTGCAAAGTGTAGACATTAGTGTAAGTTATTAAATAGTGCGTGCAACGTATTGTTTGTCTTGTAATGTTTACAATCATAGTGATGATGATCTTGATGTGATGTATGTGTTCTTGATCACATGAATATGAATATTTTGCCACTGGTTTACATGTACGTTTGGAATGTAACTTATTTGGTAATAATCCCATAACTTGGTCAAAACTTACCTAGTCTGCATAATCACGAAGCAATGACATAAGGGATCCCACACCATCTTGCAACTTGAAAATTATCTTCATATGTCTTACAGAAGATGAAATCAAACTCGCAACCCATTGCATCATTGCAACCGGTTTAATGGGATTTTTTTCCTTGTGAAATTGAAATGCTTACCCTCATGCGCCTCTTGAAAATTATCTCTACAGACGATAAAATCATAATCAACGTCATTGCTGATTCAAATGATGTTTGTTTCACACGAAAATTATTAGAGTGTATGGTATGTTTCAAGCCAAAAGATATGGATATGGAGATGAAGATGAAACGAGAATACAAGAAAGAATCATGTACGTACAAGAACAAAACATATATATTTGAATATGTACACAATTAACACACACGTTTGCATGTATGCAACTATACACGCATATCCATTAAACACATTTAATCCATTTCGATTGTGTTTCATTTAATCTCCATCGAATTCTTGAATTTCTGTTACAAATACGTTTTATTGTTTAGCATTCCAAATAAAATGTTTGATCAGAATCAGTTCATTTTATGAGATATATGTTTTTCAGTTTGATTTGTATCTATCCGCTGACTTTGGTTTGTTCCGAAACCAATGAGATGAAGTAGCTAGACCTTATTTTTAAAGGAGTTGAACCTTAGAATGAATCGATCCATATGATTTAGATACTATCATAATTATATCAATGTGTGTTTGTGGTCAGATAGATACTCCCTCTGTCTCAAAATTATTGTCCAGTTTGAATTGTCAAAGTCAAATTTGTTCAACTTTGACCATACATATATATTTTTTATTATATAATACTTGATGAAAGAATTATACTATTAAAAAGTACACTTAAACCTCAATCCATTTATGTATTTTGCATCAAATATTATATAGCATCCACAAAAATATTTAAGGTCAAAGTTAAAGAAGAAATAATATAAAAGTCAATAGTGGACAATAAAAATGGGACGGAGGGAGTATAACATATGATGTTTCATCTTATTATGTTATAAACTTGAATGTTACATGTAAAGGACTATGCGCATTATTCTGGTAAATGAACAAAGAATTAGGCCAATTTGCATCCTAGAACAATGGATCGCAATTTCTTGATACTTATCGATTTTTTGCTGTAGGTATCACTATTTGGGATTCAAATATATGTAGCCATATACTTGATTGTTCAAAGATAATTTTGGCAAAATATCACGAAGCTTAAGTCGATAATGGTATTGATGTTTCCTTACTATAAGTACGTTATGTACCTTTTGGATCAAGCGATCCTAGCTAGCTACAGTCAAGCTATTAAGAACTTGAATGACAAACACAAATACTAGTTTAAAAGATTGCTTTTAAGATTAAAAGCTAGAGTAGTAAAAAATTAGAATGTAAACTTAGGAAGAGATCCAGTAAGAAGAAAAACTAAAATAGGAAAAATAAGAAGAATTTTTAGTCACGCATTTAAAATAGGGGGAGAATTTTAAAAGGAGATGCATCTATTTTTGTAGATGCATCTAAAATGAATGGTTGTGGTTTCTTCTTATCATCTTATTTTAATTTTTCTTATTATTTGATCCTAACTCTATAAACTTAACCTCCTCACTGGAGATGCTATTAAAGTTAATAGTTAGGCCCAAGTTAATAATATTATGTTTTAACTGCTTAAGTTTTGCTTTAGTAAGAAAATACTAGTGACTCATCATTTTAATGTGAGAGGTTTTGAATGTTTATTGGCACAACGCTTTTAACTATCGTCACTAAAATATAATAGGTCTTATGTTTAATTCCTGTTAAGTCCAAACAATCTTGAAATAAACATGCAAACCTCCTACAAAGGAAGAGCTTTACCCGGTTTGAGTTTGTATAAGGTTGTTTCAAATCTCGTGGATTAATCAACCAAAAAGTTAGAAACCATGCAATTCCTTTGAGAACCATTAAACTCTTACAAGAGAGTGGGCCGTTGGGATTAATGGGTGGTAAGCCAACTTTGACAAATGCTAGTAACGTTGAAATTACCTCTAACCATAAAATGAAGACTTTGGTCCAAAAGAAGTTGTGTGTGACCAAATGGAGTTGGAGACTCATCAAGTTGGTGTTGATCCTTCCGGTTGCTACGGCTAGTTTGGAAAGAACATTTTCGTCTGTTGATACAAAAGTTGGGCGTACCTGGTTGTTGGGCTTTGCTCTTATATCAATTGGATCCTTAGCACTTTGTTACCTGCGTACTAAGAAAAGAGAATAACACCGTTAGACTTATCGAGGGATTGTCTCCCCCGATTAGACTCCGGCGTGAGAGTAAGTAATCGAATTTAGGTTTTGGTTTAAGAGTTTTAGGGATTCCGTGAATCGTACCTTGAATGAGAATCGTGTGATTCTATATATAGGGGCTAAGAAACCGTGTTTCTTGCTCCTTACTCTTCGCACGCATGGTGCTTATCCGAGGTAAGGATATCTATTCCTTGAATAGATGATCCTTATCGGATATCCGGTGAGTTAGATTGGGCCTTTGGGCTTCGTGAGCCCAAGCATTGATACCACGGCCCATACCATTTGTCATGGTAGCCCATTCGTGATGGGCTTAGGTGTAAGTAATGTCTATCATTTGGGCTTGCGGCCCAAATATAGGCTATACGTCATCATGTCCCCCCAGTCTAGTATGCGCGGCACGTAGCCGCGGGTACTAGACTTAATGTAAGCAGCGGTAAGCGTGGCGGGATAACGAACAAATTGTTACCGCCTTTTTGGAGGTGCAATGCACCTAACAGGTTCAAAATAGTTACCTCGGTAAATGGGGGTGGTGTCCACGTATCACTTGGGATTCGGGAAAAAGTGTTGTACCTTTTGATCTTCTAGCCACACGTTTACTGTGAGTGGGATCCACGTGGGCGTGAATTAGGGTTTTTACCACCCTATATAAGAGTGCCGCCCCCCTTTATTTTCACCACACAGTAAAATACACACACAACCACTATTCATCTTCTTCATTTTGAGAGCGTTTTTGCTAGAAAACCTTTGAACTTCTGTAGGTAACCTTTGTGTGCGTCCACTTAGTTTTAAGATGAACATGGTCGCTCAATTAGAGGAGTTTCGCTCTGTGTTGTCTGTTGAGGACGTGATGCGCTTTTCTTCCGACCATTTTGTGCCTTTGGATGTGCATCCAGAGGCGCCAGATGTCGATGCGTGTATAGCCGACTTCCCCGAAGGGAAGATAGGTTTATACACGAAATTTTTCGAGTACACTAATTACCGCGTACCTATATCTATATTTCTGAGCGATTTGCTCAATCACTATCGCCTCCACATCTCTCAGCTGCACTGTATAGGTGCGGCGAAGGTGTCGAATTTTGAAATAAACTGCCGTTTGTTGGCGATAGAACCCACTGTGGACTTATTTCGCTCCTTTTACCACTCAACGTGGTCAAACGGTTGGGTCTCCTTTGCGAAGCGCCCGCGGGCGTTTCAATGTTATACGGAGAAGGTTGACGCCCTCAAGAATTGGAGAGAATTTTTCTTTTGGGTAGACGACGTGGTCTTTCCTTCCAATTTTGAGTTTTATACTCAGGCGTCTTTACCAGGCATCCCGCACCCGGTTCCTATAGTATTGCTGACGCGCAGACGTTAAATGCCAATCGATTGGCCATTAACCCCTATCCGGAGGAGTTTTTGGTGCATGTAGGATTGAGTCGCGCGTATTTTGGCGCAGCGGATGAGGTTCCCACTTTCCTGAGTGAGGATGGCCGGGGTGGGTGTTCATCCTTTGTAATTGTTTGTAAGTTTTTCATCCTTTTTCTTTGCGCATTTACCAACTAATCTTTCGCTGTTTTCTTGCTTCATTTTTATATGCGCAGAGATGGACTTATTCGCAGTGGTGAAGCTTGATAAGCCAAAGCAGGTGACCATAGGGGTGCGTCCTCTGAGAGAAGGGGAGCTGCCTTTGCTGGAAGCGACCGCGGGGCATTTGACTGTTTTGCCCGCGACAGTCCCCGAGGACACGCCACCACTTGTGGTGACGCCCGTCCAGAGTATGGCGCCAGAGGTAGTGGTGGCGCCCACTGTGGTGCCTGAAGTGGAGGTGGCGCGCGAGGAGGCGCGCTCAGGGTCATCTGACAGTATTCGGATCCTGAAACCTGAAGAGGTGCTGAGGGAAGAGGTTGCGCAGAACTTAAAGCGCAAGGGAGGTGCTGGAACCAGTGGCACCAGCAAGAGGCGTCGACACGTCATCAAAGACGCAGAGTCGAACGCGGAAGAAACTTCGACCTCCGGCGCACGGTTGAAGGCTGATGCTTCTCCGTTTCTGTAAGTGTGCACTTCTTCTCTCTCTTTTTTTTTTGTAATTACTTGTTGTAATTTTTTGTTGACTGTCTTTGTTCCGTAGGGATGACGACGCGAAGGATGATGAAGTATCCTCTCCGCAGAATGAAAACAAGGGGGAGGATACCTTGGCAGCAGATGGTGGTGAGGCGCAGCAACTTCTTGATGAGTTGGCTGCGACTACTGCCCGTCAGGCTGAGCTGGTGGAGCAGCTGAAGGGAAAGCGCGTTGGGGAGAGTCGTGCTCTGGCCCAGAAGGAAGAGGAGTTGGAGGAGCTGCGCGCGCAATTGGCGGGCGTGCAGGCTGAGCTTGGGGAGTCAAGGGCGTATGGGGAGAAGATGGCTCAGGACAAGATGAGCATCTTGGCTGATCTGCTACATGCGAGGTCGTGTCTCGAGCAGATGAAGGCCAGGGCATCGTGGTCTGTGTCGTTCCTTGAGGAGAAAAGATCTGAGCATTATGCTAGGCTTCAAGAATTCAAGGAGAACATGGAGAAGACGCTTGTGGCGTATGAGGAGAAGCTGCGCGCCCTTAGCATTGAGTACGACGAGGAGCTGTATCCTCATCTCATGACTGTGATTGCTGAGCGCAGGTATTTTTACACCCTTATCTTTTAGAATTGTTTTCTTCACTCCATTTTATCTTATCTTGTTACCACTTTGTGAATGCAGGTGGTTGATCAGCCATGGGCTTCGTCTGGCAGCTCTAAGTACTTTAGAGTCTGCGGAGGTGGTGGAGGCCTTTGGGAAGGTTGTCCACTGCGCGATGGCGCGTGGCCGTTCGCAGGCGATGGAGGAGCTCCGTGAGGCCAAGCTGTTGGAGAAGGACTTGGCGGAGATTCCTGGTTATAGCTCAACGGCGTACGATGAGCTGGTGGAGGCGATGGCGGGGCTGAAGGTTCTTGAGCTGCCGCATATAGGGAAATTGGAGCGCGACCAAGATGACCCTATAGCTGTGCTGATGGCCGGTTTAACTTTGCAGCGCCATCTTGAGAAGAATGCGGAAGAGGAGTTAGACTATTATCTAAAACCTGATATATCGCAGCTTCAAGTCCCAGTTTTTGCGCGGCCCCGTGATATCCTCAAGCCTTTTGCTCTGGAGAAGGAAGTCCCCTTGAAGGAGGTGCTGGAGCAACATGCGCAGAGGGCTGCTGTGAAAAAGGGTATCAAGGGCAAGGCCGTGATGTGCGGTATTGGCGCTGCACACCTTCCTAGATCAGATGGCGTGGCTGTAAGTGTTCCAACCGTATCGATGCAGGATGCCATAATCTTGAGTAAGTTGAAGGAGGGGAGTTCCGCCGCTCCAGAAGAGAGCCATGATCACCGCCATAGCATATAGGTTGTTTGTGAGCTTATGTATTTTGTCCTTGTAATTTAATAAATATGGAATAAAATACATTTTGTTATGAGCTCGTAACTTAAATACACTTGCATTGTGTGCTAAGTTTTATTTTTTTACTAAGTCTTTTAAGTGCGTGACTTAAATATACTTGCATTGTTTGCTAAGTTTTATTTTTGACTAAGTTTTTTAAGTGCGTAACTTAAGTATACTTGCATTGTTTGCTAAGTTTTATTTTTGACCAAGTGTCTTGGCTCGTTATATTGCTAAGCTCGTACAGTGTACTTGGTATACGCGCATCCGTCGTGGGGTGCGCATGTGAAACTTACTTTGACGTCTCAAGAGTAAGGCGCTTAGCAAGGATACGTGATCCAATGTTGATGGGTTTGCAACCCTCTTATTCAACGAGTAAATTAGTAGGTTAACTCATCCTCTATGCCTTCGTGGGTCTTTAAGTGGTGCATGCACGCCATGTAGGCAAAAAATATAAGATAGACAATATTGACATATATGCAATAAAGTAAAAGTGCGCTATGGAGTTAGCTAGAAACCATAACATTTTATTAATACTTGCAAGTTTATTGAAAAGATAGAAAATAAAATTCCTAAGAAATAAAAGAAAGACAAACACTTATTGGGCACCTCGTAGGGTGTTTGTGTGTTTGTGTGAGGGCCGTAGCCTAGAAGTAACATCTTTTGAGATTGCAGATGTTCCAAGTGCGCGCCAGGTCTTGACCTTCCATATCGCGCAACCTGTATGCGCCGTTGCCGAGCGCGTCTGTGACCTCGTAGGGTCCTTCCCATTTGGGTCCAAGTTTGCCTGTGTCTTCTGCGTGGCTTGCGTCATTGGCGCGATAAACAAAGTCCCCTGGTCGAAATGAAGTGTTCTTGACTTTTGCATCATAATACTTCTTCATTTTTGCCTTGGCCTTTGCTTCTCGTATGGCTGCGCTTTCGCGTCTCTCCTCCAGTATATCTAAGTCTATGCGCCGTTCCTCGTCATTTGTCATGACGTTGACTTCTGCTGTGCGTATAGTAGGCATTCCTATCTCAGCTGGTATGACGGCTTCTGTTCCATAGACTAAGGAAAATGGCGTGTCGCCAGTACTGGTTTTGATTGTTGTGCGATGCGCCCACAAGACATGCGAGAGTTCATCTACCCATCTTCCTTTATGTCTGTCAAGGCGCGCTTTTATGCCTTCGCCTAGACTGCGATTAGCGCGCTCAACCAGGCCATTGGTTTGTGGGTGTTTGACTGAAGCAAAGTGTTGTGTGATGTTTAATTGTGTGCACCAATCTTTGAATGGGTTATCACAGAATTGTTTTCCGTTGTCTGATACGATCTCGCCTGGTAGGCCGAAGCGACAGACAATATTGTCCCAGACAAAGCGTTTTACTTGGTTTCCCGTAATGTTCACCACAGCTTTTGCTTCAATCCACTTTGTAAAATAATCTATGGCTACGATGAGGAATTTTACTCCTCCCGCTGCGACGGGAAAAGGTCCTGCGATGTCGATACCCCATTTGTAAAATGGCCATGGTGAGGTAATTGGTGTTAGCTCGTGCTGTGGTCGGCGCGGAATAGGTCTATGTACTTGGCAGTTGCTGCACTTTCTTATTAGGTCGCGTGCGTCGCGGTGCATTGTTGGCCAATAGTATCCTGCCCTTAAAGCGCTTGCCACCACGGATCGCGGTCCTGAGTGCATACTACATGATCCAGCGTGAAGTTCGCGGAGTACATAGTCTGCTTGAAGGGGTCCAACACATCTGAGCCATGGTTGTAAGAAAGATCGCCGATAGAGTACGTTGTCGCGGAATTCGAATCGTTGCGCCGTGCGCCGTATTCTTCGAGCGTCTTTATTATCTTGGGGTAGGGTTCCCTTGCTGATAAATTCGATGATAGGTGTCATCCACGTAGGATCTTGTTCTTCTATCACCGTTGATATCTCCATATCAAGGATTGACTTGTTCTTTAAGGTTTCCACCAATACCTGTTTTGAAAGGTGTGCGAAGCTTGTAGATGCGATCTTGCTGAGTGCGTCCGCCTTTCTGTTTTCCCCTCTAGGTACTTGTTTTATTGTGAACCTATCGAAGTTTTTGATCAGAGACTTTGTCTTTTCCAGGTATTGGATCATATGGTCATCCTTGGCCTCGTATTCTCCTAACACGTGGTTAGCGACTAGCCGAGCATCTACGTTTGCCTCTAGGTTGCGTACACCCATTTGAATTGCGATGCGTAGTCCGGCCAGTAGGGCTTCATATTCTGCCTCATTGTTTGTGGCTGTGAACTCGAAGCGTAGCGCATAGGTGAATTCCATACCTTCTGGGTTTGTAAGAATGAGTCCTGCGCCTGATCCATCTGCGCATGAGGATCCATCGGTGAACAGTGTCCATGGTTCCTATAGATCCGCTTTTGCTGCAGATGTTGGGCTGTCGCCCTCTGGCTTCTCCATGATAAAATCAGCTAAAACTTGCCCTTTGATAGCAGTGCGCGGCCTGTATGAGATGTTGTACTCACTGAGCATTACACTCCATTTTTGTAAGCGTCCCGATGCATCTGGTTTAGAGATAACTTGTTTAATTGGCTGATCAGTGATTACCGCAATTGGATGCGCTTGGAAGTATCTGCGCAGTCTTTTGGCGGCGAACACTAAAGCCAAGACCAGTTTTTCCATGGCGCTGTAGTTAACCTCTGTTTTCTTTAAGGCTTTGCTTACGAAGTATATGGGTGTCTGGACGGAGTCTCTATCTGTCAATAGTACTGCGCTAACTGCTCCGTGGGTTGCTGATAAGTACATGATTAGTTCTTCCCCTTGTCGCGGTGCGACTAGTTTGGGAAGAGATGCCAGATGATGTTTGAGTTGTTGGAAAGCTTCCTCCGCTTCATTGGTCCAACGAAAGTCTCCCTTTTTTGTACACTTCGTGAGTGTTTTAAAGAGAGGAAGGGACTTGTCCGCTGACTTAGATAAGAAGCGATTCAGCCCTGCCAGCTTTCCATTCAGTGATTGGACTTCTTTGAGTGTGCGCGGGGAGGGGAGATCAATAACAGCCTTTGTCTTCTCTGGGCATGGTTTGATTCCATCGGGTTCTATTAAGTATCCGAGGAACATGCCTTCAGTTGCGCCAAAGGTGCACTTTTTTGGATTCAGTTTCATGTTTATCCGCCCCAACGTTCGGAATGTTTCCTCGATGTCGCGCACTAACTCATCCTCTGTATGGCTTTTTATAACAAGGTCGTCCACGTAGACTTCCAAGTTGCGGCCTACTTGTTTTTCGAAAGCTGTGTCCACCAGCCGTTGGTATGTCGCGCCTGCGTTCTTTAAGCCAAAAGGCATTTTTGTGTAGCAGTATACCCCTTGACTAGTGTGGAAAGCTGTTTTTTCTTCATCCTCCACTGCCATTTGGATTTGGTGGTACCCTTTATATGCGTCTAGGAAGCATTTGAAGGGGTATCCACATAAGGATTCAACCTTCCAATCAATTTCTGGCAATGGATAGCAGTCTTGCGGGCATGCTTTATTGAGGTCCGTGAAGTCCACGCACATCCTCCAGCTACCATCGCTCTTCTTTACCATGACTGGGTTAGAGAGCCAGTCGTGGTAGTACACTTCGCGCATGATGCCCGCATCTACTAACTTGTGTACTTCTTCCAAAATAGCTTTTGCACGATCTGGAGCCTGACCGCGCTTCTTTTGTCGTATTGGAGGGTATCCTTGTCGGATTTGTAGTTTGTGCTCTGTGATAGAACGAGGCACTCCTGTCATATGCTTTGGTTCCCATGCAAAGATGTCTAGGTTCTTTTGCAAGAGTGCGCATACGGCTGCTTTACCTTTGTCAGATAAAGATCCTCCAATCGAAACTTGTTGTTCCGGATAGTCTGGATGAATAGCGACCTTTAAATTTGACGATTTTTCCGTGCGCTGTTCTGGAATAGTCTCTGCTTCAGTTGTCACTGCGATACATTCTCTTGGTGGTACCGTTGTGTTATAGAGAGTAACCACTCCTCCTTCAACTGGGAATTTAAGCATTCCGTGTGCTGTGGATGGTACTGCGCGCATGGATGATATTCCTGGTCTTCCAATTATGCCATTGTATGGTGAGGGAGACTTGATTACCATAAAATTTATCCATGCCGCAGTTGAGTGTTGCTCATCTCCTACGACCACCAATAAGCGTAACTGCCCCATGGGCCAGATCTTTTCTCCTGTAAATCCTGTTAGTGACATTGTAGCTGGTATCAACTGACTTTGGATTTCAGGTCGCAGCCTTTTGAAGCAGTGATCATACATGATGTCTGCGGATGCTCCTCCATCAATATACATGCGGTGGATGTCGTGTCCTCCTGCATGTATTTCAATGGTCAGAGGTTCCACGACTGCGTTGTCCGCAGCGATTGTAGGGAAGGATATCTCTTTTTCTGGAGAGAATTTTTGGCTGACTTTTTGCTTTATTTTGCGCTGCCATGATTGTATCATGTATATAGTATCAGCCTTTTCCTTTGGGGGTTCTTTCTTGCCTCCATTTCTCTGTCTCTCTTTTCCTTCCTTGATGTTTTTTACGAGGTGGTCCATCCTTCCTTCTCTCACTAATTTTTCGATTAGTTGTTTCAGTTGGACGCACTCGTTAGTTGTATGGCCCTTTTGGCCGTGGTACTCGCAGTATCCACTACCTTGGCGTTTTTCTTCTGCCGTTTTAATTGGTGGTGGTCTTGGGAAGTTCGCACCTTCTGTTGCAAATATCTCCCTTGGAGTTTTAGTGAGAAGAGTATATTTGTCGTTGTCTCTTCCACTGCGGTAGTTCCTGCCGCGGTTATTGTTTTGATCATTGGATTGTCTCCGCGGCTGTTCTTGTTGCCTATAGTTTGAATATCCTTTTTTGCTATCCGCAGCAGCTGCTTCTCCTTGTATAAAGGATTTGGTGCGTTTTGTGAGTTCATCGAAAGACTGTGGAACTCTATCATTGAGCTTTCGGATGAGTTCTGGATTATTAATTCCATTCATGAACCCTGAAATTTTTAGTATTTCGGGACATGCTTTGACTTGTATGCACTCATCCTTGAAGCGCTCCATGAAGGCGCTGGTTGATTCTCCTTGGCGTTGCTTCACCCTTGCCAATTCCACAGGATTTTTAGCGCACTTCTTTCGCTGGGTGAAGTTGTGGCGGAATGCTTTTCGCAATTCCTCAAAGCCGCCTATACTCCTACGTGGGAGTTTGCTAAACCATGTGCGCGCGTTCCCTACTAATGTGGAATTAAACATGTGACACCACACAGGCTGTGGCCAATTTTCGATAGTTGCGGCTGACTCGAAAATTTTGAGGTGGTCGTCAGGGTCACCTGTTCCATCATATGTCTTCACATTAGCGGGCATGCGTCTGCGCCTGTCGTCTGAGTAATCACTTATGCGACGTGTGAACGCATCAATTTTATGGCGTCGCCATGGGAGAGACATATCCTCGTTCTCTTCCTCGCGACGTCGTCCTTTTGATTTCCAGTGACCTGTTTCTTTATCCTCGTTGTCCGAGGAATCGCTGGAGGAAGGATAATCTCTCCGTCGGCGTTTGCGCCTGCTCCCTTCAGAAGAGGAGCCTGAGGGATCTCTGCTTGGGGATCTTCTTCTCCCCAACCTGTCTTGGATCCGCCTACTTCTGGGATTGGAGGATCCTTGACTCGGCGAATGCTGAGGACCTAATCGGTCGTGTATTCCCCGACTGCCAAGTCTGGAATGAACATTGGTGCGCCTACCGCTGTCTCCAGAATTTTGTGAGCCAGACACCATACCCAACCTGTCATGGACATTGGTACGTTCTGTACGTCTTCCTCGTGGGTGACGTGGTGATGTTAGTTCGCGTTCTGGCCCGAAATTAAGTCGGGTTTGCAGATCCGTACCGGCTCTTCTTGCCGCTTCTTCCTGCATGAGGGCAGTTAGGGTTTCATAGTTTTGGGACACGAAATTTCCCAAAGTTAAATCGGGTACGTCCTCAGTCGTTGCAAGGATCTCCGCCTCAGTATGGGGCGCCCGGTTTCGTTCAGGCGCGCCTGGCGGCACAGTGTTGTTCACTACGGGTGCAGCCTGATGAGGAGTGGTGAAGAGGGTGCGCTGGAGTTCCTCAGCGCTTGGGACCACTGATGAGATTAAAGGTAGTTCCATTGTTGGAATAGGCTGGGTTGTTCCCGCCCCCTGGTGATCAGGTGCGCTGGTTGTCCCAGCAACCTGCTTAGAGGTCGAATCTTGTCGATTCTTCTTCTGATGATCACGTTTTTCTGACTGCGGAGTCCGCTGGCCCGAATTCTTGTGTTTCGTCATTCTAGTTCGTTGTAGGGTCCCACGGATGGCGCCACTTGTTGATACAAAAGTTGGGCGTACCTGGTTGTTGGGCTTTGCTCTTATATCAATTGGATCCTTAGCACTTTGTTACCTGCGTACTAAGAAAAGAGAATAACACCGTTAGACTTATCGAGGGATTGTCTCCCCCGATTAGACTCCGGCGTGAGAGTAAGTAATCGAATTTAGGTTTTGGTTTAAGAGTTTTAGGGATTCCGTGAATCGTACCTTGAATGAGAATCGTGTGATTCTATATATAGGGGCTAAGAAACCGTGTTTCTTGCTCCTTACTCTTCGCACGCATGGTGCTTATCCGAGGTAAGGATATCTATTCCTTGAATAGATGATCCTTATCGGATATCCGGTGAGTTAGATTGGGCCTTTGGGCTTCGTGAGCCCAAGCGTTGATACCACGGCCCATACCATTTGTCATGGTAGCCCATTCGTGATGGGCTTAGGTGTAAGTAATGTCTATCATTTGGGCTTGCGGCCCAAATATAGGCTATACGTCATCATCGTCTATAACTTTTGTGAAAAACAAGTTACGTAACTACGTAATGTATAACATTGGTGATCAATTTTTAAATGATTGCTTGGTTGCTTATGTAGAAAAAGACATAATTTTCGAAGTTAGTGATGATATGCTGTTATGAACCGTTTTCAATGTTTGCATGCTCAATGAGGCTACTTGGAGTTTTAGTTTTGGTGTATATTTTGCGTCACAAAAAGTAACATTACGGTTTGTGAAGTTGTGATTTTGGGTTTCTAAAATTAACTTCACATTTTGTGTAATTTTGATCCTTTCAATGATTTTGGGTTTCTAACATTAACTTCACATTTTGTGTAATTTTGATCCTTTTAGAGCATAGGGTACGGTGGCGTTGTGGCTGGCACCATCACCACCAGCCGAGAAAACCCCATGGCGCACCGTACCGGTGGTGGCGCCGTGGGTGCTCGCGCTGTGGCCATGGCTCAGCGCCGTGGTGATTTTTTTTTCCTTGAAGAACTTGGACTTTTGTGTGTGTGTGTGTGTGTGTGTGTTTGTATTCATGTTTGTTTGTGGTTGTTTTTGTGTTTTTTGCGTTTGCTTGTATAGTGTTTTTTTTGAAGGTTTGGCTGAAAGTAAGAAGAAGACATTTATGGTGGCTGCTAGTTAGTTTAGGTTAGGCTTTTGTTGGGCTTGTCAAACATTAATCTTTTGGGCTTTTATTGGGCTTTAATAACTTAATCTTTTGGGATAAATAATACTAGTGTACTTATTATTAATGTAATGTGTTTTATTCATGTTTCAATCGTAATTTCAATCATGTAATGTGTTTTTTTTTTTAATTAATAACGTTTATTTTTAGTTAATATTGTGTATGTTTTAATTTAAAAAAAAAAAAAAAAAAAAAAAAGGCCGACGTCACCAGAATTTCTGATGCCAACGGATACCCCTGAAATGTGTCATGGGGTTTCTGTTGCCATGGAGTTTTTTGCTGATGTGGCAGCAAAAAACTCCCATGGCACGAGCCTGACAGCACCACGGTACCCAGTGCTGCCAATATTATCTGATTACTTTATTAGCTTATAGTTTGAGTTGGTTGAATGTAAAATAACAGTTTTGAAAATGTGACCCTATAAACCTGACCCGGAAAAAAAATTTTGAGCTACAAAAATGTTTTTGTGAGATAATATGTAGTATACACCCTATGTTGAAATCCAAGATCCGCCACACATTGATGGTTTTCTAAAAACTTGAATCTTTTTCCATGAATCGAACCTTTGGGAATAACTTATAAGCACCCGATCGAGGCACTGTTTGAAACTACTTGTAGAAGCTTGTAATCATTGCTTGAGGAGGCAAAATAGAAACCAAAAAAGCATTGTGAGATTTCTTGAATAAACATACAATTCACGAGTTCTCGACAAAGTTACACATACAATTCACGAGTTCTCGACAAAGCTACACATACCATAGTTATATGTTTTTATCGGAGAAATGACAAGTAGTTGTTAAACGACACTTGAAAGTCAAATTTAAATTTAACAGAGAAAAAAAAAAAAAAAAAAAAAAAAAAAAAACTCTTAGGGCAAATTGACTTTTTTTTTTTTCTTTTTTTTTTTTTTCTTGCTTAAATATATCTACTCAGCTAATTTTAAGAAGAAATGTTGTATCCTTGAGTTTACAAGGCATATATAACTCTTTCAATGCAACTTTGTAATTGATCGACAAGTACAAAGTCGCTCACTCATGTATATCATATACGAGCAATGATGCACATCTAGGAACGGTTATGTTCAGCAACCATAAAGCTTTTATGGTACCATAATTCAGAACCAGAACTCGATAGGCGAACAAACCAAACATGCAAGAACATAACAGATTCTGGAACTATAATACCAAACACAAAACACAAACACTTGAACGAAACTTCAGGTTATACTAGAAGTGACCGACAAAATAAGCATCATCAAAAACATAAAGATATCAATGTCGAAACGATTGCATTAAACTAACATTACAAAACTACATGATTCCTCGCCTCAAGCTTACTTCTCTGATGAGTTGGGTCCCCTCTTCTTTCCAAAGCCAACAACTGCAAAATTATTAACACAAGAAAATAGTTAAGGTCAAAGTAAAAAAAGTAAGACTTCAAAAAGTCAAAACACAACAATTATTTTGGGACAGGAGTATAAACAATAGCTAGCTGCAAACAATTACCAAGCTGATTCTATTGAGTTGATAATGTTAACTGGTGGAAGTTCAAAATGGATCAAGATACTTAAAATTTGTAAACTTGATAAGCACACTTGCTTTTCAAGTTTACAAATATCAAACATCATCCAATTCACACTCAAGAGTTGATAATGTTTTAAAACAATTTGTAAACTTGTTTTAAATTCCATTAAACGACACATGGTCTTTAAACTGATTCTAACATCACTAAGATATCACAGAAATAATAAATCACAGGCTTACATTTAACAATCATATAAATTACAATAGCAACAAAATACACGGTTTTTAACATTGCATTTTCAAAGTAATCATCAGATTGCTACATTTTCAATAAACTAATAATCAGTTTATAAGATTAGGGTGTTCATGAAATCAATACACATATAAATCCTTATACAATCCCAAATTATCACTCACATTATTTACTTAAGGTCATTTAACAGATAAAAAGATGTTTGGAATTGCTTATTAAAGTGCTTATCTGCTTGTTTCTTATTCAAGTGTTCGGTAAATAAGTAAAAAATAAAAAGCTGCTACCTCCTTTAAGGTGCTTATTTTAAATTAAACACTATATCCAATTCATTAAAGTCATTTTACACAGAAAAGAGTGTTTGGGATTGCTTATTAAAGTGCTTATCTGCAAAGCAATTTCAAGTGTTTATAAAATCTGCTTATTTGCTTACTTTACACTAAAAAGGCCCATTAATTAAATCAATACCCTAAAGCCTTACATAATAAGAATTTACAAAAAAAATGAACTAATAAGAGTCAATTACGTATTTATCCTCTAAATATCTCAATAAATAAAAAGAGCTGATTTTCACTTTAAATCATTATATAACTATTAACTAAAATTTGCTAAAAAAAACAGCAGCTTTACACTTAGAGGGTGTTTGTCTAAGCTTATTTGATGGGCTTACAAGCTTATTGAAAGTTTAATAAGCTCATTTAAGCTTGACCACTTGGACTTTGAAAGTTCATAAGCTCAAAAAAATGACCTTATGATCTGAACAAACTTTCAATAAGCTAACAATCCCATCAAATAACCTTAGTAAAACACACCTTAAATAAGCACTTTTAAATAAATAAGCAATCCCAAAATAAGCTAAAAATCCCCTCAAATAACCTTAGTGCTGACAACCCCTTCTTAATAAACAGTTTCCAACAAAATAAGCAATCCCAAACAAAATAGACAAGCAGTTACAATCTTTTGACAAAAAGGGCTGCTTATCACTTTATAATTCTCTTAGAGGATTGTTTGTCTAAGGTTATTGGTGGGTTTATAAGCTTATTAAAAATTTAACCAGCTCATAAACTCAGTTTTTTGAGCTTATGGACTTTTTAAGCTTATAAGTTCAGTTTTTTTGGGGCTTTTGCACTTATACACTTGAGCTTATGAACTTTCTAATCTCGTAAACTCATAAGCTCAACTGAATAAGCTCATAAGCCCAAAACAAAGCTTATCAAACTTTCAATAAACTCGTAAGCCCATCAAATACCCTTAGAAAAACACTCCCTTCTGGCTACCCAGTATAAGCTTAATTTTGGTTTTCAGCTTATGTTTCATAAGCTTAATTTTGGTGGCTTATTTTAGAAAAATATCAACTTATATAAGCTTATTATGACATAATAAGCTTTACATAAGCCGAAAAAAGTTTCAAAAAAAGCCACAAAAAGTGAGCTTATGAAACATGAGCCGAAACCAAATAAGCCGTAAGCCCGCTATATAAGCTTAAACAAAAACCCCCATAAATAATCATATTTAACCAAACAATAAACACTTAGCAAATAAATCCTTAACTATCACAATATACAATCAATCTCCATTTTTTCATCAAAAAAAAAATATACCAGCAGTATATATATATATATATATATATATATATATATATATATATATATATATATATATATATATATATATATATACCAGCAGTAACAAAAAAATCTCCATTTTCATCATTAAATAACTAACACTAAAAAAAAAATAATAATAATAATTAAAAAAAAAAAAAAGTAAAAAAAAAATACCAGCAGTAACAAAACGGCGGTTGTACTGAATACGTTTGTGAGCACGACCACGTGGCTGTTTCTTCTTATCTTGTTTAGCAACCTTTGGTGTCTGTCCTCTCACCTTTCCCGCACGTGCCAATGATCCGTGCACCTTTCCTGTTTATTCATTTTTAAAAACAACAATAATAATAAATAAGTTTAAGCAAAAAGATTAAATTATATGAAGTTTCATGGATGGATTGAGCTTACCCATGTTGGATTTGAGGTTATTTGCTTGTTATGAATTTGGTTTGTTGAGAGATGCAGCAGCTGTGAAGATGGGTGCGTTTAGGGTTTTGTGGAAATGGAGGTGTGTATAAAGGTGTTTGATGATGGGCTTTTTTGGGCTTAGTTGTTTGTTTTATTGGGCTTTTGGGTTATCGACTTATCGGGTTATTAAGTTAATTCGGTTCGGTTATTTCGGTTAAAAGCTTTTTTAGGGTCAAACCATGAACCAAGCCAAACCGAATTCAATTTTCGGTTCGGTTCTGTTAAATTCTAGTTCGGTTTGGTTCAGTTCGGTTTTCGGTTTAATCCGAATTACACACTTTATTTACAAAAAATATATATACAAATATATTTAGCCGATAAAGCTATTTCAAACCTAAAAAGTATTTTAGGATAATATTTTATTGTTATTTATATATGGATCTTTTTATATATATAAATATATATAAAAAATATATATGTTTATATGAATTCAGTTTTGATTACCAAAACTATATCCAAACTAAGAGCCGAATTAAAAGTTTGGTTCAGTTCGGTTGTCGGTTTGATTACTAAAACCATATCCAAACTAAGAACCAAATTAAAAGTTCGGTTCGGTTTTGGCAAACTCGGTTCGGTTATTATTTCGGTTCGGTTATTTTCGGTTCATTTTATTCGGATTTTTCGGTTTTTCTGCTCACACCTATTCATTTCTAGAGGTGTTTGGTTTTTGGGTTTCTTGGATTATTCGGTTTGATTTTTGATTTTTTTGGTTGAAAAACTGAAAATCAAACCAAAATTAAACTCGGTTCAGTTTCGTGTTGATTTGAAAAGCACGAAAAACAATGTATAGTTAAAAAAGATACATCACTAATAAAGAAAAAAAATTACAAACTTAAGTTTTTTTTAGTCATTTTGTAAAAGTAACGAAAAGTAATTTAAGATACGACAGCCGATGTAGAAGTTTACTTCGCAAGGTTTATAGATTGTAGAAGTTTTGTGTAGGAAAATGTAATGCTTATGTGTCACTCTATTAAACTCAAAAAATACATTATGCAAGAAAGTATTAGAAGAGAACTAGTTTTAAAACTCATTCATCTTGGGATGGTCAAAAAATGTCTTGAAACGACCATGAGAATACATGTTAGACCGCGTATATTAAAGTCAAAAGGCCCGCACCTAGCCAAAAAGGTCCGCACCTTCCGGATAACCTCAACACAAAGCACTTTTCATTAACCTGTTATTACCTTGTATTGCTATAGGTCCACTTCTAGTGTAAAAGACTAAAAACATATTTGGTTTTTTAATTTTTGTTGAAAAGATATTATTCATAATTGGTTTCTAACTTTCTATCCGAACATGAACTCATGGCTTTTGTTGAAAAGATATTATTCACGAGTTCAACTTTTGCTAAAAACATTTGTTAGATGCCATATGTTAATGCATACAATTTGACCATTTTACAATATTATTCCTTTCATCGTAAATTAATACTCCACGTTTTCTATTTCGAGATATTTCAATTTAATTCTCTATTACTAAAAATTGATGAAAATATTTGATCGAGTTATCAAAAAAGTACATTTTTACAAATGTTAAAGAAAGTGATTTATTAATTCGTTAAGAATAAAACTGTTATTTTTATTAAAAGGAGTGGGAGCACAGATTGTGTCTAGACTCCCCTCCAATTTCATGTAATTTCTATGGTTTCAATGAAAAGTGATGTTGTTATAAAATAAATAAATAAATAAAAATAATAATAATAATAATAATAATTTCTTACACCACTTATTCTTTTTCCGGTTACAATTATTTTGAGATGGCAAGAGTAGTAGCCATCAGTGTTTTAAAACCCGGTTTGACCCGGCCAGTTGAATCGTGACCCAGTTAGATGACCAGAAGGCAGTTTTGAGCAAAAAATTGATTGAACTGCCGGTTAAACCTGTTAAATCGTCACCCGATGACTCGGCCGGGTTAATTAAAAAACCGGTTTTTAAAACAATGGCACCCATTGACCCGATATTTTGTGCCCAGAATCATCTTGCAAACATGTCTCGTCTTGTTTTATCCACAAACC
This sequence comes from Artemisia argyi, assembly GCA_030686995.1. Classification (NCBI taxonomy): domain Eukaryota; kingdom Viridiplantae; phylum Streptophyta; class Magnoliopsida; order Asterales; family Asteraceae; genus Artemisia; species Artemisia argyi. The sequence goes on from CM060708.1 coordinate 326,221,881, forward strand.
CCTCAAACATATGTACTTTCACTACTGATAAACCCTAAACCCCAACTATGAACATACTCCAACTAACCAAATCCTTAACCCCAAAAACAACATCAATCCAACCAAACAAGCACAACCCATTAAACCCTTTTACTTCCATCAAGTTCCAATCCCATAAATCCAACTTTTCAACTAAAGTCAGCAGTGAAAACAGGGTACCAAAGTCAACAGACTTAGTGACACAAATAAAGGAGCTTGAAGCTGAAGAAGAAGATGAGGATCATGATGATAATGACTTAGTTGACATTGATTGGGATAAAGTTGAAGATGAATTTGGTGTTAAAAGAACTAGAGATGAGCAAATGGAGTATGATAAGGACCCTGAGTTTGCTGACATTTTGGGCACTTCTGTTGATGATCCTGCTAAAGCTAGGTCTAAAGTATGTAAGATTATGGGCTTATTGTTTTTTAAGATTGAGGGGGTGTTTGAGTTAGCTTATTTAGCCGGCTTATGGGCTTATTTGAGTTTGGAAAAGGTGATAAGCTCACTTTGCAGAGCTTATGAGGTTGTCGGCTTGGACTTATCGCTGCGCGATAAGTTCAAGATGATAAGCTCTGCAAAGTGTGCTTATTGACTTTTCCAAAATCAAATAAGCCCATAAGCTGGCTAAATAAGCTAGTTCAAACACCCCCTAAAGGGTTTTTGGATTAGCTTATTTGACGAGCTTATTGTTTTTTTCAAGAAAGAACAAAACGGATAAGCTAGTTTATATGGCTTATCGGGTGATATACTTGAGCTTGTGCATTGCAGGCCATAAGCTCAGAGTTATTGAGCTAGTAAGCTTTAACAAATGAGCTTATTGGCTTTTTTTTTTTTTTTTTTTTTTTTTTTTTTGAATAAGCTAATAAGCCCATCAAATCAGCTAATTGAATTACTTTTAAAAACATACTGAGTATTGATTATTGTGTGTAATAATGCGAAAAGCCAAAAAGTACTTTAAAAAGTTATAAAATTTAGGAATTTATTAGTATGTTGTTTGATTGTTTATAAGAAATAGTGACAAGCATTATCATAGGTGAAAAAAAGTATGCTATAAATGATTTTAGTTCATGGGTCATAAGCTATGGGAATTGTAAGTAAGCTAGGTAGGTATTTTGAGCAATCTTAACATTACATGATTAGTAAAAGTAGCCGGCGTTTTTAAGCGATTAGTTGTAGTTTTGGTGAAAATGATCCAATACATGTTAATGAAGTTCGTTGTTCGTTAATATTTATAGAGATGGACGTTTTTTATGACATTTTTGTGTAATGGTTTTAAGATTGGATGCCCCATACCCCGCTTGCAGCGGGATTGGGCATTGCTGTTGTTGGTTTTTAGGCTGGTTGGTCTTAGACTTTAGTATCGAATCTGTAAGTCAGGGACCAAATAAGAAATGACAGGACACTGAAAGTATACAATTCAGCTGCTGATGCTTGGCATTTTACTGAGATTATCAAGCCATTGTCGTATAAATCTGATGATGCCTTTGTTAGTTTGGAAATGATATTACAGTAGAAGTTGGACGATCAGTTCTGATAGATCCGAAAACTCACAAAAGCAAAAACAAAACTGTGCTTAAATTCTGTTGTGGATATATATTCCTCTAGAGTTCATAAGTAGCCCATAAATTGTTCTTCACATATTGGCGTATTCGCAAACTAACTCCTCTTAAGTTGACATATTTGCTTTTAAGTTGTTTTTTCTTCTTTTGTTATTTCGGAAGGAGGCACAAAGAAGTAGGTATTTAATCCCCAAACATTAAAGTGAACCTCCTCGATATTCCACTTCTCTTCAAACTCCCTCTTATGATTCGATGATTGATCTCCGTATCTAAAAATTGTCATAGTAGTTTTCCCACTATGTGCAATATTGACACCCTCTACATACCTATAATCCTCGATCACTGATTCTGTGCTAGTTTCCCAAAATATTCCGTCCCCATTTTCACCATTCACAGTGAGCAATCTGGAGTCCTCAAACTTGACTAAAAGCCCTGATCTTTGGCTAAAGTAACCCAAAATTGTATGATGTATGATCTCATATTTTGGATTCACTTGTGCCTCAAGATCCGATTGACTCGTATCAATCTTCAATATAAAACATTCCTCTTCGTTTATTATCTTTTCGCCTATGCATACTGCTTGAAGAAACAAATCTCCTGTGGATCTTGGGTCCAAACCCTGAAGAAACCGACGAAGAGGACGAGGAGGACCTTTGGTCATAGGTCTTAGTTGATTTGAAGATTGTCTCCAAGAAATCTTGCCATTACTTCCTGAGATAACTTTGCAACCTGAAACTAGTAACTCTAAACTCCATAACTTTGGATGCTTTTACCAAAGAAGAAATCCTCCCGTTTCCTCCTTGTTCCGTGCCTTTACACTTTCATCTCCTTGATGAAATTTTGATGCACTGATGTTTACTTGTCCAATTGCACATAAATTTTGTACCGAATTCAAAGCCTGTAGTCCTCCGATTGCCGCCATGTATTGTTGCACTATATTTTTTGCTGTTGATGCTTCAATAGAAGAATTGCGAATAAAGCTAGCGCTGCAAGTTTCTGGTTGGATCTGAAGGGGAAAAGAGGAGATCCGACCATGTAAAGCAAAAAATTAAGCTCATTGTAACGGCTAGCTATGACTGGAGCATTTTTCTAACGTTTGAGCTTTCATCCATGTCGCCATGTTTTGCCATCGAAGAGCAACGCTGCTTCCCATGCTCGTAAACATCTCCTCTGGTATGGGTATGTCAAGAACAGTCTCCAATGCATCGTCTCTATCCAAATTTGGACAAAGTACCGTCATTTGTATTATTTGCTTCTTCTTGTTTTTATTTTGTTGGGTTTATGCAAATTCCATATTTTCTTTGAAGGTGTTTCTTTAGTTTGTGATGGTGAGGGTTAGAGGGTTAAACCACATTTGTTCATGGTCGGCCCGTAACTTTAGGGTCTGTGTGGCTATTATCTTAGTTTTGAGTTTTATGTGGACAAATTTGTGGGTTAAGATTGACTGGTCCCATCTTCATTTTAAGACTAAATATCTATAAACAGAATGACTTTCAAAAAGTGTTCTTACCTAACAGTTAGTTTGGAAATGATATGTTTGATCAGAAAAGTCAACTCGTTGGTTTGTTGAAATGACAGATAGAAGAAAGGATGAGGAAGAAAAGGGACAAGATTATACAGAGTAAAACCGGTTCAGCAACACCCATGCAAGTCATTTTTAACAAGTAAGCATAACAATTTTTCGGATTCTCTCTTTGTATTTATGACCGAATAGAACAAATGACATTATCCTAACCATCATACTTGTAGCGTCTTTCCATCATTTCAAGTACTTTAATTCTGTAAAATATGAAACTTTCCCTTATGGTAACTAATAGCTTCACATATATTGTTTCAGATTTGAATTCAACAGCTCGTTCATTTGGATTGAGTTCTACCATGCTCCATTGGACAAAGACATTAAGATGGTTTGCGATGTAAGTTTCTATCTACATGAAAATTTGGATGATTAGTGTTAAAGAGTATTTAACGTGATCTATTCGCAGACAATTCGTTCGTGGCATATTATTGGACGTCTTGGTGGATGCAATTCTATGAATATGCAAGTAAGTTTCTAAAAACTTTACATATTTATTCAGTTTGATCTTTAGAATGTCTAGTTGCATTACATTTATAAAATGAATGTGGTTTTTGCAGTTATCACAATCTACTACGGATAAGAGACCAAGCTACGATGATATTCTAGGAGCTAACATTGAACCTACAACATTTTATAACATCAGTGATCTTGAAATTCAAGACAACGTAGCACGGATATGGTAAATCTATACGCAAAAACCTATACCCACGATTTTTTTTCCCACTTTATTGATTTTTGGTCATTCGTTTTTCGTAATTCAGTTTAATATTAAGAAAAACCATATGTTGTTTTATGGCTGTTCCCACATCCACATTAGATGTCCTAAAGTACCTTTTGAGCAACTTTTGATGGGCTTGTATATCTTTAATCTAGATGTGTCCATACGGATTTGTCAATATGGATGTGTTGGGTAAACATCAAAATGGGTTTAGGTTGACTCGTCAATACGAGTCAGGATGGGTAGACCCAAAACACATTTTATCCAGAAAGTTAAATGAACCATTAGTGTGTCTTCTGATTGAATTTGAAACTATACATTGAGCAAATTTTGACATGGTTGACATGTCTTTTTTGCCAAGTAATTTCATTTTACCCGTTTGACGTGTGCATAGTTAAATCAGTTAGAATTGTCACTTCTACTTCTATGGTTCATATTTCGATGACGAATGACGTTGGTTAATACTTTTCAGGGTAGATATTGGTACGAGCGAGCCCTTGTTGCTGGACATATTGATAAATGCAATGACACAGATAAGTTCTGAGTAAGTTCCAAAATTCCACCTTAAATTCGCTGTCATTTTATAAGTGCCATTTCCATCGTATGAAATAAATCCTTATAAATGAGAAAGAAACATCATCACGTTTTCTTAACAAGTCTAACGTTTTCCTTTTGCATTGTTGTTTACAGTCATGTTGGAATCAAGCAGATGGTTTTTGGTGGAACTGAATATGAAAACTGGAGTCCAAACTTGACATCAGCTGATGAAGGTTATAGTGTACACAAAATCTAGGCAACTTCATTATGTTATGTGTAATATTTTATCATTGTTGTTGTAGTAGTATTATTTATCCTTAAAATGAGTATAGTGTAGTATTATATAAAGTTTTATAAACTTATAGAATTATACTGTATAGACTTATGTCGTTATTATTTGCCACGTGGCACATTATCCACCACCTAAATTGGTTTTCTCTTCACATAAGTAAAAGGGGGTGTGTTTGTTGTAAGCGTGCAAATTTTAGATTTATTGGTTAAATATGGGTATAATTGTTTAGTTGGGTTTAATTAAATATAATAAACGAGTCTAATTGGGTACTTGATAGAAAATGCAATTGTATGATAGAAAATGCAATTGTATAATTAATCCCTAACCGGGTTTTGGCAAGTCTAGTGGGTTAATTTTTTATTTTTTATTATTTTTGTTTTATTATTATTATTTTTTTGTAATTTGTTTTCATCTTTTACTAAATAAAAAAATCTAGTCTGCCTAACCAAAACCAAGAATATTTGGATCTAACTCATCTAAATCCAGACCCATTTAGACCCATATTTCTACAAGATCTATTTAAATCCGAACACATCCCGACTCACGTATTTTGGCACCTCTAATTTGTTGTATCGATGTCCATACAACTACAATTTTCAAAATTTCTTTCCTTTCTTTTTTCTTTTAGTTTTTATATCTTTTTATCTCTATCTCTATTCTATTATACATAAAAAGTGAATAATAATTTTAAACTTAAAAGTTTAAAATTGAATAATATTAGTTGATTATTATTTTTTAATTAAAAATGATAACATTAGCTACCACTAAATTAATATTTTAAATATTATTTTATCCTTAAACTTTTTTTATTTTTCGTTTCTGACTCATTATTTTTTTCATAATGACTACAAATTGAACCCGTGAGTTTTGCATCAAAGATCAAACCAGAATCATGATTTCGCAAGTATAATTATTTGTCACTATACACTATCATTTTGTGCGGTTATTCGTCTAACCTTTTAAAATTGTTAAACTTTGTAACAATTTTTTATATTTAAATTATTATTAATCATTTTCAGTTTTCTTACATCTATTATTGATTTCAAGCTTTTATCTCAAATTTTTAGATTTTGTATTTTACCCGCTTAATCTTTATTCTTATCTTCTTAATCAATCTTTTTATAAACTTTATTTTTATACATTTGGTAGTTTTGTGTTTTATGTAATAAATTTTCTAACTTTTTGTAATAATTTCATTTTTAAATCATTTTATTTCTTAAAGTTTGCAATTTTATAGTTTTTATTAGTTTTCAACTAAGTATCACATGAAACTCAACCGTTGAACATCAATTCACCACTCTTTTGAAACAATACTCATAAGATTAAAAACGAATACATCAGTTTGACATTTTCTTCTTCTGTCATATATTGAGCGGCACTCGTCATATCAAGAATAACATGCTTCATCTATGTCAATCTAACATGTGATCATCAAGGTACGAGTTTAAAAAAGTTAGATTTAGAGGTGAGTTTGTTAAATGAGGCTTCAATCATATTTACCATAGTCTCTGAATGTAGAGAGAGAGAGTATTATTTTAAGGCTAAATTACAAGGCATTCGATTTACTAGTTGTAGATGAAGTTGCCCAAATCAATGAGGCGGGAGTGCTTCCGATAATAAGTGTCGAAGCTATTTGATATATTCTCGTAGGAGACCTTAAGCCACTTTACCGACCTTGTTTATCCATTGTGGTTTAGAATTATAGAAGTTGATGATATGTTGCATGTAGGTGTTAACAGAAGAAAAAATATTTTGACAGAAATAAAAGATTTGGAATTAAATATAATTATAGAAGTTGATCATACGAACTCGCCCTGGAAGCTGGTGTACCAGAAGAAATTGACCGAAATAAGAACCGCATCCGAGTTGGCACACAAGATTAAAACCCTTGAGGCTTTTGCTTTAGAAGTCAAATCGAGATTTTATGACTTAAACCTAGTTATCAAATACGTGGATGAACTCAGGTTGACCTGGTATAGTTATGACTAGAGAAAATGGCACTCCGAGATCGTCGACCGCTGCCCTTTAAACCCTAATCAAATCCCCGAAGCTACAACGGGTTTGGATTCCTTGCTTCATCGCTTGAGGGCCCTGACCGATGCTAACAAAAACTTGCCTAGTGAATACATCAGAAACCTCAAATCAGCAACTTTGGAATGTTCAAAAGCTCAGTGAATAATTTTTTGTCAAAAGTCAAAGATATTATTAAGTCAACCTGTAAGTTGGCTTTTGCGCATTCTTGGTTACACTTCTGAATTTAGTATATGATTTGATCTTTGTTTACATAGTTTGGTCTTCTTGAACGAAAAGTTTATACTGTAATTTGTTTGATAACTTTTCCCTATATCCTATCCCATTGTTTTAATCATAGCCTAAGAGCTGTTGTAGACGAAGTCTAATTGAAAATGCATAACTTAAACTTTAAATGTGGCAGAAAAGTTGTTGAGTTTTATAATGTTTTCTGTCTGACATGTATAATATGGTACAAAGTTATATTATAGATCCATATATGAACCACTAATCTACATGATTGTAGATTTGGAACTTAGGATGGTCGTTGCTAAAAGTTGCGGGACTGAACTTGAAAAACTTTTTTTCATTAGAGTTAGACCATCTTTTTGGGAGTAACACGTTCGTCTTTCTAGGCCCAAATAAATATTGCAGGTTAGTCTAATCAACTAAATAATAAGTGTAAATTTAAACAAAAAAAGTATTTAAACAAAAAAGTATTTGTGCCAACTTACGCACACGATGATGCCAACTTCTTAACAAAAATGCCAACTTATTGTAAATTTAAACTCTAAGCTAAAAAGGTCTTTGACAAATAAGCTATCTTTAAATTGTAACGGTGGCTTGTTGTTAAAATATCCATTCAAACTTTCAGGGATTGTTTCTGTCATTACAGAAACTTTCTAACTCTAATATTTAGTTTTGTCTTTGTTTGTGTGTTTTTCTATTGTGCAGGGACTGAAGCTGTAACTATCTAAAGTTGGATGCTATAAAAGGATTGCTATGGATTAGGGTTTCTCACCTCTGCTCATTATCATCTCACACAGTCTTCGTTATTCTCTCAAAGTTGAATATTATCATTCTTTTGTAATCGTTCAACTGATCAATTATTTTGATCCAATTGTTGTTTCTGTTTCTACACTTTAGATCATTCATTGTAATCTATTTGTTTCTGGTTTCTTGTATTGTAAAGATTGAGGTATTTGAATCAAGGGGTGGTTGGTTGGATTCAATCTTGGTGTTATTAGAATTTCTACATGGTATCAGAGCTACGGCTCTTGATTATCGTTTAGATTGGTGATTTGGATTTCTAGGGTTTCATCTGATTTTTGGGGGTTTCTTCGATTTGAGTTAGATTTGATAGTTTTGTGGTTAATTCAACAATCTTTGTTGGGTTAATTGTTGTTGGTGATTGGATCTGGTATTTTAGGGTTTGATCTCAAAAACCCTAATTGTTCTGAATATTGGGGGTTTGTTGTTTCTGGAGTTTCTGGTGTTATTGGGACCTGATTCTTTCACAATATCTCTTAACTAAGTGAATTAAGAGTATTGTGAGTTCTTTCCGCATTCTTTTCCGTATAGCACTGTAAGTGTTCTTCTCTTCTTTAAGATTACTTAGTTTTAGTTTAGAGGGTGCAAACGGTGTGACTAACTTCTTGATCTGCCTCCTTGAGAGGTGTAAATACCTGCTCTGGTCACATCCAGTCCTCTAGGCTGGGCTTTGTAATTCTTGGGTGTGAGTTTTATTGTTTTTTCTTTGGTTCTTGTTTCTTGATTATCTGTTTTTCTTGTTTGTTTTTCTTATCTGTTTATTATGGCTGATGGTAGTAGTAATGAGAATCTTATTAGTAGTCTTGATATAAGTAGCCCTTTATACTTACATGCTAATGATATTAGTACTAGTTCTATTATATCTGTGAAACTTACTGGTACTGATAACTATAGAGTTTGGTCTACTGCTATGAAACTTGCCATTAATACTAGAAATAAAAATGGATTTATTGATGGTACTTGTATTAAGGCTACTTATGTTTCTAGTGATGTTTTGGCTAATCAGTGGGAAAGATGTAATTCTATTGTGTTATCTTGGTTGCTTAATTCTGTTTCTGAAGAATTGTATCTTGGTCAAATGTTTTCTGTTAATGCTCATGAAGTTTGGACTGAACTTAAGGAAACATATGATAAACTTGATAGGTCTATAATTCTCAACTTAATGCAGAAAATCAATAATTTCAAGCAAGGTGAATTAACTGTTTCTGAGTACTATCATAAGTTGAATTCTTTATGGAGAGAATTTGATATTATGACTAAATTGCCTAAGTGTGTTTGTGCTGCTAGAGAAGATGTGCTAAAACATAATCAATTAATGAAACTTATGCAATTTCTCATGGGTATTAATGATGTCTATCAACCTATCAAAAGTAGTATTCTCTCTAGAGAAACACTTCCTGATGTGAAAGATGCATTTGCTATTGTTTCCAGAGAAGAATCTCACAGAGGCATTGCTTCTTCTTCTTCTGGTTCTGAGACTAAACCTCAAATTTCTGGTTTTATTGCTAAAACTAATTGGACTAATAATGGTACTAAAAGGAATGATAATAAGTTTGATAATAAAAAAGTTTTCTGGAACTGATAACAAAAAGCCTTGGAATAATAATAATAGTGGGAGTAATAGAGGACCTAATCCTAATCTGCTTTGTAATAATTGTGGTAAAATTGGTCATACCATTGATAGATGTTTTGAACTTGTTGGGTTTCCACCTGGTTATAATAAGAATCCTGGTCCAAAACAAAATGGTTTTAAAACTTCTTTTACTGCTAATTCTAATAATTCTTCTTCTGATAATGGTTCTACTATGTCTTTCACTAATGAACAAATGATGAAACTTATGAGTCTTATCAATGAGATGCCTTCCAGTGGAATGCAGTCTAACATGGCAGGTATGCCTAGTTTTAAAAACAACAATGTTTTCTTTAATATAAACTTTCATAAGTTTTATAACAGTAATACTGTGTTATGTAAAATGAGTATTGGCTGGATCATAGATTCAGGTGCCAACCAACATATGACTGTTTCAACTTTAAATATGTTTGGAATTATTGATATACCTGATTTAAATTTAACAGTGGGTCATCCTAATGGCACTCTTGCTAAAATTAAATATGTTGGAAATTTAATGCTTTCTGAAAATGTCATATTATATGATGTGTTGGTTGTACCTGAATATTGTGTCAGTCTTTTATCAGTTCATAAACTTATTAAAGACATCAGAATGTTTGTTGGTTTTTCTGAAACTAAATGTTACATTCAGGATTTGAATCAAAACAAAATCATGGGGACTGGTAGTGAAAATGGTGGACTTTATCTGTTTGATTCTCCCTCTTCCTCTACTTCTAAGAATCAAGTTTTAGGTAATTTGTCTGTTCAATGTTTTGTTTCTAAGTCTTTATAGCATCACAGGCTTGGTCATCCTTCTGATCATGCTATTGATTTGCTTCACTCTGAGCTTAAGTTCACTAAGGATTCTCATGTTTCACCTTGTGACATCTGTCATAAGGCTAAACAGACAAGAGAACCCTTTCCTCTTAGTGAACATAAAAATTCTGCTATTGGTGACCTTGTGCATATTGATCTTTGGGGACCTTATAAGGTTACTAGCAGAGATGGTTTTAGGTATTTCATGACTATTGTGGATGACTATACCAGGGCTGTGTGGATTTATCTTATTAAAACTAAAGATGAAGTGTATAATTGTTTTGTTACATATATAAATTTGATTCTAACTCAATTTAAATGTAACATTAAGACTGTTAGGTCTGACAATGGTACTGAATTTGTGAATAACAAAATGAATAGTCTATTTGACAGCCTTGGTATTGTGCATCAAACTACTTGTGCTTACACTCCTCAGCAAAATGGGATTGCTGAGAGAAAGCATAGGCACTTGTTGAATGTTGCTAGAAGTTTGCTATTTCAAAGTGGCATTTCTCTTAGTATGTGGCCTGAGTGTATCTTAACTGCTGCTTACCTCATTAACAGGTTACCTTCTTCTGTGTTGAGTGGAAAATCTCCCTTTGAATGTGTGTATGGTAGAAAACCAAGACTTTCTCATTTGAGAAGTTTTGGTTGTTTATGTTTCTCATCTATTCTAAATAATTCTGATAAATTTTCTTCTAGGTCTGAAAAATGTGTTCTTATTGGTTTTTCTACTACTAAAAAGGCATATAAACTTTACAGTCTTGAAACAAAAATGATATTTTTTTCAAGAGATGTTCAATTTTATGAAACTATCTTTCCATTTAAAATGAACACTAATTTGATTTCTGATCAGACTTATGAAAATGTTGAGACTACTTTAAATAGTCTAAAATTTTTTGATGAGAAACACTATGATCTAAGTCCCAATGATGAAGGGAGAGGTATAAATACCCCCTATGATGAAAGTGATGCCTATTCGTGCCCCAGAAGTATACATATTTTTGATGATGGTAGGAATACTGGTGTTGCTACATCCATGGGTGATAATACTCCACCTGAGGGCACTGTTCCTTCTAATTCTTCTCAAAATGGATCCACTCAGAACATAAGTCAAGAGCAGCCTGAACTTAGGAGATCTAGTAGACCTACTAAGTTGCCTGCTAGGTTTAATGATTTTGTTGTAAGCAGTAGTGCTAAGTATGGTATTGAGAAATATGTTTACTATTCTAAGCTGAGTTCTGTTAATTACTGTTTCTCTACTACTTTAAATAAAGCTGTTATTCCTACTTCTTATGAAGAGGCATCTAAAAATCCTAATTGGATTCAGGCCATAAATAATGAAGTTACTGCTTTAAAAAGAAATGATACTTGGACTGAGTGTGAACTACCTCCAGGTAGAAAACATGTTAGTAGTAAATGGTTGTGGAAAATTAAGTATAAGTCCACAGGTGAAATTGATAAGTATAAAGCTTGGCTAGTAGCCAAGGGCTATAGCCAGAGGGAGGGATTTGATTATATGGAAACATTTAGTCCTGTGGTTAAGATGTCTACAGTTAGGTGCATGATTAATGTGGCTATTTGCAATAATTGGAGTCTTTTCCAGTTAGATGTTAATAATGCTTTTCTGTATGGTGACTTAACTGAGGATGTTTATATGACTTTACCTCCTGGCTTTGATGATCATAAATCTAAAGTTGTGAAGCTTAACAAGTCCTTATATGGTCTTAAACAAGCTCCTAGACAGTGGAATGAAAAATTAACTAATGCTCTTAGTGAACATGGCTTTGTGCGGTCTAAATTTGATTATTCTTTGTTTACTAAGAAATCTGGGAATATTTTTTTGGCTCTTTTAGTGTATGTTGATGATATTGTTATTACTGGCAATGATAACAATGAAATTGAAAAGTTTAAAGTGTTTCTGCAGTCTAAGTTTCAAATAAAAGACTTGGGAAAGTTAAAATATTTTCTTGGTATAGAAGTTTTAGAAAATGATAAAGGTGTTTGTCTTAGTCAAAGAAAATATTGTCTTGAGCTCTTACATGAATATGGTTTACTTGCTGCTAAGCCTGTTGACACACCTTTACCAGAAAATACTAGTCTTAATCATATTGAAAGTAATGATGATAAAGCTTTGAAAAATATTGGTAATTACCAAAAACTGGTGGGAAAATTGATTTACTTAACTAATACTAGACCAGATATATCTTATTCTGTTCATTGCTTGAGTCAATATATGCATGCTCCTCTTGAGTCTCATTTGAATGCTGCATTAAGAGTTTTGAGATATTTAAAAGGATCTCCTGGAAATGGTATTCAAATTAACAAAAATGGAAGTCTTAAGCTTAGAGCTTATGCTGATTCAGATTGGGCTAGATGTCCTGTTACTAGGAAATCTGTGTCTGGCTATTGTGTTTTTCTGGGTGATTCATTAGTCATTTGAAAAAGTAAAAAACAATCTACTCTTTCTAGATCCTCAGCAGAGGCTGAGTACAGAAGTATGGCTTCTTGTACATGTGAAGTTATTTGGTTGTGTAATCTTCTTGGTGATATGGGGGTTAGTGATCTATTACCTGTGAAGTTGTATTGTGATAACAGTTCAGCTTTACAGATTGATGGAAATCCTGTATTTCATGAAAAAACAAAACACTTTGAGATTGATGTTCATCTTGTGAGAGAAAAGGTGTCTGCTGGTGTTATTAAGACTGAGAAGATTCATACTTCTCAGCAAATTGCAGATGTGTTTACAAAAGCTTTAGACTGTAAAAGTCATAAGTTTTTGTGTGGTCATTTGGGTATGATGGATATGTTTGCTGTGAAAGGATGATGGTTTGAAAGTTTGAGGGAGGGTGTTAAAATATCCATTCAAACTTTCAGGGACTGTTTCTGTCATTACAGAAACTTTCTAACTCTAATATTTAGTTTTGTCTTTGTTTGTGTGTTTTTCTATTGTGCAGGGACTGAAGCTGTAATTATCTAAAGTTGGATGCTATAAAAGGATTGCTATGGATTAGGGTTTCTCACCTCTGCTCATTATCATCTCACACAGTCTTCGTTATTCTCTCAAAGTTGAATATTATCATTCTTTTGTAATCGTTCAACTGATCAATTATTTTGATCCAGTTGTTGTTTCTGTTTCTACACTTTAGATCATTCATTGTGATCTATTTGTTTCTGGTTTCTTGTATTGTAAAGATTGAGGTATTAATTTGAATCAAGGGGTGGTTGGTTGGATTCAATCTTGGTGTTATTAGAATTTCTACACTTGTATATTGTGCTTGTTATTATCATCTCTACTCTAAGGTTAAACATAGCATTTGAAAGAGCGTAATAAGTATAAAATTAGTAGAGAAAACATAATCAGTTATTTGAAATAATACGATAAAGTATTTTCAGTGTTTACTCAAATTTTAAACCTATATAATTATCAAAATATCTAACTTGAGCTTCTACTTTTAGAAAAAGACGGGTGAGTAACTATTTATACTATTTATAATTGAGGAATGACTCTCTCTCTAAAAACTTAAGATGTGCAAAAAAGGATGCTAGGTTTACAACACTTTAAAGCAAGGAATTTTTATAATTACAATAATCAAAACATTGCGTACAACAAAAACAAGCATAAATCAAAATCCAGCCCAAAGTCCTTAAAATTATAAATTAATAGCATTAAAAACACTCCTACACCCAATATTACAATCATTTAAACACAATGTATAACCCTTAATTTAAAGCACATACAACCATTTGTTACACATTCAATTAATATACTATTTAAAGCACCCATTCACTAGAATATACAATCATGTTTCCTTGTACAAGTAAAAAAGCTTTTTGAATCCCTCCTATTATTTTTCTATTAGAAACAAAATACAAAATTAAAAAAAAACAAAAACAAAAAAAAAACAAAAACAAAAATTACAAACAACACATCTCGATCAGTGAGCACAACCGTAAATCAAAAATCTGGACTCATGTCATGAATTATATATATATAACTTGGGTTGTTCATCGGTTCGGTTATCGGGTTATTCGGTTCGGTTTGTTCGGTTAATTTTTTTTCTGAGTCAAACCGAAAACCGAACCGAACCGAATTCAAATTTGATTCAACCGAACCGAAAACCGAACCGAATAACCAAAAACCAAACCCCTATAGTCCACTGTTGACTTTTTAAGTCTTCGTTGTGCAACTTTGACCTTATATATTTTTATTTGTGTTATATAATACTTGATAAACATTATATCAATGAAAAATACATTTAAAACTCAATCCATTCATATGTTTTGCATCAAGTAATATATAACACAAATAGATATATTTAAGGTTAAAGTTGAAACTAAAGACTTCAAAAGTCAATAGTGGACTATAATTATGGGAAGGAGCGAGTAAGTGTTTTTGTTTGTGAGAATCGATTAGAAGAATTTGTTGTGTGTTCGACTATTGATGGTGACGAACAGAGATAGATGATTTTGATTTGAGATGATATGGGTGTTGAGAAGAGTTTTGGTGAGATGGGAGAGTTTAGGGTTGAGGAATGAAAAAAAATAGGATATTAAAGTTTAAACAAGTTATATTGTGTGTTGGATTGGATTTGATTATTTTTATTATATTTCGGACATGATCAGATATTGGGCTTATATGATATATCACACGAATTGGACTTGACTCTATTACAAAAATCCATTGTTTAGAAGTATATTACTTTTAAATTATCTTGAATTTTACTATTACAACAAAAGAGCATGAATATACGTAGACATACCTTGCAATTTCCAAATGAATAACTTATGGTTCACAAAAACGAAGTTATAATCATTATAAGAACAACCATTTGGTCTATATCCGATTAATAATAAATTAAAAAGTAAAGTTTAAAACATAAGCAAGAGTTCAATAGTTTATATTAATCGAGGAACAATCAGACCCAAAATAGATATCACTATCAGTTGCAATGTTATCAAAACATGTTATTTACTCAAAGTAGGTTGCTTTTGAATTTATAAGTTATACATTGTTGTATATTTTAGCCTAACCACCACGTTAACAACTCAACAATTTACTAAAACATTACATAATCAATATTTAGATACAATTCGTGCGACGTACGGTGTAACACCCCCTAATTTGAAATGCGGCAGCGGAATAGAAATTAGGGTGTTACGGTGAGGATCGAAGTCATAATGATAGAAAACGACTCGAAGAGACGTTTTAAAAACATAATTTCATTTATAAATATTTGAAATACAATAGGTCCTTATCAGAGTATTATAAAAACTTGATGTTTTGAAATAAATCAAACATCATTTATTTTACATTATTATTGAAATAAAGTAAACATAATTTGAAGATTTTTGCCGCCCGTTCCATGCTTGCTTCCCCTGTCAAATACCTGAGATACATGCTTAAAAGTCAACAAAATTGTTGAGTGAAATCATAGAGTTTGAATTTAATAATCATTTTGATACACAAGCAAGATTGTATTGGAAAATACAATCAGTTTGAAAACATTGATATTGCAGTTCATATATTGCACTAAGTCTCATGACACGCAAACGTTAACAAATACCGTAAACGGCGGGTGTATATCAAATCAATGATACATTTTTGCCCTCGTGTAATAGGTGATTTGCCAATTCCTATTTTTACTCAAATATAATTATCACGACTAATGCGGCTAACCACATGCATATGGCATTCCGTCAAGCATTAGTGGGACAGGCTGTCAAACCTTAAATAGATCTATTCATTATATTCGCGTTCACCGCAGTGATTAATGGTTCATGAATAAGGGTCTTTTGGCAATAGCTAACTTAGGCATATATCAGTCAGGAAAGCATACAGAAAAATACTTGTGATCTATTTATAGCATGTATCCCCCTCACGGAGTTTTGAAAATAATTAAATGTGAGGCTATGACTCACCTTGATTGATACTGAAAATGAAGAAAATAAAGTCGGATGAATTTTATGAAAACGGCTTCGAAACACAACCTGATAAATAAATTTATCTAAGAAATTGACCAGAAGCTATTCGGTGATTATAAAGAAAATAACGAATATTAGATATTCGTTATGACGATTAAGTGATGTGCAGTGAAAATATTGTGATATGCATGATATGACAAAATATGATCTTTAAAATTATCCATCGAAGTATTTCCTTTTTAATTGTAAATAAAATCTTAACCTTTTAAAATATCGTTATATATTATTAACGTCTAGTTAATAATATATATATATATATATATATATATATATATATATATATATATATATATATATATATATATATATATATATATATATATAAATATAAATAACATTTCAACATGATATGAAATAAAAAAAAATATAAAATAAATAAGAATGATAAATAAATTTAGTCTTTGTCTCCTTTTCCAATTTTTACCATTTTTACACTAACGATACTTGCGTTACACCGTTAGTCCTTTTTATATATTTTTCAACTATAGTCCTCTACTTTGTCCAAAAATCAATACAAACCTTCTAATATTAATTTTCATCACATTTTATCCTTAGATTTCTGTATTTACAGGTTTAGTCCTTGATTTTCAATATTTACACATTTAGTCCTTCTAGGTGTCGTCGCGTTACATTTTTAGTCCAATTTTACAAAAATGATTGTGGAACTTTCTAAAAATTTTCCGATGCTTATTAATTAAGTAACAAGCTTATTTAACTGCTTATTTATTTCAAAAGCTCATTTTTATGGCTTATGGGCCTGGTTCGAATTATATTAAGGCCCGTTAAGATTTTTGGAGGCGAGGGCATGGAAAAAGTTTTGGGCTTGGCTTTGGACCATTTTTATGATTCTAAAAACATATCTTATAGGCCCAGTGGGCTTACGGATTTCAAAAGCTTAGTGGGCTTTAGTTAAGCCCACTCGACAAGCTTTAAGTTTTTATATGAAAAATTTAGTTATAAAAATTCGGTTGAGTCATTTCAAAATGGATCGGTTAGAGTGTCTAAACGTGATTATTTTTACGAGTTGTTTACATGAAAACTTTAGTTTGCTAGGTGGTCTATGACGTCGTGAAAAGATATGGTACCATTGTTAAACTAGATTTTAAGTTATACGTTGTTTTAGTGACATGGTTGGGTCGGTATATAAACTTGAAAACTAACAAAATTTTACTAAGTGTTATGCTATTTTTATATCGATGGATGTAAGTAGAAATAGATGCATGAAATGATTATAACGTTACAACTAAAGTGAATGGTGTGTGCTACGTGATTCCTAAGCCATCCAAGATAGAGGCAAATCACGTTTCGTGTACTACTAACAATTATATACGTGAATTTAGTGTGCAAAGTGTAGACGTACAAAACAAAGTATACGAAGTGCATGACAATATGATATCGTATGAAATGGATTTAGAACTAGTGCAAGAGACTTACAAACACTTTTAAAGTGATATAGAGTCGAGCTAGGTAGAAAAGGAACACAAGAATCTCGTCAAAACTATATAACCCAAACGTTATATATATTATTTCAAACCCGATTTCTTCCTTTGCTTCCAATACTCTACTATTCGACTTGTAAGATTTGTAGAATGGAAATAGAGGTCTAATTATTTCAGTGAATAAGTGTGTGAAAGATGATGGGAAGTATGCATGCAAAGTACGTACTATATATACAATATATAAAACGTTTAGTAGGAAATTTCAATGTGAATTCCTCCCACACTATTGCATGTCAGTACTAGCCTATAGAGTATGATATTATAATGGTTTTAGGATGGTTTGTGAGAGCATAAAAGATGGAGATTGTTGGGTGATTCATGCCTATGTCGACCAAAGCATTTTCTCCATATACGATTCATTAAATCGTATACTACTTGAGTATACTTGATCATCCGTAACATTTGAGCATGAAATCATCCTAGGAATAATATTAGGAACGTTTAGAGACAAACTAGATTCAAAACGGCTAAGTTTTGAATATAGTGTAATTCGATTTGGGTTTGTTAATGTCGACTACTTTACCTCTTAAATGCATATCAAAACTCAACATAGAAACGTGAAACTTGACACACTAATTGTTGGCTAGTAGGTTAACGAGATGGGAAAATAAAATACGTGGGTCGTGTGTAAGATTTACGAATAAATGGTGCGATTTGGAGGGTGTTTGAAATGAGTCGATCGGATGAAAATAACTTAAATGGGAAGTTGGGCTTGATTCGTGGGCTTAGGAATAGTAAAGGTTGGAGTGGGCCGAAATTAATTAAGGGTCCGGTTTGATTAATTAGGTAATTAGTGAATTGTAATTATATTTAATAAATATAATTAGATTAGGATTTAGGTTTAGGATTAAATGAAAAGTTTAAGTTTCGTGTAACGTGTCGAGGATTAATTCCGTCATTTCGTGAATTATATTATTTTGTGAAAATCACCAAAATAATATAATAAGAAAAATTTTAAATTTTTCCGAGAAAATGGGAATTAGAAACAATAACGAAAGATTATATATTTATTAACGATTTAATTACAAGAAATTTTTACAGGGTTCTACAGTACCTACTTGTCATTCTGAATTTCGTCCCGAAATTCGATTTTAAGAAATCTAACAAGTGCGTTCTATGAAAATAAGTGCGGATATTTCTCACGGAATCTATCTTCTCTTTCCCATGTATAAGTCGGTCCTCGCTTAGATTCCCATCTTACTTTTACAATGGGGATACGATTCTGTTTGAGTTGTTTAACTTCTCTATCCATTATTTCCACAGGCTCTTCTGTGAACACTAGTTTGTCGTCCAATCTAATTTCTTTTAATGGAATGACAAGAGTTTCGTCTGAAAAACATTTCTTGAGTTGGGACACGTGAAACGTAGGGTGTACCCTACTAAATTCATCCAGAAGTTCTAACTTATAAGCAACTGAACCAATTCTCTCCAGAATTTTGAAAGGTCCAATATACCTCGGATTTAACTTTCCACGTTTTCCGAAACGAATCATTCCTTTCCATGGCGAAACCTTCAACATGACTTTGTATCCTACTTGAAATTCCATAGGCTTTCTCCTGACATCAGCATAAATTTTCTGTCTGTCACGAGCAGCTTGCAAGCGTTGCTTGATTTGGAATATCTTCTCAGTAGTATCATGTATTAGCTCTGGTCCGGTAAGTTGCATATCACCAACTTCTGTCCAACAGATTGGTGATCTACACTTTCTTCCGTACAGTGCCTCAAAAGGTGCAGCCTTAATGCTGGCATGGTAGCTATTATTGTACGAAAATTCAACTAATGGCAAGTGTCTATCCTAACCTTTTCCGAAATCAATCACACATGCTCGGAGCATGTCTTCCAAGGTTTGGATTGTTCTCTCACTTTGTCCATCAGTTTGCGGATGATAAGCGGTGCTCATATCTAACTTAGTACCAAGAGATTTCTGTAGCGATTCCCAAAATCTCGATGTGAATCGGCTATCTCTATCAGAAATAATAGATATTGGTACCCCATGTCTAATCACAATTTCCTTAAAATACAACTGAGCGAGTGTTTCCATCTCGTCAGTTTCCTTGATTGGTAGGAAATGTGCAGACTTGGTTAATCGATCGATGATAACCCAGATTGTGTCTAATCCAGTCGAAGTCCTTGGTAATTTGGTAATAAAATCCATTGTGATTCGTTCCCATTTCCAGACTGGAATTTCTGGTTGCACGAGTAATCCTGATGGTTTCTGAGTCTCTGCTTTTACTCTAGAGCAGGTCAAACATTTACCAACGTACTCGGCGATATCAGCTTTCATATTTGGCCACCAATAATTCTTCTTAATATCTTGGTACATTTTATTGGAACCGGGATGAATAGAATATTTGGATTTATGAGATTCATGCATGATAAGGTCTCGAATACCTCCAAATAGAGGAATCCAATATCTTTCCTTAAAACATAACATTCCATCTTTTCTTCTCACAAATTCTTTTTCATTATTTGGCATTCTGTCAACCTGATCTTCCAGGTTTGACCTTCTGTCAATTTTCTCATATTGCCGGTTTTCTTCTTTTAGAGCTTCCAGTTGAGCTTTGATGATTTGAGCAGGAAGTGGTGAATGAATTGTCATTCCTAGAGATTGAACTCTAAGAGGTTTAATTCTATCTTTTCTACTCAACGCATCGGCTACTACATTCGCTTTACCAGGATGGTAACGAATTTCACAGTCGTAGTCATTGAGTAATTCTAACCATCTTCTTTGCCTCATGTTTAGCTCCTTTTGATCTAAGATATGTTGTAGACTCTTGTGATCGGTGAAAACCGTACACTTTGTACCATATAGGTAATGTCTCCATATCTTAAGAGCAAAAACTACTGCTCCTAATTCTAGATCATGAGTGGTGTAGTTTTCTTCATTCTTTTTCAGCTGTCGTGAAGCATAGGCTATAACTTTATCTCTTTGCATTAGTACCGCACCTAAACCATGATGAGATGCGTCACAATACACTACAAAGTCCTCATTGCCTTCCGGTAATGCTAATATTGGTGCTTCACAAAGCTTCTGTTTCAGTAGCTGAAATGCTGACTCTTGCTTCTCTTCCCAGTTATACTTCTTGTTCTTCTGGGTTAGTTCCGTCAATGGTTTTGCAATCTTTGAAAAACCTTCTATAAATCTCCGGTAATAACCAACGAGACCTAAGAATTGACGAATCTCGGTTGGGGAAGTGGGTGACGTCCAACCTTTTACTGCTTCTATCTTCGCGGGATCTACGTGGATACCTTTGTTATTGATGATATGGCCTAAAAATTGAACGGTAGAAATCCAAAAATCACATTTGGAGAACTTGGCGTACAACTTTTCCTTCCTAAGTAACTCCAAAACAGTCCTTAAGTGTTCGGCATGCTCTTCTTCATTGCGCGAATAGATTAAAATATCATCAATGAACACAATAACGAATTTATCCAGGTATGGTTTGCATACTCGGTTCATTAAATCCATGAATACAGCTGGTGCATTGGTAAGACCAAATGGCATCACCTGAAATTCATAATGTCCATATCGTGTTCGAAAAGTTGTCTTGGGAATGTCCTCTTCCCTAACTCTTAGTTGATGATATCCTGATCTAAGATCGATTTTTGAGTACACACTTGATCCTTGTAATTGGTCAAATAGATCGTCGATCCTTGGCAATGGATATCGATTCTTCACCGTGAGTTTGTTCAACTCCCTGTAATCAATACACATTCGGAACGTTCCATCTTTCTTTTTGACAAATAGGATTGGTGCTCCCCAAGGGGATGAACTCGGTTGGATGAAACCTTTATCTGATAGTTCTTTTAACTGTTCAGATAATTCTTTCATTTTAGAGGGGGCTAATCGATATGGTGCTTTTGCAACGGGTTCTGCTCCAGGCACTAAATCGATTCGGAATTCTACTTGACGAGTTGGTGGGATTCCAGGTAAGTCTTCGGGAAATACATCAGAAAACTCTCTTACAACTGGTACTTCATCAAGTTGTTTCTTCTTTTCTTTTGTTTCTCCTCCCGTTACTTGGATTTGAAATACATGGCATCCTTTGCTTATGTATTTCATCGTCTTAGCGTACGAAATGAAATTGAAAGAAGTTTTAGGTTTATCACCTTGGATGATTAAGGTTTCACCGTCGAATGGAATCTGGATGATTTTCTCATCACAAATTATTCTGGCACGGTGTTTAGATAACCAATCCATACTAATGATGACATCAAAACTTCCCAATTGGATGGGCATAAGATTGATAGGGAAAGATTTATTCAGAAGGGTTAAGGTGCAGTTTTCGATTAAGGTATTGGTACTTAAAATATTTCCATCTGCTAATTCTATTTCATAGATAGTATCTAATTCTACAGGAGTAATATTTAGATTTGCGGCAAACGATGTAGACACAAAACTTTTATCCGCTCCTGAATCAAATAATATCTTAGCATCTTGTTGATTTAATAGGAACGTACCAGTAACAACATCTGAATTCTGCGTTGTGTTCCCATCACCAAGTACATAAGCTCTTCCTCTGGCAACATTATTGGTAAATTTTGGACATTGAGGTCTGTAGTGTCCAACTTCTCCACAACCATGGCACTTTACTTCTATCGGTTGAGTGTTGGCTCCAGTCGCTCGACAGTCCCTTGTCATATGACCAATTCTTTTACAGTTGCCGCAAACAGCTCTACATGCTCCAATATGATGCATGTTGCACTTGTTACATGGGGGTAGCGTTCCAGCATAACCTTTACTTTCTGCAGGCACTGCTGCATAAGCTCGGGTAGCTTCTTGTCGACGATTTTGTTGTTGATGATGATTACTACGATTTTGCTGCTGATCTCTGTTGCGATTCCTGCCTTGATTGTTGTTGTTGCTGTAGCTACGGTTACCACTGTAACTGTTGTTATAGCTGCTGTTGTTGCTATTGTTACTCCCTCGGTTGTCAGCACTTCTCTTATGCTCGTTAATCACAGAGGTAGAACCTCTTTTGATTACCCGGGTTAACAATCTCTGAGCAAGCTCCATAGCTTCCTCTACTGACTTTGGATTTGATGAGGTAACATCTCCTTCAATGGATGGTGGCAGTCCCTCCACGTATTTCTCCAATGCTTGTTCTACATCGGGTACTATAGTTGGACACAGCACCGACAACTCCAGAAACTTTCTGTCATATGTCTTCAAGTCATTGTACCTTACAACTAGCTGATGAAATTCATCTTCCAGTTTTCGAATCTCTGTTCTTGGACAATACTTTTTCAACATTTTATTCTTCAGCTCATTCCACGAAAGTCTGAAATTTTGATTACCCGGGTTAACAATCTCTGAGCAAGCTCCATAACTTCCTCTACTGACTTTGGATTCGATGAGGTAACATCTCCTTCAATGGATGGTGGCAGTCCCTCCACGTATTTCTCCAATGCTTGTTCTACATCGGGTACTATAGTTGGACACAGCATCGACAACTCCAGAAACTTTCTGTCGTATGTCTTCAAGTCATTGTACCTTACAACTAGCTGATGAAATTCATCTTCCAGTTTTCGAATCTCTGTTCTTGGACAATACTTTTTCAACATTTTATTCTTCAGCTCATTCCACGAAAGTTTAAAAGCTTCATCTGGACCCATAGCATTCGCAGTAGTGTTCCACCACGATAATGCCTCTCCTTGAAGAGTTCCAGTAGCAAAGGTAACTTTGCTATTCTCAGGATAACCACTCCTCTTGAAGACTGTCTCAGTATGCTCAAACCAATGTGCCATTTCAGTCACTCCTTCAATTCCTTTGAAGTTTGTTGGCTTGCAAGTCATGAAATCCTTGTAAGTACAATTACGTGGAGTAATTGTATTAACTTCACGATTTGCACCATTGGTATTATTCAAACGATCCGCTTCACGAGCTGCAGATATTCCCTCAGCAATCATTCTTTGAACCTCAGTGGGGGTCAAGATCACTTCTGGGTTAGAGTTTTCGCTACTTGCATGCTCCATTTTTCTATTAATAATACAAAAATATAGCATTTAGAATTTTAAACAACCACTTGTTTTAAAGATTCTTGTGAAGTAGGGAAAAATAAATTTTGAGTCTTAATAATAATTGGGCATCATATGTAGTTTTTATTTTGATTCAACAATCATAATCATTCCGATATATTAGATGCAATTTATAATACACATGAACAACCACAAGCATAAGTTAACATTTGTATATAGTAATATCAAAACCAACAGCATAACATTAATAACTTAATCAGTTGAGTTGTAATAACAAAACGATACAAGCATATTAAATGCCACATGCGGCAGGCTTGAATGCCTTATTACTAGTACAAATACTAACTGTCTCTAATGATTAGGTATGTTCACATGTTCTCCCATCTCTAAGATCTGAGATCGAAGCTCTTGCATCTCGGTATGATGTTGCATCTTCATATCCCCTACAATGTTTTCCAATGTATCTGCTCTTCGGCGTGCAAGCTGGGCTTCCCAAGTACGGTCCTGTCCCTCTCTCCGCAATGATATCGCGAAAGAACGTGTCTCCGAGATATCCGAACGTATCTGAGCTAACCCTTGCTGCAACTCTATCCTATCGGCTATAAGGTTATGTAAGGTGTTGTGGGTAGTATCTGAATGATCGAGAGATGAATAATCAATCATTTGGAGAAGTGAGTCTATCTGATCTTCGTGATGCTCCAATCGCGTCACTACTACAGAAGGTGTAAAGGTAGAAGGGATTTCCATCCTAGCACTCTCGCCAGTTTCATTGATATGAGCTGGGGGAGTAAAACCAGGCGGATAGGGTAATGATGGTGAAAGTGGAGAAATAGAATCAGAAATACGAAGGCGGCTGGATGTAGGTATATCTACTTCAGGGATAGGTTCTCTTTGGTGAAAATTATACGGATAAGTTTGGCTAAAAAGGTTGAGTAGGTGATCGGGTGCATATGAATTATGACGTGGTAATGGTGTCGATAAAACAAAAGTATTGGGATTCTCAGGTGTTGTAGCAATTTCGTCTTGCTCGTAGGGTTCTGTTTCTTGAGAAACAGCGTCAGGTACAGAAGTAGAACGATAAACAGGCGAAGTAACGGACGCGACGGAAATATCAGAGTCGGATTCGAACATACTCATATTGACACAATACTGTAACAATTTATAAATATCGCAGAATAAGAATTTATTATCATACAATTTTAACATATCGCAATCAAAACATCATAGCTTAATGATTAACTTACGGAGTGTTGTAGCAAGCAGGTACGGCGGGCAAAAATATATATGATAAAAATTTAATTTATTTGAAAGTATGGTTATAGTTCAATGTTTGAAAACATTTGGTTCTCTATAACGATGGCTCTGATGCCAATCTGTAACACCCCCTAATTTGAAATGCGGCAGCGGAATAGAAATTAGGGTGTTACGGTGAGGATCGAAGTCATAATGATAGAAAACGACTCGAAGAGACGTTTTAAAAACATAATTTCATTTATAAATATTTGAAATACAATAGGTCCTTATCAGAGTATTATAAAAACTTGATGTTTTAAAATAAATCAAACGTCATTTATTTTACATTATTATTGAAATAAAGTAAACATAATTTGAAAATTTTTGCCGCCCGTTCCATGCTTGCTTCCCCTGTCAAATACCTGAGATACATGCTTAAAAGTCAACAAAATTGTTGAGTGAAATCATAGAGTTTGAATTTAATAATCATTTTGATACACAAGCAAGATTGTATTGGAAAATACAATCAGTTTGAAAACATTGATATTGCAGTTCATATATTGCACTAAGTCTCATGACACGCAAACGTTAACAAATACCGTAAACGGCGGGTGTATATCAAATCAATGATACATTTTTGCCCTCGTGTAATAGGTGATTTGTCAATTCCTATTTTTACTCAAATATAATTATCACGACTAATGCGGCTAACCACATGCATATGGCATTCCGTCAAGCATTAGTGGGACAGGCTGTCAAAACCTTAAATAGATCTATTCATTATATTCGCGTTCACCGCAGTGATTAATGGTTCATGAATAAGGGTCTTTTGGCAATAGCTAACTTAGGCATATATCAGTCAGGAAAGCATACAGAAAATACTTGTGATCTATTTATAGCATGTATCCCCCTCACGGAGTTTTGAAAATAATTAAATGTGAGGCTATGACTCACCTTGATTGATACTGAAAATGAAGAAAATAAAGTCGGATGAATTTTATGAAAACGGCTTTGAAACACAACCTGATAAATAAATTTATCTAAGAAATTGACCAGAAGCTATTCGGTGATTATAAAGAAAATAACGAATATTAGATATTCGTTATGACGATTAAGTGATGTGCAGTGAAAATATTGTGATATGCATGATATGACAAAATATGATCTTTAAAATTATCCATCGAAGTATTTCCTTTTTAATTGTAAATAAAATCTTAACCTTTTAAAATATCGTTATATATTATTAACGTCAAGTTAATAATATATATATATATATATATATATAGGTATGGGTTAAAATAAAAAGGGTCTTATAATAAAAAGTGTAGGAAGGATTGTGAGGGCGACATGTGTCACCCCTATGCCACATCATATGACACATGTCACCACCCCCACCCCCTACCCCCCCCCCCCCCCCCCCCCGCAAAAAAAAATTTTTTTTCCCGCCAAAAAAAAATTTTTTTTTTGGGCAAAAAAAAAAAAAAAAAAATTTCCCGCCAAAAATTTTTAGTGCATCACAGTTATAAAGTTACTGCATCACAATTATAAAAGTTACTGCATCACAGTTTTAAATTTTAGTGCATTAAGGTTATAAGTTACTGCAACATAGCTGATGCACTAAACTATTAACTATGATGCAGTAACTTATAATAAAGATGAACCAAAACTTAAATAAGAATCGTATTTTAATCGTGATGCAGTTACATACATATATGATGCATAAAACTTATGATAATTCAGTTTCTTTATAACCATGATGCAGTAACTTTATAACCATGATGCAGTAACATTAAAACCATGAATGCAGTAACCGTGATGCAGTAAAATCATAATTGTGATGCAGTAAACGTGATGCAGTAACTTTATAACCGTGATGCAGTAACTTTATAACTGTGATGCACTAAAAAATTTTGGCGGGAATTTTTTTTTTTTTTTTTTGCCCCAAAAAGAATTTTTTTTTTGCGGGAAAATTTTTTTTTTCGGCGGGGGGTGGGGCGGGGGGGGGGGGGGGGGTGGGGGTGGGGTGACACGTGTCATATGATGTGTCATATGATGTGGCAAGGGGGTGACACATGTCACTCCCACAATCCTTCTTACACTTTTTATTATAAGGCCCTTTTTATAATAACCCCACCCTATATATATATATATATATATATATATATATATATATATATATATATATATATATATATATATATATATATATATATATATATATATATATATAAATAACATTTCAACATGATATGAAATAAAAAAAAATATAAAATAAATAAGAATGATAAATAAATTTACTCTTTGTCTCCTTTTCTAATTTTTACCATTTTTACACTAACGATACTTGCGTTACACCGTTAGTCCTTTTTATATATTTTTCAACTATAGTCCTCTACTTTGTCCAAAAATCAATACAAACCTTCTAATATTAATTTTCATCACATTTTATCCTTAGATTTCTGTATTTACAGGTTTAGTCCTTGATTTTCAATATTTACACATTTAGTCCTTCTAGGTGTCGTCGCGTTACATTTTTAGTCCAATTTTACAAAAAATGATTGTGGAACTTTCTAAAAATTTTCCGATGCTTATTAATTAAGTAACAAGCTTATTTAACTGCTTATTTATTTCAAAAGCTCATTTTTATGGCTTATGGGCCTGGTTCGAATTATATTAAGGCCCGTTAAGATTTTTGGAGGCGAGGGCATGAAAAAAGTTTTGGGCTTGGCTTTGGACCATTTTTATGATTCTAAAAACATATCTTATAGGCCCAGTGGGCTTACGGATTTCAAAAGCTTAGTGGCCTTTAGTTAAGCCCACTCGACAAGCTTTAAGTTTTTATATGAAAAATTTAGTTATAAAAATTCGGTTGAGTCATTTCAAAATGGATCGGTTAGAGTGTCTAAACGTGATTATTTTTACGAGCTGTTTACATGAAAACTTTAGTTTGCTAGGTGGTCTATGACGTCATGAAAAGATATGGTACCATTGTTAAACTAGATTTTAAGTTATACGTTGTTTTAGTGACATGGTTGGGTCGGTATATAAACTTGAAAACTAACAAAATTTTACTAAGTGTTATGCTATTTTTATATCGATGGATGTAAGTAGAAATAGATGCATGAAATGATTATAACGTTACAACTATTCGACTTGTAAGATTTGTAGAATGGAAATAGAGGTCTAATTATTTCAGTGAATAAGTGTGTGAAAGATGATGGGAAGTATGCATGCAAAGTACGTACTATATATACAATATATAAAACGTTTAGTAGGAAATTTCAATGTGAATTCCTCCCACACTATTGCATGTCAGTACTAGCCTATAGAGTATGATATTATAATGGTTTTAGGATGGTTTGTGAGAGCATAAAAGATGGAGATTGTTGGGTGATTCATGCCTATGTCGACCAAAGCATTTTCTCCATATACGATTCATTAAATCGTACACTACTTGAGTATACTTGATCATCCGTAACATTTGAGCATGAAATCATCCTAGGAATAATATTAGGAACGTTTAGAGACAAACTAGATTCAAAACGGCTAAGTTTTGAATATAGTGTAATTCGATTTGGGTTTGTTAATGTCGACTACTTTACCTCTTAAATGCATATCAAAACTCAACATAGAAACGTGAAACTTGACACACTAATTGTTGGCTAGTAGGTTAACGAGATGAGAAAATAAAATACGTGGGTCGTGTGTAAGATTTACGAATAAATGGTGCGATTTGGAGGGTGTTTGAAATGAGTCGATCGGATGAAAATAACTTAAATGGGAAGTTGGGCTTGATTCGTGGGCTTAGGAATAGTAAAGGTTGGAGTGGGCCGAAATTAATTAAGGGTCCAGTTTGATTAATTAGGTAATTAGTGAATTGTAATTATATTTAATAAATATAATTAGATTAGGATTTAGGTTTAGGATTAAATGAAAAGTTTAAGTTTTGTGTAACGTGTCGAGGATTAATTCCGTCATTTCGTGAATTATATTATTTTGTGAAAATCACCAAAATAATATAATAAGAAAAATTTTAAATTTTTCCGAGAAAATGGGATTAGAAACAATAACGAAAGATTATATATTTATTAACGATTTAATTACAAGAAATTTTTACAGGGTTCTACATACGGGTTTGTCATGCCTCATCTATCTATAAACATATAAGATTGAGTCTTAAAATTTAATGTGGAGGCGTCAAGATTGCATATAGTACAAATTGCTAATGCTCGGAATTCAATGCAGCCTCATAATAACTATACAATCATGAAAGGAGATGAAGTGCAAGGGTTGCCCGAATTGATCACATAGCATTTAGTATATAATTAAAAGACGGTTAGATGAAGTGCAAGGGTTGCGAAAGGTTGCAAGAATAATTAATGATTTAACCTAATTCATGCCTATATAAACCGGTCAAAATCACATTTAATATGTACATTTGAAGATGACTCACACATCTTTTAGATCTTTGATTGTTGGTAGCGGTATGTAAATTCTATTTTGCGACATTTTGGAGATGATTCACACATCTTTTAGATCTTTGTAATTAACTTGGTCTTCTTTTTTTCTTAATTTTGTTATCATACACAGGTATCATGAAAATCACACAATATCATGCATGCTCAGATAAATGGAACCAAAGATTGGGATACTAACTATTTTATTTGTTTCTTACATATTTAGGTGATTCTTATAGGTAAGCATATATATATATATATATATATATATATATATATATATATATATATATATATATATATATATATATATATATATATATATATATATATATATATATATATATATATATATATATATTATGTTAATGCATTTTCATATACAAGTAATTTATGTGCAATTTCTATTGATGTAGCTCACATGTGCGAATTGATTCAAGAAAATGTGCACGAGCATATATACAACATCGAGATGCAAGTGCAAGGGTTTCCGAAATTGATCACGTATTTAGTATAGAATTAAAAGACGGTTATGGACAAGCATGTATATAAAGCAACATTTAAATGGTTAAATGATAAAGTACATACTTTTTGCTCGAACCCATTTGTAAATTACAATAATAAATAAAAATAATAATGTTTAAAACATAAGAGTGGAGTCCAAAGGTTTTAGAAATTATTAATATTGTGTTAATAAATATTCATTTGGTTAATTATTTAGAATTGAGTTTATTGATAAAATTTATTAATATTAGTTAGAATTCAATGTTAATTTTCAATGAAATTAGTTGTACAGTAAAATAAGATGAAACCAAAAAGGTTTGTAACGATTTTTATATAGTTTATGTGGCATTATTATATATACATGATTACACAAGCTTTATAATACTATAAGATTGAGCCCTTAATATAATGCGGAGTAATCAAGATACTCACGATAGAGTCCCATAATTTAATGTGAAGTATATACAACATCGAGATGGAAGTGCAAGGGTTGCCGGAATTGATTACGTACTTAGTATAGAATTAAAATACGGTTATGGATTGAGATGAAGTTGAAAAGGTTGCAAAAATAATTAATGATTTAACCTAATTCATGCATATATAAACCGGCCAAAATCACATTTAGTATGTACATGTTGTAAGCAACATTTAAGTGGTTAAATGATAAAGTACATAATTTTTGCTCGAAACCATTTGTATAATAATAAATAAAAAAATAAAGTTTAAGACATAATAGTGGAGTCCAAAGGTTTTAGGAATTATTAATAAAATTTATTAATATTAGTTAAACTTCAATGTTAATTTTCAATTGAGTCCTTTAATTTAATGTGGAGTAATCAAGATACTCAATATGCAGTCCCATAATTTAATGTGAAGTATATACAACATCGAGATGGAAGTGTAAGGGTTGCAGAAATTAATCGCGTATTTAGTAAAGAATTAAAAGACGATTATGGATTGAGATGAAGTTGAAAAGGTTGCAAGAATAATTAATGATTTAACCTAATTCATGCCTATATAAACCGGCCAAAATCACATTTAGTATGTACATGTTGTAAGCAACATTTAAATGGTTAAATGATAAAGTACATAATTTTTTCTCGAACCCATGTGTAAATTATAATAATAAATAAAATAAATAAAGTTTAAGACATAATAGTGGAGTTCAAAGATTTTAGGAATTATTAATAGTATGTTAATTAATATTCATATGGTTAGCTATTTAGAATTGAGTTTATTAATAAAAAAATTTAATATTTTTTAGACTTCAATGTTAATTTTCAATTGAGTCCCTTAATTTAATGTGGAGTAATCAAGATACTAAAGATAGAGTTGAAAAGGCTGCAAGAATAATTAATGATTTAACCTACGTACTTACTAAAGAATTAAAAGACGGTTATGAACTGAGATGAAGTTGAAAAGGCTGCAAGAATAATTAATGATTTAACCTAATTCATGCATATATAAACGAGCCAAAATCACATTTAGTATGTAAATATTTGTAAGTAACATTTAAATGGTTAATTGATAAAATACATAATTTTTGTTCGAACCCATTTGTAAATTAAAATAATAAGTTAAAAAAATAAACTTTAATACATAATAGTGGAGTCCAAAGGTTTTAGAAATTATTAATAGTGTGTTAATTAATATTTATTTGGTTAATTATTTAGAATTGAGTTTACTGATAAAATTTATTAATATTAGTTAGACTTCAATTTTAATTTTTAATGAAATTAGTTGTACAGTAAAATGAGATGAAGCCAAAAAGGTTTGTAACGATTTTTATACAGTTTATGTGGCATTATATATATATATATATATATATATATATATATATATATATATATATATATATATATATATATATATATATATATATATATCTTACATTATATATAACAGGAGGCATTTGAAGAATATGCCACCTCATTGCCCAGTCAATGCCCAGTAATTCATTATCAGCCATGTCATCAGCAATGTCGTCACATTCTCGCCATGTAAGATTTTTTATAATTAATTTTGTATTTTTGTAATTAATGTAGATAAAACCGGATTTCATTAGATAAAACCGTATTTCATAAATTAAAAAATGAGAGTGGTGTGGATCGAACTCGAGTTTTTTGTAACAATAACAAATGTATCACCACTAGAGCAACACAATATTTGTGATACAATTTACAAGTCAAACATGATAAAGCTATTCAACCAAACAATTCGCCTGTTTACTAAATGAAAGGGATTTCATAATTAAAAAGTTTTTAGGATAACCATTGATTAACCATCCCACCATAATGGATAAAAAGACCTAATTTTCTTATTATCATTGGCACATGCCGTCACTTTGTACCATAAATCGTTTTCTATGTAACCAACATGATGCCTTGCATGAATCTTTCTTATTTTTAATGATTAGATTAATCTTTTGCGATTAATATCTCATTGTTTCAAGGATAGCAGATTGATAGGTTTTACATACCTTGCATGAATTTTCCTTATTTTTAATAATTACATTAATCCTTTGCATTTAATATCTCTTTGTTTCAAGGATAGCAGATTGATAGGTTTTATTCGTCTTAGGTTAATTATTTTTTTTTAGGAATATATTTTTTGCACGCATTATTGAGTGCTTGCTGTTCATAAATTCTAAACCCTAATTTTTAGGGTTTCAACCAACTGAATATTAGGGCGTTAAGATCGGTGAACTTTTTCTCATGATGAACATTTAAAATCGTTTAGTGATTACTTATGTTATTTTCTTCAAACTTATGTGATTTTCATTGTGACATTTTCAGGCGAGTTATACATGGTTATCTCAAGTATCACTTTTAAGAGTTCATCGCATTGGTGTTTCTGAAGCATTGCACCTAGAAAAGTCCTAAATAAGTATGCACTCAAAACTTTTGTTTAAAACATATATATATATATTTTTTTACCTAGAATAGTTGTTGGAGTTCACGACATTGATTCCTACTTGCGGCTTTAGTAAGGTTGACACTCGATCTTCTCACACTTACTAATCGGTGGGTACTTTGACTGATCTATGTTTTTTGTTTTATTTTCGTACACAAACTAACTAATTATGTTTTTTTGTTTCATATAAAGTGTACAATGATGTGTCGACAATTGTTTCTGGCCACGACATAAAGAATCACCCTCCAAGATGAGGGATCAAGCTATTACTATTGAACATGTATGTACAATGGCTTAGTGATAATAGGGTTATTTATGTGATGCATATTGTGTATTTGGATGCAAAAGTTATGACGAGGATGTTTAGAGTTAATTGTTAGCACAAGGTATCATTTTTAGACTTTTGGTGAACAACCAAATTCATCATGTTAGACTTTTCTAATCTATAACATGTTCCATTAAATATACACTACTGTCTGAATTATAAGATATTGTTATGCTCGACTTACACCAAAAGAAAAAGAAAGGTTACAGGTAACATATAAGTGCTACATTTTAAGACACCTGCATCGTAAATATTCGTATGAAACTCAGGTTAAAAATGATTGTGACTATATCACTCTATGTGCCTGAGCAACCAGTACCGTAGCAGCTCTAACTGTTGTGGCTCAAAATATCAGGAACAATGTAAGACTTTACCTACGCTTACGTTCAATACTATTATCATTCTTCATTGTGCCATTTATGCTCAAATAGTTATACCTTTTTCTGTTTTTTACAGCTTAGCATCTCCTCCTTCTTATGTACAAGACAAACGTCACTGCTGTTCGCGTCCCAGTAATGTAAATATTTTGTTATTGTATCTTTAAAATGTACATAATAAGGAGGAGATGCTAAGCTGTAAAAAAACAAGAAAGATAGTTATTGCTCTTGAGATTGAAGTATAATATCATTCTGTTCATCCTCAAAAGCTAACATTATACTGAATCAACGTGTCACTAACAGGGCTATGCATGTCAATAACAGAGTTTGTTGGGCTATTTTGGTATGTTAATGAGTTGAAAAGGTTTTTTATTTCGACATATATATTTCCCTATAAGTTTCGCCACATTTAACGAATGTTTTTAAAACTTTTAATGTGCATAAGCAGATTGCTAAAAGGAGAGCCACAAAGATCATACATGAAAACTGTGGTTGATTCTTACATTGGGAGCAGTTATGAGGTTTAATCAACATGTTTTCTATATTGATATGGTTGCTTACCTTTATTTCTTATCTTTTTGATATATTGGTTTAACACAAATCTTGATAAAGTATACGGTTGTTCTTTTCTACTGACTTAAATGTATTATAGTATGTAATTTCAGTACCGGATCTCGAAGATACACTACAACGTGACCGGTGGTACGAGTTATCCAATCCGAAACAAATTAGTTCCAATTTACATAACAGATGGAGACGGAGAAAACCAAGATGGTCTCATGCCAAGGTGACATTTACATGTATAGCAATGCAATTACATATTATTTGAAATGGCTTATTGGTTTATTAAAGGACATTGTCATCCCAAGATCATGAAGGTGTTAATCGAGCAAGCACAGACCTTAACTCTAAGCTCTAGACTAGATCATTTTACGATGATAAATTTCCTGTCTTTGCAAAGTATCTAACGAAATTATTAGCCAAACATAAATTGCTCATGACTTAATATGCATGAGCTGATATGCCATAAGTTTGTAAACACTTAATCCACTGGAACTATAGTATCATGGTTCAGAAGGAAAAGATAAATAGCAAAAATATATATATATATATATATATATATATATATATATATATATATATATATATATATATATATATATATATATATATATATATATATATATATATAACACATACATTCAATCAAGTTGCCGCTATTAAGCCACCTCTAAATGGAACTTTCTGGCTATATAATAACAATCATAAACGACCTAGAAATAACAGTTACCTTATCCTCATATACAACTAATTGTCATGTTAGCATATTTGTTAGTCAAAACTTATGCGGCTTTGTATTTGTTGTAGGCGACATGGAAGGAAAACAAATGCTCATTGAAGGTGTCTAAATTGATTCAAAAGCATGTTAGGCTAATCTAATAAATATTGTTTTAGTATCACATGTCCCTATAAAATCAATCTCATGTTTTCGTTTCAGGTCGTTTTTTTATTTGGATTTTCATTCTTTCATTTTATTGATGTGCAAAACTGAGACTTAATAAATGGTGCAGGTCTAGCATTTCAATATACGCTAACAAAATCTGGTTTTTAGAAGATACATACAGTTTATGTGAAGTATGATATATGATGGTATTATATACATTAATGTTCGTCCTTTTTGCAGGAAGGGGCAGAAATCCGGATTTATATAGGCCTCCCAAGCTTAAAGAACTTGACAAGACTGAAGTGTTGTACAAACCTAGATCAGAAAATAAGAGTAAGAAGTCACCTAAGAAGTACCAACTTTGAAATAATTAGCTAGCATCTTAAGACTAATCTATTTGAGTATGAGGTCGGTTAAAACTAAATCCACAATAAAAAGGCTCAACTGAAGTACAAATGACATAAGATGACATGGAGGATTGGCTGGAAGAGGAGAGACCCGAGTAATTAAGCTAGCAAGAAGCCCAAATATGGAGAGCTGATGGATGCAGAATATACAGGTAACCCATTTCTTTCAGTGTTTTTTTTGACTCTACCGTCTTTTCTTTAGAGATTAATTGGTCATATATGATCATGGTACTGACTGTTGAGTATATCCATCTGATATTAGAACTATGGTATCGTTGTTGCATAGATTTTGTGAATTAGCTGTATATGAGGATAAGGTAACTGTTATTTCTAGGTCGTTTATGATTGTTAGTATATAGCCAGAAAATACGGAGTTTAATCTAACAACCAAAGTTGTTTATTAGTTTATCTGATGTAAGTTTATAGAGTAACAAAAACAAGTGGAAAATGGTTAGTGTTTCCTTCTTTGTATTACATAAGTTACAATTTAGAGATGAAATTTTGATCCATTTACAGATAAACGGGTCAAATTGGGCAATGTTTTATGTCTAATGAGTTTGTGTAACTTAAAGAGTTAACTAATAATCAAACAGATTTAAAGAGTCACCTGCTACAGTTATTGAAGTTTATGGCAGTTTACTTATGGCAGTTTAAAGGTCTTTAGGTGAGCTTATTTCAAAAGGATTATTGCTATTTTCAGTGAGTAAAAAATCTAATAAGTATAAGCATAGGAAAAGTGATTCCTCTTCTGGTATAAGATCATTGTGTTTGAAACAGAATGAAAAGGCATTAAACAGGTCCAAAAACATTTATCTATAATAACAACTTTGAATTATGTTTTTGTATCACCAGTTGATAAGCGGACATTTCTGTTTGTGGGCCGCGGGGCAGCAGCTACAACCAATCTAACGGTGTAAATTAAAGTGCAACATATAGTGAACCTGTGTCTTGTGGTGTCTCAGCAGTACGGGTCGAAGGCCAACACGGTCGTCCCAATAGAAATGTGAGAAGGAGACTTTCGTACAAATCTTGGAACACACTAATGTATATGTGTTTCTCAACAATGATGGCTTATGATAACCACTAATTTTGCGTTTTTTAATTTATTATATTGACTTGAAAATGGTTATAGGATAGTTTGTTACTAATTGAAAGTGTTAGATGGGTTTTTTGATGTAATTGAAATAATCACGAGTCTAAATTCACAATAATTTTTTTTAAAGAAAATCAAGCATGAAATTGTTGTATTCCGCTTCTTAGATTAGTTGTTTACTAATAAGAAGGCTTGGCATGAATAATGAGTAGCTAACATCTGTTGTACTGTTTTTATATTGTAATGAGACTAATACACGGTTTTCTCAGAAAGTTGTGCTAGAGCCTGCAATGAAGGGTCGTGACATGATTGGGCGTGCTAGGACCAGAACAGGAAATACTCTTGCTTTTGGCATCCCTATCTTGGATAATATCATTCAACACAACAAGAAGCATGGGTGCGGGACATTGATTTTTTTATTAAGAACTTCTATTTCTAAGTAGTACTTTAATTGGTTCTAAAATTTATGTATTTACATGTTTGGGTGAATTATAACAAAAGGGGAAGGAATCCGTTAGCGATAAAGTTATATAGTGTTTTAATCATATCTGATACATAATTATTTACTAGAAAGCTTGCTCGCCAAGTTGAAAAGGAGTTCTACGAGTCTGCACCTAAATTAGATACTCTTTATTAGACCTGTCAGTTCGGGTTGTTTTTCTTACAACAGATGATGTAGAAAATTAGCTAAAACTAAGACAAGTTAGTTGGGCTGTACTGGCTAAATATATCCAAACTCAAACTTTTCACATGTTAGTCACCCATTTGCTATATTCTGATTGCAGGCACGCTAGATTGGATCGTCATGCGAATGGCAAAAGAAAACCATGTCCAAATGTGGCCTGCAATGATGAGCTTATAACTAATTACGTGTCTGAAACTTCTCATGCTTCGTAAAGAGGCATTGCACCATGCCTGTTATCGATCTTCATTTTACTGAACGCTTATATCTGTTGTCAATAGCAAGCGCAATCAAACTATAACCCGTAAGATGCTATTTTGTTAAATGAACATAGAGCTGGATCAAATGAATGCTCTGAGAACTTATGTAGCTCTACTACTACAACAAGACCAGAAATTGCAATAATAGAGCCACATCAAACGAATGCTCTGAGAACTTATGTAGCTCTACTACTGCAACAAGACCAAAAATTGCTGTTACAAACATGATTCAACTATTGAGTCTTTAAAGGTTGGTCATCTATAGCTTTGTTTTTTTGGAACTGATTGTCATCTATAGTTTTAAAGTATGTAAATGTTATGCTAAACACAACTCAATGAGACCAAATATTCATGAATGGAGAACCTGATACGAATCGGATGAACGTGCATTAGGGATTTGAGACACAAAGGGACTAAAAAATTCAATTAAGAAACTGTATAATATGTATATGTTGGGTCTTTATCTATTTACACTGAAACAAAGCATAGATTGGTTTATCAGGTTACTACTTTGGGTGGTTAGAGAGATATATATTCTAATTCTGCCTCATCATGTATATATATCAAGCATTGGAAGCTGGTGTACAGTATGCCTATTGCAGAATTATTCGGTATTGATTAATTAGTAGTACATAATCAGTTTCTAAATGCACATCGAAACGCATCACGTCTCATCTTGCTAATTACCAACGCTCTTATGCAGGTACAAGCTGGTGTACAGTATGTGAAGGATAAGCACGAAATACTTGAAACTTAGCTACATCTTTCACAATTACAAATTTCAAAGTCTGAGCAGCAACCGCAATCCCAACACAAAATGGCTGTTGCATCTGCTCCATCGCAATCTCACCAATAGTTTCCTCCTGCCGCTATTCCACAGCCACCCCCGCCTACTCTTCCCAATGCTCCACCGCCACCTCCTCCAGTCCAGCATACTAAC
Organism: Artemisia argyi; assembly: GCA_030686995.1. Classification (NCBI taxonomy): domain Eukaryota; kingdom Viridiplantae; phylum Streptophyta; class Magnoliopsida; order Asterales; family Asteraceae; genus Artemisia; species Artemisia argyi. The sequence continues at coordinate 326,260,171 of CM060708.1, forward strand.
CAAAGTTCTTTCGAGCATGCCAATGCCAATCTCCCATCACGATTCTTGCTACCGACCACCTGGTCAAACCACTTAACCACTTCAACAATCTTAGCGACCTCAGCCTCCTAAAATGTCACCACCGTCATCACAGCCATAGTATCCATCGCCTAGGCTAGAAAGATTTTTTGTATAATGAAATGAGAACTAATATAGTAACCCAAATGTAACTTAGGAAAATAAATAAATATTCATAGCATAAAAACAGCAGCAAAGAAGGGAGTAGTTCTTACGAGGATACTGGTTTCCTCATAATACAAGACGGAGAGATAAAAGGTTCCTTTAGGGGCAAGATAATAAAAGGAGGAACTAAATTGTAAAAGAGGCATATTGATGGCCCATCGAAGAGCCAAGACAGTTTTTACATAGTGAATGACTAGAACATAAAACATTAGGTACATTTTTTTATATTCTATTTCACTTCTTTTTGTGTAATTATTCAACTTCATTTGCTTTTTCTGTGAATTTCTTTATTGCTCAGTTGTATGTTTCTATTGAATTTGCTTTCTTTAATTTATTGTAAATCACATGATGAACCACATGTTGTTCATGTTGTTTTAGTGAGTTTAATTAGACAACGGTGTGCATATTAGTCATGAATTATGATAATGGTAATTGGAAACAACATATATATTCATGTGTTGGCGTGTGCCTTTGTGGAACAATTTTGATAGAACATAGAGGGATAAGCAGGTCTTCAAGAAATACTCAAAGACCCTATATGATGAACAACGCAAATATTTTATATGTAGGATAGGTTGACAGTGAATAAATTGGAAAAATGGTGTTATAATCCTGAATTATAAATTGATGTTAGTGGATTTTTGATAGGATCCTATGTAAGCGACCCCTAAGTTTGGACCAAGGGCTAGAGCTTAAGAATGTACTGACACCGATGAGTACACATAAATGTGCAAAATACATTGTTGAAGAAGAGGTTGGGCCTTGACGTTTTGAAGGAGGAACATACTTAAGACGTTTTAAGTACCTTCATCCAGGAAGCCTACACTTTAGAGGAGTATAAAATCAAAATCGTGCAAGGAAATCTAAATTAAGTATGTATGTGTAAGTTTTCAATCATGGTAGGCTAGATCAAGTTACATTGAATTAGTAAGTTCTTATTGCATTATTAAAAGATTGGTAGACTTTGATTTCAGATTGGACAAAATCTTGAGAGACTTCTTTGATGTTTCTACACTACACTTATAAGGCTAACCACTATCTCCTACGAGTAGTAGCTATGGCTTCAATTTCTGTAGGCTACACTATCAATATATTTTGTGAGATAATTTTTTAGACAACATTGAAATCACCAACATTAACATGAACAAAAAGGATCATAAAATATGGCTGCAGTTTGAAATAAAAACGAAGGGCCTGTATGCATAATCTTTTATATAACTTATATCTCTTTTTCTCTTCATTCTCTAATATATTTTTGATCATTTCATGCTTTAACATCTGCATTAATACTTGAAGATTGTGAACCTGAAAACTATATATAGCACCTGCTCGACTTAAAAGGCATGTATGTTGGACTCTCAATCTTTTAAAATGGTCATGGGTCATGAGCTTCTGCGACTGACCTTTATCCTCTTCTGTTTTTTTATCTTTCTGCTCCATTCTCTGTCCAGAGCATAAGGAAATTCCACAATTGAAACTTATTGTTAAAGTATCTAAGTGTTTATTTTGCATAAATAAATTTTGTTCATGACAATTTTGAAATATGCAGTTTATATTTTTTCTTTGGATCATCATTTTGCAGTACATTTTAAAGACTCAAATGGTTGCTTTAGCCGTAATAGCCGATGTTCTTCGAGGTGTATAACATACATACCATGTCGCTACGTTGAAAAAGTTGTAGATGGGAGTTTATGGTGTAATAGCAATTCAACAGAGGAAGGTATACTATGTAACCTACTCTTTGGGCTGTCTTTACTTCAAATCTGATATGCAAGGCTAATATATAGTTCCTGCTAATGCTAAAGAAAGTAAGGAGTGAATTAAAGGTAAAGTTAACTACAAGGTTGGTGCTTATAGGGGTTTTTGGAATTCTGCTACTTGCAGTAACCAACTTTAAATGCTGTTTGTTATATACGTAGTATATTATTAAACTACTTAAAGTGGTTGTTTGGACTTGCATATTCGAACTACAATTTTTACATGTTGTTTGGGATTTCTTATTAAAACTGATGATAGGGGCTGTTTGGTACCGTTTGGTAATTATTAGAATAACTCATTATAGGGGTTGTTTGGTGTTACTTATTAAAATAACTCCTTACAAGGTTGGTATCCAAAATTATATAAATAAAAAATATAAATAAAATAACTCTTTTTATTATAATAACTCATGATAGGGGTTGTTTGAAGTTTTGACATGATTGATTTGTTTAAGCCGTTTGACCCGTTTGTAGATGTAAATATTTTGCTTGCTTGAGCTTTTAGAGAAAAACACAACCCATACAGACTAATTTCATAACTAAATAAGCGAAAAGTGTTAAACATCTTACAAGAATAGTATAGGTAATGATTGTGGTTTGAGAAAGTGATAACATTCAAATGCATAACTCCTTCCAAAAATTTGCTCTAACATGAACACATTTATGGTATTTGGGTCCGCCTACGAGTTGCGACCTCAGTCATAGAATGCCACCCTCCTGCTTCTTTTGCTTCCTCCTATTAAGATTGCATTCAAATATCGTCAATGACACTTTTGAATATAGCTGAGTTGTTTAGTTTAATAGGCATATTTCTTGGAGTATATAGTTATCTTAGATAATAACTACTTAATTTGCCACTATGTTTAATTGTGAAGTGATACAAAATTGAGCCCAGTGACATTTCTCTGAACTTGAATATAGTTGTTTTAAATAGTGATACAGACCTACAATTATTTATCACCCTTCTTTCGCTATAGAAAAATATGCAAACGATAACCATAAGTCATGCCCGCCCATCGTTCCAACCACTACATAATAATTCAAAATACATTTAAAAACATTATAAATATTCGAAAGCAGTTACAAGTCTACACTTAAATACATTTAATTTTGTTATTAATTTTTAATAGCAAAATTAATACATTTAACTTTGGGTTGAAACCTCTTCATGTGTAACTTTCTTTTTGTGGAAATATTTTTTGTCTTATTTTTTTAAGACTTCTAAATTTAGATGTTCTAAATACATTATAAGGTAATATATATATATATATATATATATATATATATATATATATATATATATATATATATATATATATATATATATATATATATATATATATATGATTTTGATTCACAAGTGGCACTAACATGCTAACATTTTTAATTCCCTTTTGTATTCACTCTATTTTTTAGTTTTTTTTACTTCTTTGAGACCGAATTATATACCAAATTATTTAGTTATCAAGCATCAATCCATGATGATCCGGCCCTTTGGTGAATGTTTCTCATATGCATTTACTTATTTCATCAAAATATAATTTAAATAGAATTTACTTATTTCTCATACCAAATTATTTAATTCACTCTATTATGTATGATTTTGTTCGCTTTTGTAGATTTTCAGATTGCAAATAACTGACGAGATTGAAGATTATGTTTTGTGATAAAGATGATAAATGCACAAAATTAACACCCAACGTTGTGTACACATAAGATTTATTTCGTATTTGAGTTTAAAACATATATTTGTTATAGCGGACAACTACGTAACTTTTATAAAAATCATATGCTATCTAACAAGAAAAACCATATATAAACAATATAATTTTAATTCATATTTAAAATTCAAAAAAGCTATTAAAAATGAATTTCTGTTAACTAACACCATCAAAAGAATAATTATAAGTCATGCCCGCCCATCGGGCGGGCTTCAAAATCTAGTATATATATATATATATATATATATATATATATACACACACACACACACACAAACTTAATAAAGAAAATATTTAACGCATATTAAACTATGACCAATTAGATAGACCCCGTGTGTTTCATATTACTATGCAAAAACCATCTAATAGACAAGTATTGTAGGGTTAAGTAATAGACCAAAAGAAACAAAGCCATTTTTTTTATCATGCAAATAAGTAATATACCAAAAGAAACAAAGGCATCACAACTTAATAACCAAAAGCCCATATATATAATCCAACACCACAATACCAAAACAACATCAAACACTTTTAAATTTTTATACAAGAAAGTTAAAACATTTCATACAACATACTAAACAATAATTAATTATAAACTCGCCAATATATAGAAAGAATACACGATTAACAATTAGATTCTTAGCCCGTGCGTAGCACGGGTTCTGCCTGTCTCGTAATAATATAAGATTTAGTCCTCTTATTAATGATGAATGGAATAAAGCAAATTTGAGACTGCATGAAGCAAAAATTACATATGTCAATAAATGTCAAGAAGCATACCAACCGTAATTATATAACTCAGTTAACTCAATAACTGATGTTGTTTCTGGAATACAAATGAGCATCTTACAACCCAAAAGGCTAACTAGTGATATTAAGTTTTAAAGAACATCAAAAGACTCTTTAATTAATACCATCGCACACACTCAGGAGCCCATAAATAACAAACGAATAGACCTCAGTTTATACTATCATCGGTCGAGACCAAAACAAAAATGAATGAAAACGAAACCAAGTGCAACAACAAGACAAAGCCTGACACTTCCAAGAACCCTCACTTCACTCCCCAACACTCACAATCATTCAAAACTCGAAACTGAAGACAATATCTCTGTCAATTTCTCTTGTGTTATTCAAAGAAATAACAAAATGAAAATCACATCATAGATCCGAACCTAAACGAGAAAGATAAATAGACCTCACTTTATCTCTTTTTGGTAATCTAAGATTCGTCCAAACAAAAAATAATAATAAGAATAATAATAAAATAAATTTAAAAAAATAAAAATAAAAATGAGATTAATCATCCTAGATCTACTAGATGAACACTTCTTTTATTAATATTTGAAAATCAATAAGAATGAACAAAACCAACAGGTTTCATCCGATCTTTCTTTCCTTTGAAACAAAACACAAAAACACAAGTAAACCTACGTGAGATCTTTTAATAAGATCTTGAAGCCATCACACAAGTTATTTAACAAGACAAGGTAGGGTACGGTTGTGTTTGTGTTTGTGAAAATCGATTACATGGATTTGTTATTCGATTGTTGAGATGAGATGGTGATCCAGATTAAAGATGATGATGGATGATGAGTTTAGTGTTATTCGATTGTTGAGATGAGATGGTGATCCGGATGAAAGTTTTGGGAGAGAAAGGTGTGGTAGGCGGTTATTTATTTTGTTTAAATCTCACGGAAGGATGAGGATCCTCTCATGTTCTAAAAACATGAGAGGTAATGATGTATTTGATATGATTGTGTACTTTTGAATTAAAATGAAATAAATGCTTTGCAATATGATAATGTACAATCATATCAAATACAACATAATCTCTCATGTTTTTTTTAACATGAGAGGATCCTTATCCTCACGGAAACTACTTAAAGTCAATATACGTAAGCATGAGTAGGACCACAATATAAACATTGTATGAGCGTGTGACGTATGTGTTATATTCAATATGTGACATGCATTATAGCATTAAAAACCCTCCCATTAGTCCATTTATCCATATTGGTCTCAAAAAAGTATATCTCAATTTAATATCATGAACAAATTTAAATGAGACGGTTATTGTAAAAAAAGTTAATGTGGTCAAATTAATTACTCCAATATGAGTCACCACTTAAAGTATTTCCTTAAATATCTCTGAATTTGAATTAAAAAAACTTTTTGTATTAAAAGCTCACCATATTGAAAAGATATCAATCGTGGGCATTCACATATATTTTTAGTAGTAACGTTTATCATTTTTCTTATATTTAACATCAATCTTTTAATATGTTTTGAAATTGGCTATTACATAATTAATTCACAAGATGTTTTTACCTCTTTTATCACATATTCAATAGTTCATATTTTCAATTTAAATGAGTCTTGATTGTGTGTTACTTAGAAAGAAAATTTGATATTAGCCCAAATAGAAAGTTCAATAAAGGCAATAACTTCTTCATTTAATTTGGCTGTTTAAATATACATTATCCAATTTGATCTAATCTAGTGCATTACTCGTTTCTATAAATATCTCTATCTATTTATTTACTACTCACACATTCCTACATTCTCCCAAAAACAATCACCAAAACATGGGTGAACCACCACCATCAACCACCACCAAAACACTCCCCTTCATAGTCCATGTCCTCAACGGGCGATGGTTCTCGCTTTTCGCTTCGTTTCTAGTCATGACAGGAGCTGGTGCAACTTACTTATTTGGTGTGTACTCAAAAGATATTAAATCTAGCCTAGGATATGACCAAACCACTTTAAACCTCCTAGGTTCTTTTAAAGAACTAGGAGCTAATGTAGGCGTGCTCTCAGGTTTAATAGCTGAGATCACGCCTACATGGTTTGTACTTTTACTAGGGTCTGGTTTAAATTTTGCTGGTTATTTTATGATATGGTTAGCTGTTACTAATAGAATAGCTAAACCTAAAATATGGCAAATGTGCTTGTACATTTGCATAGGAGCTAATTCGCAAACTTTTGCGAATACTGGCGCGTTAGTTGCGACAGTATCTAACTTCCCTGAAAAATTTACTTAGCTGTTTATGGTAATGACTCGAAATCTTTGATCTTGTTGATTGCTTGGTTGCCAGCTGCGATTTCTGTTGCTTTTATGTACACTATAAGAAAAATGAGCCTGGTGAGACAACCTAATGAGATAAGGATCTTTTATCATTTTTTATATGTGTCGGTTTTTCTAGCTTTGTTTATTATGGCTATGACAATTTCTCAGAACTTGGTGTCATTTTCTCAAAGGGCGTATGCTGGTAGTGCTACTGCGGTGATTTTTTTGCTCTTTGTTCCGCTTTTTATGGCGATTAAAGAGGAGTTAAATCTATGGGAAATGAGTAAACAACCAAAAGTTGCGGTTGATGAGGTTAAAGTTGATAATATGGATCATGGGCAGGATCAGTTAGTGAATCCATCATCATTAGAACCAAAGTCGAAAGGGAAAGAATCTTGTTTTGCTAATGTGTTTTTGAATAAGCCCGAAAGAGGTGAAGATTATAATATTTTGCAAGCACTTTTAAGTACTGATATGTTGATTTTGCTTATTGCAATTTTTTGTGGGCTTGGAACAAGTTTAACTGCAGTAGATAATTTGGGACAGATTGGTGAATCTTTAGGGTATCCTACAAAGACGATAAAATCGTTTGTGTCTCTTTTAAGTATATGGAATTACTTTGGTCGGATCTTTGCTGGATTTGTATCGGAGATCTTGTTGGTTAAGTATAAGTTCCCTAGACCACTTATGTTCACATTAGTACTTTTCCTCTCATGTATCGGCCTTCTTATGATCGCGTTTCCAGTACCCGGATCGGTGTATGTAGCCTCTATTATTATTGGGTTCTCATTTGGGGCACAGTTGCCGCTAATATTTGCCATCATTTCTGAGCTTTTTGGGCTGAAATATTACTCGACATTGTTCAATTGTGGGCAATTGGGGAGTCCATTAGGGTCTTATATCTTGAATGTACGAGTCACAGGGGCTTTTTATGATCGAGAAGCATTAAAGGAGCTCGCAAAGAAAGGCTTAACAAGGTCAGCTGTTAAGGAGTTGGTTTGTATTGGCAGCCATTGTTACAGGCTATCATTTATCATATTGGCTTGCGTTTGTTGTTTTGGTGCTACCGCTTCATTGATTCTAGTGATGAGAACTCGTGAGTTTTATAACGGGGATATTTATAAGAAGTTCAGAGAAGGAGCTCAGGTGGTACAACCGAAACCGGCTTTGCCACCTAAGTAGAGAAAAGAGAAACTGTCTAACAATTGTTTCATCTTATATAGACATTTTCCCTTGTTTAGAATGTAATGTGTATGATATACTGATATGCAGCTCTTTTTCTTAGCAAAGGTGATGAAATATTGGAAACATTTAGCTTTTATGGTCAAGTTGTTATTTGATTCTTATTGTCTTATGTGGTATTTTGTTTTCTAATTAGTAGTAAATCCAAATTATATCATTTTGGTTCTAATACTTCCAAAATGTATTGCAAATTTATATCCACTACATGTATATTTGTTGTTGGAAATTTAGTTCAATTGAGGGATATGATCATACTTGGAAATGGGTTTGAAGGTACGGAGTGTACACTCATTAAGTCCCTGATTACCCTGACTCTAATAGTGGTTGGGAGTAACTTATCAGAAGGTTCAATCCTTCACCGAGTTACTACTGCTAGTACTATGTTAGTACTGCAGGAGCATATTTAATACTGCTAGTACTAAGTTAGTATTGTTGGAGCAAGTTATTACTGCTAGTACTATGTTAGTGCTGCTGGAATGAGTATGTAATTCCATTTGACTAGCTACGAGTATTTTCCAATATATTTGAAATGAATCATGCATGAGAAATAGGATACACAAAACATAAACACTTAGATGTGCAAGGGTTATTGATTTGTACCTAATTCAATAACATAAATTTGGTCTTATCCCAAGTAGATATTCGTGATACCCACGCAATAGGGTCGAATAGTTTACTTTGGAAAGTGATAACACAATTCCAAGTGATATCCAGTAACCATTCATTGGTACATAGTTAGGTAATTGATTATCTTCACCATGTTCTGGGCTTATAACAACCAATATTTGTATAAGTCGTTATTGTGACCCTTCAGACCTTATATCAACAGAAAGTGGTCTTCTATGTGGGTGATTTTAGTTTCCTCACTTATATTTTTATGTAATTGTGATTCACTTGAGATCAAGGGCTTAATTAAGTTTAGTTTATAGTCGAGTTAGGAGGTGCGGAGTGCACACTCGTTCTAGCTAGCTTGATGCCGCCACGAACAAAGAGTGGGGGTTAAGGGGGGCCTCGCCCCTTTGCGGGGTCAAAGGGCAGAGCCCCTTGCTGGGGTCCCGCTCCCAAGTGAGCGGGCAGGGGTCAAGGGGGGATGACCCTCGTGGGGTTTGGGGCAGCGCCCCAAAACCTAAACGATTTTTGGGATTCTAGTATTACCGTTTTTATTTCTTTTTCCCACCAAAAGTCGCCTCTTTTCCCCAACAGTCATGACCCTTCCCCCAACTGACTTTAACCGATTTAACTAACTTTCGGTTATGTATTTTCAAGATCTATTGATCTCTTCCATAACAGAAGAGACATCGACATAACAACTTTCTCTATATTTGCTTTGATTTCTCGTGCCTTAGAAACAAAGTATCGTTCTCTGTCTTATCCAATTGAGGATTTCGTGAAACCCAAAGCATATAGGGTCGAAATACTTCAATCTGATAGTGATCTCAACACGATTCATAGAACATGTTAGGATTATTACCACCCACACACACCGAAATTTATAACATTCTAGACATTAATGGTTGTTATGAGCCTTAAGTTTAAACTATTGAAAGCATAATCATGATGTTATTTACTAGTAAGAACTGCAAGTGTTTGATCTTATTCTTATTCACTTGTTATTGGTATTTCACACCTATAAATATGCAATCTACATCCATTTTTTTGCGTCAATCATCTATATATCCATTTTTTTTGTATCAATCGTCTATCTATCCATTTTTTTGTATCAATCATCACTTGTATAACAGTGCTTCAAAAAGAAGAACCTAGCTACACCTCATCTGATGATGAACACTCTTCGGTGGTTGACGAGGGTGGTTCTGACACTCTTGACCTCCACCATCAACCACCACTAATATCCACATACAATGACCGTATCCAGGGACGGATCTATAGTGTAAGTATGGGGGGCCGGTTCCCCCATGGCTAGCCGAAAAAGTTGAAATTTTAGTGTAATTTTTTAAAAATTTTGTCATTTTTTCGAAAGTGACCCCCACCCAAAACTCAAATAGCCCTCACCCACATACTAAAACCCAACATTTAACGCTCTAAAGCCTTATAAATCCTTCATCTGTAAGTAAAAATACTCGATTTATCATTACGATCTTATTTTTTCTTCCGTATTTTATTGTTATTGTAAAAAAAATAAAAAAACAAATAAATAAATAAATAAAAAATTGCCCCCCACATCCAGTTTTCCTGGGTCCGTCACTGACCGTATCCGCCCCTTCCTGAAATGCATTGACAAGCTTCGGCTTTTTAAGGTTATGCAAGAAGGCATCCAACTCCCGACTATTGTTGTAGTTGGTGATCAGTCTTCTAGAAAGTCAAGTGTTCTCGAGTCACTTGCTCAAATCAGCCTCCCTTATGCGGCTCAAGCACCATTCAGACCCTACTCCTCACCTTCACCTTGAGTATCATGACAAGAAGGTTGCTACTGATGAATCACGCATAAAAGAGGATATTATTGCAGCTACTGATGAAATCGCTAGGAATGGAAAGGGGATTTCGCATACTCCGCTCACTTTGATAGTAAAAAAGAAAGGTGTTCGTGATCTGACTATGGTTGATTTCAAGGAATCATTAGAGTTCCTGTACACGGCCAGCCAGAGGATGTATACGAGCAGATATCTGCCATAATTACCGAGTACATAACCCCTGAGGAGAGTATCATTCTGAATGTTCTTTCTGCATCGGTTGACTTTTCCACTTGAGAACCCATAAGGATGTCTCAACGTGTGGATATAACCGGAAAAAGGACACTAACTATTGTTACGAAAGCTGATAAGAATCCTGAAGATCTTTTGGAAAAGGTTACTGCCAATGATGTAAACAGTGGTCTGGGTTACATCTGTGTTAGAAACAGAGTCGGCAAAGAGAGCTACGAGGAAGCTAGGATCAAAGAAGCAAAACAGTTTGAGGCCCATCCATACCTAAAGTTGGTGGATAAGTCTATGGTTGGGATACCGGTTTTAGCTGAAAAGCTGGTTGAAATCCGGTCCACAATTATATCAAGGTGTCTTCCTGATATTGTGAAAAAGATGAATGATAAACTGACTGGTTATGTTAGTGAACTGAATAAGTTACCAAAAGACCAGGCACCCGTATTATATATATCGTATCAATAAAATATATTATGTAACTTAGAGTGTGTATTATATTATGTAAAGCCATGCTTGGTTTTGATGTAAAAGGGACACTAGATTTCACTTCCATTTCACTTCAAAAACAAAAGCACATACACCTCCTTGTCTCTCTTTGGTTCAAACTTCATACAACAGTAACAAGCAAGAAGTGGGTACACAATTTTTGGTTACTAGTTATTTCGAGCTCGTATCATCTGTTTTCTATTGCATCATTGATGAGAGCCTTCCAATCCTCACATTGAGTGAGGTTACTCTCCTTTCCGAACACCTGCATCATTTTGCTACATCTGTTAGTAACAAGCAATAAACTCATATGTTATGTGGGAAAAACCAAACAAATTGAATGTCATACCAAAGTGCCCTTTTGGAACGAGTCAAAGCTACATCCATCCTTCTCTGGTCACGAACAAACCCAATCCCGTTTGTTTTCACACATGTGAGCGAGGATTATCACGTCTCGCTCTTGTCATTGGAAAGTGTCAATTGTATCAATAGAAAGTTGTTGGAATTCTTCATATGACAGGTTCCCGGGAAAAGTTCACAAAGGCGTTTTACTTGACTCGTGTAGGGTGTAATTATCCCTACATGTATCCTTTCGTACTAACTTCATCTTCTCTTTAAGATTTTCATAAAGCCCAAAACACGCTAAACATTATGCTTTATTATAAGGAGACAGAGAATCGGAAGCATGCTACTCTTGCCCGTTAACAACAACACTATAAAACGTATACGGTTTTAAGCACTTGTAATAAGGTTCCTTTCCTATCTTCCTTGTGGCCTCGCTATCGTATAGACGGACCATGTAAAAAACATTAGCAGGAAACCGACTAATATGGCTATGCATCCGATGTTGAGTTTCAAGCAAATGGGATGGGTACCCTCCAATTGCAATCCATCTAACAAGCTATGATAATAACCTAATTGTATAGCTTTTGGCACATTAGTGTTGTTAGTAATTGTTTAGGGTCCCCTTCTAGAACATATGGAGTAGCTTCGACACTTAGCGTCGAAAGCACTCCTGCCTCATTAACTTGGGCAGCTTTGTTTACAACTAGTAGATCAAATGCCTTGTAATTTAGCTTTTGTAGTATACTTTCTCTACATCCAGAGACTGTGGTGGATATGATTTTTCCTCATTCAAGCAACTCACCTCCAAATTTTTGAAAAGTGAATTTTTAGGTGAGAACTTGGTAAAATACAAGCCCAAGGTGATACGTATAGGTTTCAATTTTTCGTAAGTTTGGAGGTGAGTTGCTTCAATGAGGCAACACTCATATTCACCACGGTCTCAGGATGTAAAGAAAGTATACTAAAAAAGCTAAATTACAAGGCATTTGATCTACTACTTGTAAACGAAGCTGCCCAAGTCAATGAGGCGGGAGTGCTTCCGGCGCTAAGTGTCAAAGCTACTCGATATGTTCTAGTAGGGGACCCTAAACAATTAGTGACAGCACTAATGTGCCAAAAACTATACAATTAGGTTATTATCATAGCTTGTTAGATGGATTGCAATTGGAGGGTACCCATCCCATTTGCTTGAAAGTCAACATCGGATGCATAGCCATATAAGTCGGTTTCCTGCTAAACATTTTTACATGGGCCGTCTCTACGATAGCGAGACCATAAGGAAGCTAGGGGATGAAACTTACTACAAGTGCTGAAAACCGTATACATTTTATAATGTTGTTAACGGGCAAGAGCAACATGCATCCTGTAGGCTGTACCATGTCTCCTTATAATGAAGAAGAATGTTTAGCGTATTTTGGGCTTTATGAAAATCTTAAAGATGAGACGTAGTTAGTATGAAGAGAGAATGATATATGTGTAGGGATAATTACACCCTACACGAGTCAAGTAAAACGCCTTCGTGAACTTTTCTAGGAAAGTTGTCATATGAAGAATTCCAAAAACTTTCTATTAATACAATCAACTTTTTCCAAGGACATGTGTGAAAACAAATGAGATCGGGTTTGTTAGTGACAAGAGAAGGATGAATGTAGCTTTGACTCGCGCCAAAAGGGCACTTTAGGTATGTCACTCATATTAAATTTGTTTGGTTTTTCTCATATAACATATCAGTTTATTACTTGTTACTAATAGATGTAGCAAAATGTTTAATGCAGCTGTTGGGAAAGTTAAGAGAGTATCCTCGCTCGACGTGAGGATCGAAAGGCTCTCATCAGTGATGCAATAGAAAATAGATGTTACGAGAAGTATAAGTAGGTGTTGAATGGCTAATATTTGTCCACTGAAACGTTAATGTATGTCGAAAACTCTGAAATCGCTACTTTATTTTACATTCAAATGAAAGATTAACATTGTGTTGAATGTGTTAATTTTGCTACTTATACCATGTATCTAGTTCTATCTTTATGCTTTAATGGTTTCAACTAAACAAATATGCTCAAAGTATAGTTTCTTATTCAATCATAAGATACTAATTATTCTTATAAATTTAACATTTAGGATAGAATGTGTTTCGGGTCTAGATCAAGTGGCCACCAGGGGCAACCTTGGGGGAGATTTTTTCCAGTATCAGGTTCGAGACTTGCCAATGGGGTTTTCCTCCTAGGCGAAGCAGAAAAAAAGAGTGGGGTTTATTCCCCAAAGACAATGTTCGAGGAAGGCATACTGCCCGCTTGGATGTCACTGCACGACTCGAACCACTAACTCAGGACATGTGAGAACAACCCCAAAACAACAAATTATGAAAAAAAAAATGACAAAAAATCAATGAAGCTGGAAAAAGATACAGAATTTAATAAACAAATATATTAAGAACCTGCGTAGGCGTTCATAGATATGTTGATCTGAAACATGAATAATGTGACTGTTGTCATTATTATTCACTTTAGCAACTAAGAGCTCTGGGTGCAGTCGACGAGGGAGCCCTCGCCGTCCGAGGTGGCACCTCCAACGGCGAGCCGTTGCTCGCCGCCACACCGGAGGTGGCTCGCCGTTGGGAAACTCCTCGTCGGGACGGCGAGCTTATTTGTCTGACAAAGTCTGATTTTTTTTTTTTTTTTTTTTTTTTTTTTTTTTTTTTTTTTTTTTACACTTTTAATAGTAATGTAAAATGTATGTATATATGTATGGTTTTTTTGTAACATGTATATATGTATATGTGTGTTTTGATTTGTAAAATGTATATGTATATGTATATGTATGGTTTTTATACGTATATATTTTTTTTTGAATAATACAACTATATTAAACATAGGATTAAAATAACTTGAAACAACGTACAATTATTTTACAAATACGATAACAAGATTAAACTTAAAAACGAAAATTAAAAACCATAAAGTAGCATACGATAATAAAAACTATGATTCAATAAAATGAATCATCCGACACGTATCCCTCCTGACTCGAGTATGAGGCACTTGAGTCGTCCTCACTGGATGGGACAGGTGGAAGTCCCTGAGCCCAACGCCATTCGGCTCTTCTGTTCCTGCGATATCGTATTTATCGGCTCACTGGATGGGACAGGTGGAAGTCACTGGATGGGACAGGTGGAAGTCAGCACTCATCGATAATTATAAGGCTTTATAAATTATTGATGATGTTGGATATCGTATTTATCGGTTTATTTATTTTCGTGCCGTATCGTATGTTTTTTTTTTTTTTTTTTTTTTTTCGCAAATCGTATGTTTTTTTTTCCGTATTGTAACTTTTTTTATTTGATGAAATAAAATTAGTATGTTTTTTTTATTTTTTAGTATTTGTGAAATGGATTTAATTTATTTAATGAAATGAATAAAAAAATAAATGTGTAAGAGGTGAGGCCCGAATGGGGAAGTGGAGGTTTGTTGTTTGGTGAGGGGGGGTTTGTTGTGGTTTGTTGAAGTTGGGGTGTTTTGGTGATGTGGCATGGTGGGGCCCGAATGGGGAGCTATGGGCTTGTTGCTGCACCCAGAGCTCTAATGCCTCAAGTAATTCAGTCTGATTCCCAAAGTTGATAGCATTAACAGCTACATCGCTATGTTTTAGCTCCCTTCCAATTGTCTTCAAATGACCCTCCAAATCATACATAGGACTGAAAGCCAAGATACACACACGCAACAGTTACATAATTATTAGAGTAAATTAAACATATTGCAGTAACTTATGTGTGCATAAATAGACATACCCTCCGGCAAACACAACAATCCTTTTATGCACCTTTTGTTTTTATTTTCAGGATGGACCAAACGTCCAAACCTGACTCAGCAATCCGTATCGCATCTACCAAGTTTGTGCGCGTATCACTGTGGATGCCTTGTTGATGTATGGCTGAGTAACAAAATTAATAACTAAACATAAATCATACAAAAAGTGTCACATGTATAATTAAGCCATAATCAATTCATTATGCTAACAAACCGCAAAGGTTAATCAAGATCTTTAGATAATGTCTAGTAGGTTTAACCAACATACGACATCTCCCACCGGCACCAGCCATTGTCACTATGCTCACATAACTCACATGTATAGTAAATTACTTTTATTTTTTATTCAAAATAGTGTATCATAGCCTCGTTTTGGGATGACAACTTTTTGTATCCAATCTTCTGCATCAACATAGAAGTGTCCATACAGATCATTGTAACCTGATTCCATGATATTACACGTACACAAGCCCATGAAAAAAATTAATAATAAAATAATAATAATAAAATAATAATAACCGACATCACATAAGTGTGTGTAGATGGAAACAATCCAGATATACATTTTTTTATTAATACCCTCCATATATAATAAAATTGTTTTATAGGTACCAAGTATACGTTTGTTTTGGTTTATAAAATTTATGCCAAAAATTTGCAGAATAGCTAAAACCAATGAAATTCTAACATACCAAAATAATACGAATAACCAATTAAATATGAAATATCAATTATACTTTTTATTTAGATGCAGGGACGGAAGCACGGCTAAATATGACCGGGTGCACACATCTAGAAACATATTTCGATTGACCGGGTGCATTTAAGATAACTTTAAGAAAAATCGATGATTTTTTTCAAAAATTAACATTACATTGAAAAAATCTATGGCGTGTCCGGACACCCGCGGGAACCCCTGGCTCCGTACCTGTTTAGATGCAACCTTATCAGATTCAAAATAATTTTAAAGATTATTATTGATGGAGTATTTCACATTGTAATTTCTCTTCGTATTATTATACATTGTTAGGGTCTAGTTTAATTTTGTCGGTTTATAGTTTTCCGACATATATTTTGTTGGAATTGGTCTAAATTAAAATAAACACGTACTTTGGTGGCTTATAAAATAGTTTCGATAAATGGAAAACCTCAATAAAAAATGTTGAATACTATAGCCTTACATTAATTATCTATGAAATTATTATCTGGTGTGACCTTATACAAATAGAACTAGTGATATATCCGGAGCATTGTCGGTAGAAGTTCGGTTGACATGATTAATCCGAATGCTAAATAAGGACGTGCATTTGGTTAAAAATGTATGTGTTATTCAAGTTTGGGTAATATTATTTTTATAAATTATCCATGTAAATTTATAGTATTAAGCAAATTTGTTGATCATAACCTCATATTTCATTGATATGGAATCGACCCGAATAGACTCGAACTAGGGGTGTAAATGAGTCGAGTCGAGCCGAGTACTAAAATGCTCGAGCTCAACTCGAATACTTAATAACTCGACTCGAGCTCGGTCGAGCTTTATATTTCGAGCTCGAGCTCGACTCGTCCTATAAAACTCGACTCGAGCTCGATCATTTTTACATTTCAAGCTCGAACTCGATAAATACTCGGCATACAAGCTCGGCTTGATTCGTATGAAAATTAAGTAGATTTATGTATATAAAAGGGTAAAAGTGTAATTTAATCGAAGCTCGTTAAGGCTCGCGAGCTTCACGAGCCGAGTATTTTAGAGCTCGAACTCGACTCGAAACTATACTCGGGTAGCTTGAGCTCGAGCTCGGCTTGTTTAAATCGATCTCGAGCAACTCACGAGTTGTCTGGTATCGTTTACACCCCTAACCCGAACACAACCAACTCGACCTGATTGGACTCAACCCTAATAACACCCGTAAATTTGCTAGTCTGGTTGGGATGATGTACATGTACACCGGTTTCTTTAGAAACACACACGTGGAGGAAGATCAAACAAAAAGTTATCAATTTTCTCCAATTTCTGAAAAGTCTTGTAAAAAGGAGAATGTGACAAATAAATAAATACAAAAACGAAAATCTACGTCTTTTTTTTTTTTTTGATGAACAAAAGGAATATATGATGAACATTGTTGAACCAACATTAGTTAGAATGCAAATTTTTTAGACTACCATTGAACGGTTGAATGAGCACAAAACAATCAAGATCAATAATATGATTTCTTACATTTAGTTCACTCTAACAGTAATACCAACTCATGTAGGGTTGGTAAGACCTCATTCACACTCGCGTCACACCAACAATGATCAAATAACTAAACACAGGAATCACGCTAAATTTGTTGTTTGGTTTCCACCGTTCATCCAGGAGAGAAGACAAGCAAACTCAAAATAGAATATGTAAACGATGCAGGCAAAAAGAATATGTAAACAATGCAGGCAAAAAGAGTGTAAACGATGCAGGTGAAAAGTCATGCTAAGATGTTGCGAAACTCATTCTGAAAACATTATAAGTCTAGCAAGCTCGATAGAGATTACAATCACCTCATGTCCATAACCATAAGTAAGAAAAAAAAACGTCATTGTAATACTACTACTAGTCGTCATAAACTTCAAGAGCTCTTAACAGATACTTTTCGTGCAACCAGCTTGATAGCTTCCATCCTTTCATCAACTAGTTTCTGTAGCTGCTCCTCTTGTTTCTTCTTATCATCCTCTTCCATTTCAACTTCCTTCGGTTCATCACCACCACCACCACTTGTCTTAAACATTACAAACGATGCTTCAGGATCATATTCAGTCGGGACATCAAGCACCCGCTTCCCAGATGCACCAGTTTCTTTACCTATGACATCAGCCTTGATACGATCCAACACAATGGTTCTGAAATTCTCGAGGTGTTTCTCAATGGGATCCAGAGATAAGTAGATAAGGATTTCCCAACATTGGATGAACTGTCGCTTGTTGATTTTAAGGATTTTTCTCACTTCTTCAATGGTTTCTGCGGGTGGGCCGAATTTGGTGATTTGGGTTCGTTTGGCTAGGTTTTCTTCCTTTAGACGTGTGACAGCTGAGTTCAGTGGAGATTTGATTGCTTCCAATGCGAGTAAACGAGGTATGTCGATGCAAGCCCTTACGTGTTGCAACGATTCAAGTGGCTCTTCAATTGTGAGGTCATACATGTCGTCTGAAACTACCATATCAGTGATTGTCTGAAGAAGATGACCTCCGTAACCCTTGTTTTGATATGGAGGGAGTACCAGTATCTGTCATTGACAAGTACAAGAAACATTCGTTAGAGGTTCTTATTGTAATCATAGATAGGCTTTTACTGACCCCTTTCTTACCAATTTTAGAGACATTAGATCATAAACCAAGGACGAAAAAAGAGAGCAATTTAGACACATCAATGTGACAGCAGGTGAATATACGTTGGGTTATATTCTATTGGTACTTGGTAGCGACTTAAAAAATGGCTAAAGAAGATACAGGTCAACTAGGTAACAGGCAAACTATGCTACAGCTGGGTGGGGTCAACCGTCAATAATATTTCCAACTTATTTATGAATAAATAGTTTGTCAGATATGATTACAAAACTATTAACACTTCCCCGAATTCTCATCTTTCCAGCCGATTTCCTTTTCAAGTTTTTTTAATATATTTAACCCACTTGTCCTGTAAACCATAAATTACTCAAATTGACCATTTAAAAAATAAATGGGTTGATATTCCCACCTCTAGTTTACAGCCTATAGAACTGCTTTATTAAAGCAAATTGGATAGTTAGTTTAAAACTGATTTAAAAATCATTTTATTAATCTTTTACTGTACAAGCATGGATTTATGAAAATCAATGACAAGGAAAAATAAGTGTGAGCCGTACCCAGCCCAATTCATTTCACCTGTCCTACACTCCTACAAATTTACCCATTTTGGCCCATTGTTGACACTCTGCCCCACCCCTGTTGCCAGATCGATTATAGAATTGATCAGAAAAATTGAAGAATACAAAACAGGGGATATACCTGACCAAGTCTCAACCGGTGGCTGTCAGGGTAATGGAAGAACCGGTAAAGGGCTGCAAAACCAAGCAGTTTTTGTGGACTGTCCTGCTGATCACTTTTCTTCTCAACTATAAGATACATCTGCCAGTCGGGATCAGTAACATCAATGGGATTGCTACCTGATACAGAAACAGTTGAAATGGAGAATTTAGCTCAAATATATGCAGAAAACCATGCAAAACCACATAACTATTTAGTAATCGAGAGCAGCTGAATGTTACCATCAACAAGGAGAAGAACAAGTGGTACCAATCTACAGTAAAGAAGACCCATAGATTCGCCCTCGACTCGCACAACCTAATCAAAACAGATAAGATTGAGCAACTGCACCTCAACATATACTCTTTAAGATGTGAATCGGGAATGGTGGTAAACATGACATGACCTTTCATGTAAAAGATAAGTGTAATACGCACCTCAAGCTCATCTGCTTTTGAATCCTTTAACCCCTGGCTATTCACAGATGGCTGAAGTATTTTCCCATCTGAAATCATAGATCTGTACATCGACAAACATCAAGAATCAATCAAGATATCGAAATAAAAAGGGTGGTGAGAATCAAATTAATGAACCGACAGAGACAATTAACATACTTGATATAGTGATTTTCTGTGGAAAACGTTTTGAGGAAGTCATCTTTTGTCTCAACAAGATTATCTGCAAAGATATTCTGCACAGAAGAAAATGAGATGGTCATCAGCATTGTGTGACTGCACACAAATAACAACCAACATGCAAAAGATGAGTACTGGATGATCACCTGAAGAGAAGTTTTAAGATCCGTGACTCCTTTCCCAGCCTTTACCAGTGACAAACAATAACAACCATTGAAAAGACACAAAGTCAGATTTATACGCACAGAAATCAGCCACTGAAGAATGGAAACGCAATTCAGAAAAGCATAGCACACAATGTGAACTTACATCAGATGTGCTCTCAAAAGAAATATCAGCATATGCTTTAAATGATATGCTGCTGATCCAGACAGTGATCTGCATTATTTGATACAAATATTAATACTAAAAACCAAAACACGATTTCTTCGCACCATAGAAAGATTATGAACAATGACTGATCCAGGAGCTTTGATTATGCATGCACTAACATAGCAAATATAATTGATGGAGTAATGCATAGCAATAATACTTTATGTTTTTTCCGTTTATACGAGTGCAAAGACCCCCAGTAATATATGAGTAGCAAATGCCAGAAACCCCTTATTAAATAACTTAAATATCTTAAATATCGATAAGTTGGATATAATGATATATACCTTTAAGCCTTGGTAGCCGTATATTTTTCCATCTTCTTTTCCATCCTCTTCAAAAAAGCAACTTAGGTCAACAGGTTCAATGGGGAAGCATTCCGGAGATCCCACTTCCTCTTCTTTAGAGACTGAAATTTAATATACAAAGAGACAAGCTCAGACAGAGTTACAAAACAAGATAAACAGAAAGATACAATGAATAAACACATCTTTAGCCACTAAGCAACTAGCCAAACAAACCAAAACAAGTGATTTATACCTCTATACGACTATACGTACATACATCATGATAAACAAACTTCTATTATTTGAGAACAGC
Organism: Artemisia argyi; assembly: GCA_030686995.1. NCBI lineage: Eukaryota > Viridiplantae > Streptophyta > Magnoliopsida > Asterales > Asteraceae > Artemisia > Artemisia argyi. The sequence goes on from CM060708.1 coordinate 326,281,119, forward strand.
AACTCTAATTAAAGCCATGAACATCAAAAAAGTGTAACAATGTGCAAATCCAAATTGATTATTGCCACAAAATTATAATAGAAGGGGTGGTTGTGGATTGCAAAATTTTTAGCTTATGCTCTGTAAGCACTTTAAAATAAGCACCTGCCAATGTGATATTGCATAAACTCATAGCAATCCAAACACTTCAAGATGCCTTTTCTCACTTTTAACAACACAATTTGCATTCGCAAACACCCTCTAATCAGATCTAACTTTATATCAACTCTAAAAAGTAATTTTTCTTTAAATTTAACTATCTTAGCCGTAATAATATATCAAAACCTCAATACCAAAACATTTTGAAAGACTACCTAACTATTCCAACTTCGACAATAATTTACAGCACATCCAATCACCCTCTATAGTACTATTAACATGTAATTCCGAAACAATTACTGCTGTATAGTTAGTAAAGATAACTATGTAATTTTACATCTACTCTATAAAGTCATTTTCCTCTAGATTCAACCAACTTAGACCTATAATATCATGAACTCAATATATCACTCACTCTTACCGAATACTAAATAAACAACTATTCCAACAGTAACAGTAACAAACTTTGACCGAGCTGATAAAAATAACTTCATCCAAACATCATTACATCACATCAAACAAACACAAACCTCAGAAATCATCTAGCAATCAACAGATAAACTAAATCAAGTGAATATAGAAACCATACAGATACAGATTTTAATCACTCAATTTCACCATACACATATACTCCGTATAATTATTCCAACTGTAAGTCTGTAACAGTAAAAATTTACACCAAGCAGTAAAAACTCATATTCACACAAAACAAAAATAAAACAAAAAACAGTGATAATCAAACTACACGAATCACTGGTGAAGACTTGACGTTATTAAGTTTTGCCAAACACTGTAAAATAATTACCAACGGTAACAAATTTTCATCTTGCAGTGAAAATTCAGAATCATACTAAACAGAAACACTTCATCATATAGACTCAACCAAGCGATATATAAACCATACCAATGTAGATTTCAATGACGTCACTACCCCTAAACTATCGAAACCTCAATATCAAACCGTTTTTAACAAAAACAGTAACATATTTTGACCACGCTGAAAAAATCCATACACACACAAAACATCTACAAATATTTTTACCAAAAACTAGAAGTTAACATATTTTCACCATGCTGTAGAAAATCATATTCACACAAAACACTGAAAAAAAAGTGATAATAAACAAACGACACCGAGTCACCAGTGAAGATTTTGATGACGCCACTATATCACTATGTTTTACCAAACACTAAAAAAACAGTAACAAATTTTCACATAGCAATAAAAATTCAGAATCACACTAAACAAAAACAAAACAGATATAAATGTAATGTTTGCTGACATCATCAGCCTAAAATAAAAATATCACCACAGTAAAAAAATTAACCAATCCAACTGTAACGGTAACAAACTTTCACCACGCTGTAAAAAATTTTACTCACGAAACGCAAAGATATAGATTATGATGACGTCATCAGTCCTAAAATATCATTAACTTTCAACAAATTCCACTAAAAAATTACAATTCCAACTCTAACAGCAACAAATTTTCACCACACAGTAAAAAAATCATATTCACACAAAACAGAAATAAAGTGAAACAGAAGCTGTACATATTAATGACGTCATCGTCCCTAAAAACTCAAAAACCTAATACTAATAACTTTCACCAAACACTAAAAATTAACTATTCACAGTAAAAAGTAAATTTACACTAATAAAATCAAAATTAAGTGAAGCTAAGTATATATACCGATGAAGATTTTGATGACGTCATTAGGTTGAACACCTTCATCTGCATATTAAAAAGAAATTAGTGAAATGAATTAAATTAAAATAGAATAAATTAATCACAAGTTATATATACCGGGTTGAGTGAATCCGACTTTGCGGCGTTTTTTGGGATCTGAAACGGTGTCGTTTGATTGTTGATGCTTTGTTCCCATTTTTGGGATATGATGAAATTAGGGTTTTGAAGAAGCGGGAAATGAATTGGGGTCACGCGGGAACTAATTGTTGTGGTTGGGAGTGAGACTGGGTTTATATAGGGGGAGGGAGTGTTGGGGTCCTGTCTGTGCAAGGCTAATGTTTGGCGAAATGGGTTGAGTTACGGAAGCTTTTATAAGCTCAAGCTTATAGAAAAAAAGGTAATATAAGCTTGTAATTGGTTAAATTACTTAAATATATTTTAAAATATAATTGATTATTATATAAAAGCTGAAAATATATGTAAATTTAATTTGATGTATTTTTATGTGATTTTACATTAATAAGTTTTAACTCCAACTAATTTGATAAATAGCTTTATAGAAATATAAGCTTCAAATTTTGGCTTATAATAAGCTCAACCCTAGCTCATTGCGTCAAACATACCCATATAAGTCGGAAGAGGGGAAGATGGAGTTTATAATTTTATAAAGTTGTTTGTCGAATTAGTTGCAGCTAAAGCTAATTAATGTAAAATCACATAAAAATAAATGCACATATATTTTCAGATTTTACATGATAATCCATTATATTTTAAAATGTATACAAGTAATTTGACTAGCTATAAACTTCAATAAGCCTTTTTTTCGATGAGCTTGAACTTATAGAAGCTTATGACTTATAAAACTTTTATAAGTCTATGTGACAAATAAAATTTATTTTATAAGCTTGTTTATTTTAATAACCCAAGCCTTTAAAAGCTTTTAAAAGCCCTGCGCTAAACACAACCAATTTTTAGTTAGTAGGTTAGTATATAAAATTGGGTATCAAAATCACAAACATAAATATCTTCTAAACCCCTCAAGCATGGTAGTTTTCGAAACCCATTCTCATTCATATTACAATATTGATTCCTTTTAACAACCAAACACCCCAAGATTATTACTTTTGTTTAAATCACATGTGCATAAGATTTATATTCTTGCCAAATGAAAATTTGTTTCAAACTCACAATACTTATACAACTTTTGTTATTTTTTGATTATCAGAACATAAGTAGAATATTTTTGTACGGTTTGTATTTTTCATTATGATTGAAAAGAAAAGCTACAATAATTTTTTGTACATATTTCACTCTCAATATAAATATGGAACATAATCAAACACCCCCACTTTATAGTTTCTTTCCAAACACTTGAATGTCTTATTTTTGCAATATAAACTGAGTGATAAACGCAATAAAGCTCAAAACAAATTGCTAAGTGGATGTATTAGTTGGTTGTTCTTGTTATAAAAGAATGAAGTGAAAGATTTCACAAGTGGGCGTTTGGTCTAGTGGTATGATTCTTGCTTTGGGTGCAAGAGGTCCCGAGTTCGATTCTCGGAACGCCCCTTCTTTATAACCATTTTTTTTTTTTTTTTTTGAGCTTATTTGACCTATTAAGTATAAACATTTTAACTGAGATGTCATTACACATTCTTATTCACCATCTTATTCATCTTGTATTAGCACACTCGTCGGTTGTATTCACGAGTGTGACCTTCGTCGTTCTTATTAGTAGTGGTTGTAAAAACTTTTTTTTGTGCACATGTTTAATGTAAACGAGTTAGAAATCATTTGGTCCATATAGTTTAGTTGGTGAAACCTGCAAAAGATACACCATAAAAGTCCAAGCATCTTTTCGGGTTTTTAAAAAGTGTGAATTAGATATATATGGTCAACAACAAAATTTATCAAATACTCAGATGAAATCATTCGGTTTTGAGTTGTTGAACCAAGTCTACTTTAGCCATGTTGTCTATTACTAGTAAGTTATTGAAGCAATAAATATGATTTTTAACGAACAAGATATAACAAGCGAATGAACCAAATGCCAATTACTTTGGCCTAACCAAACTCAAACTTGCTAATGAGCGTTCCAAATAGGTTCATCTATTAGCCGCCAACAGAAAAAAATATTTTTTAAAAAGAAGCGAAACTGAGACAAGTCATTTTTGTTGTGAGCAAAAACCCATCCTATGAAAACAACAACCACGGCTGCAACAAATACCAAAAACCGCAAAACAGATCATCCATGTCTTCTCAAGTTTACCTACAATAAAAATTAACAGCAAATAAGAAACAAACATGAATAATTGCATCTTGCTAAATGTGATCAATACATGTGCTTTCACTTGCTTGTATGTAAAACTTAAGAAGTTCCACTTTTGACCCGTTTACTTGTGAGTGGGTGGGTCAACTTTGGTTGTGTTTTTAATCAGATGTAAGATGGGTCATTTTTTACAACCCATCTCAACCAGTTCTTCACCATACTAAATATGACATGTTTCAACATGAACTCGTTTTAAGGTGTTACCCAATCCGCTCGACCCACCCATCTTATAAGCACCAGCTCCGGCTAAAAGCTAAACATGCCCCTTTAGTATTACAAACTCTTGTATACATTTTGGCCAATGGGCCTTAATACACAGAAAAACGTTCCATCAAATTTCTTTAAACTACAATTATATTATGTGAGTATAATGCTTTATATTAAGCTACTATAAAACTCAAACACTACATCGGTGACCCATGATGGATCCAGTACTGTTTCTTTTCACGATCACTCATCGAGAGGGATAGAGAGCTTAAATCATCCGTATTCATCCATTGTGTTTAAGGTGACCTATGGATCAAATTGCAACATCATTTAAGTTGCCATAAAATGTGAAACAAAAGCAGACTTAGTGTCAGTTGTGTCCCACACCAATCTATTCCACCACTCTATATCGCCATACACCGTCGGCTGTGGTGAATTGCCAGAAACTTTCAGTGGCAGTTTTGTCAGTTTCGGACAATTGATCACAGCAATACTTTGGAGGCAAGGAAAATTTATTGCCGTCTGGGAAATACTAGTTAACAATGGCAGGTCTCTTAACGATATGGTGCGGAGGCATGGTAACGCTTCCTCGTGTATTTGTCCATCCCCACTAATTACTTCTACAATTTCTTTGCAGTAAAAAAGATGGACCGTCTCAAGCTTCGGAAGCTGCAGGATCCAAGAAATGTTCTTCAACTTGTCGCAATACCATATGCTGACAGACCGAAGATTTTGAAGGCTTCCTTGCGTAATTGGGTTCTTCCACACGACTGTCAAGCATGGAAGACAATACATAGAAAGGACCTCCAAGCTAGGCAGCCAGTTCTTTCCGTCTTCTGGTCCAGTTTTCAGGTACATCAAATCTCTACAGTTGTTAACACTGAGTCTTCTTAACCTTCTACCATTTTCGGGTATAGTTGATAACGGCAGAACAGCTAAGCCTTCACACTCAGTAATGTATAAATATGTTAAGCATCTCAATAGGGTATTTGATGAGGCTAGTCTTTTAAGGGTATACGATTCAGTTATGGTGATCCCTAGTGTGTCAAGATGACTTAGGCACTCCAAATCAGTAAACCCTACATCATTCTCGTATTCAGAATCTTGAACCTCCCAAGTTCCGTAGCTGTAATATAAATTTAGAACTCTTACCTGAGATAATCTATTTATCGCTTCACGTGGAATCGTTCTAAGATAAGTACGTTGCAGATCCAAATGCCGGAGTTTTTGCAATTTACCCAATTGTTTTGGCAGTGTGGTTAACTTGGTACGTGACAAATCAAGATGACGAAGTTCAACCAGCTCACATATACTTTCAGGGATCTCTCTAAGGCTGGTATACGATAGATCCAACACACGAAGAGACGGCATAGACTGGAAAAACCCGTTTGAGATCCTGCTTAAACCACTGTTCCATTGAAGCAGCAACGTTAACAAATGCGGGCAAGCCAGAACCTCAGGTAGTTCAGTTATTGCATTATCCCACAGTGCAATTCTTTGCGCCCCTTCCCAACTTTTGATACCAGGTGCTTCAGTCAACCCTGCACTAGGCTGCACTAGATACTTCATCCGGTTCTTTCCGCATTCAGATGCCATCCACAAGGCAAAGCTTCGAACAACGTCATGCATCTTTACATGGGTTTCTACTTCACCAGCTTCCAAGAGACAAGCAACTTTTAGAGATCGGATAATTGTGTGCCCCATATTTCGGGCTTTACCTTCATGGGAATTGTCTAAAATCTCTTCGCCAACCCAATACTCTATAAGTTGCTCTATCTCTATGGAATAGTCTTCAGGGAATAGGGTACAGTACATAAAACATAATCTTAGTGTATCAGAATTCAAACTCTGATAACTAAATTTTAGAAGCGTGAAGACATCTTCCATACCTCTAAGTTCTGTGGGAGTCTCGTTGAGCACTTCAATTGCATATTGCCACTCCTCTTCAGTCTCTTTGTTGGCCATAACCCGTCCCATGGTGGTGACTATTGCAAGAGGAAGACCTCCGCATTTTCTGACTATTGTCTTGGCATAAATTTTAATTTTCGGTGAGCTTAAGATGTCATCTCTACCGACCTTTTGGCAGAAGAGTTTCCATGCTTCTTCCTCACCTAAAAATTCGATTTTGATTTTGTTGTCCGCGTCCATGTCACTACACACATCCATTGAGCGCGCAGTGAACACAACGTTGCATTTGTTATCCTTGTCAGGAAGAGGAATACCAAGTTTTAACAGATCGATTCTTTCCCATATATCGTCTAACAAGAGCAAGAATTTCTTCTTCCTCATGATGTTATATATTTTTACAGCTCTCTGTTCTGGAAAATCATTCTCGTCCCAAGATAAACCCAATCTTTCTACAACTGCTTGTTGGATCTTCTCGACCACGAAATCTTTAGATGCCACTGCCCAAATCACAACATCATATTCAAGCTTTTGGGTTAGTTCATTGTTTATCCTTTTCAAAAGTGTTGTCTTCCCAACCCCACCCATACCATAGAGTCCCAAAGTTGTCCCTTCGCGTGTCATGAGCAATTGGTGAACTCTTTCCAACATCACATCAAGGCCGATAGTTGGCCCATTGGGTACTGCCTCCACATCAAGTGGAATAATACCTCTATCAGCTCCATTCACATCAAAGTTCTTTTTTTGAAGATCATGTATGATCATAAGCTGCTGTCTCACCTTCTTGATCAGCTTGTATCTCAGACTGCAATCACAATTGCAGCAGCAGCTACGCTGCCACACTAATTCAGCCTTCTCTATGATCAAACCAACTTCAGCTTCAACACTCGCTACACGTTCCATCCACCCTTTGACTTGATTAGTAGGCGGGCGCCCCAGTAACTTGGCCTGCTCAACTTGGGTTTCCAAGTCTTTCCTTGCTTCTGTCAGCTCCTTCAACGCCCTTGTCATGGTTGCCGCACTCTCACTCAAGTCTGAATTGCTTATGCTCTTCAAAATCATATCAGTTATTCCAGCGATCGTACCAATAATCAGGGGCACAATTTCCATTGCCATTGATATGCTTTTGTTAAAGATTTTTTTTTGAAGAAGTCTTAGATATGTCAGTCTTTTGCTGCTTCTTTAACAGACAGGTAAGTTGACTCGGTTGTGCTACTAGTATTTTAGGAAATATCCTTGCTGTTTCACTATAATAGAATACCACAACTGTCGCAAACTATGTTTCGACATATCAACTACTTCCCCAAAGTCAATGAAAGACCAAGCAATTAAATGTTTAATTAACCTTGTCCCTGGAATAAAGTGAGTTGTAAATACATTGTGTAATCACAAGTAGCATTAATAAGAGATACAAGTCAAAGTCATTGATTAAGTCAACATAATATATGTGCTACCAAAGTCAACTGTGGAGGCTAACAGCTAACAGAAACATCAAAGACCACTAGTGTGCTAAAATTCTCGAAAAACCCTCTTTGCAGAACTTTTCAGTAGTCCAATTCATCATTCGAAATCCACCTGGAGTTGATAGCTTAAATGACAAAAGAGATGAAAATTCGCTTATAGTTTATACAGAAACCTTTTGGGTCCCCGTTATTAATGACACACCGACTCCATATGCAAACTTTTTATAAGACCGTTAAAATCTAAGGTGTGACATCTTATTTGGGTCGACAATGGAGATTGGTAGTACAGCAGCCATTATCTAAAATATAAGATGTTTCTGTCAAATATAGTATGCAAAGGAGGAGACGACAAAAGTATCATGTTAACAAGAGAGTAGCATTTCTTGTCATTCTGCAAACTAACAAAGTCATTACCCTAAAATGCAGAGATTATTAATGCAGCCAAATTACAACTGCTTTTTCTCAGCTTCAAAATTTCCAAGAAAGAATGTAGTAGTAGTAGTAGCATTACACAAGTTGAAATCATGGTGATCATGACATTGAAAAGCCATACAAAGTTCCCAAAACAGGTTTTCTTTTATGTGTGTTTTCCTTTAACTGCAAACTCAGACATAGTAACCGGTGAATGTGAAACCCCTTCCAATGATCTCACCAGAACAAAACCATGCAAAGCATTCAAGCCCAAACAAAGCAGCAATTCCAAGTTGTTCAACGTGCATATCCTTCTTGTTTTGCCATAAATTCTTCACGAAATCAAGCTCCTTCTTCAATGACTCGTTGCGGCTAGGGAGGCTGCAGAATATGCATGGATTATATTAGAAACCTGACCGTTGGGTGGATAGGCATGTGTTTATGCATATTCAACACCAAATTTATTATACAGAACTACGAGGGTACATAATCTAAGTGCAGTGGAAATCATAAACCATCAAACTTATTGAAAAGAATAATTAATACACTCTAAGCCTCTTAAATAAGCTAGACTATAGTTCGAACTAGAGAATAGAGATACAAATTTGATCGATTCTTGATGGATTGCTTTGGATTACAATTGACTGACAACGGGTCACACCGTTAAATTTTCAAAAATTAGCTAAAAATGAAATAGGAGAAATACATAGAGTGTAAAGCCTGTCAAAGTCGCTCAACATGTATCGATATGCCTATAGCATTCCAAATTATTTCATTAAAATTATCATTTTCTAATAAATCCAATAAAGGACGAATGAAAGATTTGGTGACCCATTTCAACCCATCACATTCAAGATGATCCCATCCCTTTGTTCACATGAAATCCCCAACTTTTTCATATGAAGACATGTTGGTAATCGTAGCAACAAGTACCTAAAGCTATTGAGACCACAAAAGTATGATCCAAAACCACTCTTTTCTTCATGAAAAGCCAATTCTTTGGTATAGGCGATGGTGAGGTATGCAGAAATAAGTAACCTAAGCTATAGTTGAAGATGGCCTTAGACCTAACTCACCGAAATGACATGTATTGCTACAATTATATAAGCATGTCTTATTCTTTGCTTGTTTCCTCGCCAAGCTACATGAAAGAGACTTCCGGAAGTCCACAGAAAAGTTAATTCTAATTGCCCACATTGGCCATATGTCGTAATCCTCTACAAGATCCTAAAGTCCTAGCATTACCCAACCATGTACACTTGCTTCTTTACTAAATACTGTTTGCACTTAAAATAAAATTGTATCTGCTTTATACTGTAGAAAACAAGTTTTGTTATCAGCCAAGAGATGGTCAAGGGGTTGTTTGCTCAGAATTATAAAGCTATTGAGCCAAAGAAAACAACTTCCAAGACTATAAAAGGGTCAAAATGTTAGTGAAGCCATATGTAACAATTTGTAGACTGTTAAGAAGATCTAGTACAACAAATCAAATTTTCAATCATGACAAGGACTAATCTACCCATTTAGACACTATTCACTCATCTGATGTATAAGGTTCAACTTTAAGATATTATCATTTTTAGTACTGAACCCTCTGGCTTTAGTACAGAAATACAAAAATGAGTTCGCATTTAAACAAACTCTAAGTAAAATCATATAACAAACTTATGAGAGAGAGGTAAACACAGAACACTAGTTCAGATTTCTTGCCAGTTGCTTTGACAGTAACAACGACAAACTGTACACATGATAAGTGAATTCTAGGTCCATCTCTCACATCAAAATTCTTAGAATAATTTCTGAAAAATCATTATTATATTATAAAAAATCATCTATGAAAGTGAACTGAAAGCTTGCATCCTAAGAACGGTATTAGCCTCTTTTGCTCGATGAAACATGCAGTTTTCCAAACATTGAGTGCCAACAGAAAAATATGAGACAGACAGATGGAAACAACTTTTTTTAATAGATCTTTTGACTAACACAGATGACCTGCCTGAATTTTGTGGGAGTGTGACATTAGTTTGTATGTAAATCCTAATTTAAACATGGATGAAGCAGTTTGTGCCAATATAATATCACCAACATATATGAATTTAAACATGTATGTAAATCTTATAGCTTCAAGCTACCCCAGACACCAAGGTCAAAGGGCCTAAACCCAAACATAGATTTTAAGTAGTCCCCAAGTAGAAATTTTAAGTAGAACTGAAAAGCCTCGAAAGTGTGAACACCAAATCCCACAAAAGTTTTTAAAGTACGATGATCTTATGTTAAGATACGACTTTCTTATTAGAACAAACATTTTGCCTGCACCTCCTTCTCATATGCATTTGCATCATCAGAAAACCCGAGGTGACTATTTTGATTCATTTATCTAAAAACAGGTTAGCTGGGACTCACTTAATCATCAACTAGTTCAATTAAAAAAATAGATAACTAGTTCAGTTTATATTCATAAAAATTCGTGCAATGGCCCTTGTCAGACCCGTTACCAAACCGGCCCATTTTACCAGCTCTACAGATACAAACAGTTTAGGACTGATGATAGAAAATAATTTGAAATATGAGATGATCTCCATGACGAGAACCAGAACCAACTAAGCTAAACACATATCATCATTCTATAAAGTAACACGATTGTGTATCGACTACATTTGCACAGAACACCACATAGAAAGCAATTTTAAGTGAACCGAGACACGAGTAACGAGTTTAAAGAGCAAACCTAGCAAGACGAGTGTAGAACAACTGTTTGGACAGCTCATTGCATTTCTCAACAGTTGCGGGGCTCTGAACATACTGCTTGTTTTTCTCCATTATATCCTTGTAGTAAACACTTCCATGTGTGGACAAAAACTGTTTCGCCTGACATGCCTTAGATTGCAACTGCTTCAATTGTGCTGCCATCCTATCTGCAATTAACAACTATTGTGATGAATTCAGCATTGAAACAACCAAAAAGAACCATCTAATTTACGATTAAAAACTTGAATAAGCACATTCCGAACGAAAAATTAAGAAATACAAAAGAAACCGATGAACTCAGACTACTAAAAGCAAACTAGATACAACTGCAACTAACACGCAAACCCCATAAACAAACTGTTTACTTCTTTTGGCTTGGTATAAAGGCTCTATTAAGATCAAAGTAGCAAGATCCAATTTAGCAACCACTATAGTTATAGTAGATATAAAATGTCACAACATTTCCCTCACTTGCATAAGAGAAAACATGTGGACTAGACTGTTCAAAAATGAGAATTATCCATTTGTAGGATGTGTTCTTACAAATGTTGAAATGAACATTGGTTAATAGTAATTGCGAGATTGTTACCATCAGTTTACGAGTGGTGTTTAGTTGTTAGTATAAATCTACATTTTAGGCTTCTGATTTTCAGGACGACTTGTTTTGATTCGAGAAATCACGCAAACACTGTTTGTGAATCAATGCTAACAATTGCATAATTGCTACTAAGTAATAACTAAAATTCATTCTACATTTGTGACAACGCATACTACAAAAGTCCAAGCATCTTTTCGGGTTTTTAAAAAGTGTGAATTAGATATATATGGTCAACAACAAAATTTATCAAATACTCAGATGAAATCATTCGGTTTTGAGTTGTTGAACCAAGTCTACTTTAGCCATGTTGTCTATTACTAGTAAGTTATTGAAGCAATAAATATGATTTTTAACGAACAAGATATAACAAGCGAATGAACCAAATGCCAATTACTTTGGCCTAACCAAACTCAAACTTGCTAATGAGCGTTCCAAATAGGTTCATCTATTAGCCGCCAACAGAAAAAAATATTTTTTAAAAAGAAGCGAAACTGAGACAAGTCATTTTTGTTGTGAGCAAAAACCCATCCTATGAAAACAACAACCACGGCTGCAACAAATACCAAAAACCGCAAAACAGATCATCCATGTCTTCTCAAGTTTACCTACAATAAAAATTAACAGCAAATAAGAAACAAACATGAATAATTGCATCTTGCTAAATGTGATCAATACATGTGCTTTCACTTGCTTGTATGTAAAACTTAAGAAGTTCCACTTTTGACCCGTTTACTTGTGAGTGGGTGGGTCAACTTTGGTTGTGTTTTTAATCAGATGTAAGATGGGTCATTTTTTACAACCCATCTCAACCAGTTCTTCACCATACTAAATATGACATGTTTCAACATGAACTCGTTTTAAGGTGTTACCCAATCCGCTCGACCCACCCATCTTATAAGCACCAGCTCCGGCTAAAAGCTAAACATGCCCCTTTAGTATTACAAACTCTTGTATACATTTTGGCCAATGGGCCTTAATACACAGAAAAACGTTCCATCAAATTTCTTTAAACTACAATTATATTATGTGAGTATAATGCTTTATATTAAGCTACTATAAAACTCAAACACTACATCGGTGACCCATGATGGATCCAGTACTGTTTCTTTTCACGATCACTCATCGAGAGGGATAGAGAGCTTAAATCATCCGTATTCATCCATTGTGTTTAAGGTGACCTATGGATCAAATTGCAACATCATTTAAGTTGCCATAAAATGTGAAACAAAAGCAGACTTAGTGTCAGTTGTGTCCCACACCAATCTATTCCACCACTCTATATCGCCATACACCGTCGGCTGTGGTGAATTGCCAGAAACTTTCAGTGGCAGTTTTGTCAGTTTCGGACAATTGATCACAGCAATACTTTGGAGGCAAGGAAAATTTATTGCCGTCTGGGAAATACTAGTTAACAATGGCAGGTCTCTTAACGATATGGTGCGGAGGCATGGTAACGCTTCCTCGTGTATTTGTCCATCCCCACTAATTACTTCTACAATTTCTTTGCAGTAAAAAAGATGGACCGTCTCAAGCTTCGGAAGCTGCAGGATCCAAGAAATGTTCTTCAACTTGTCGCAATACCATATGCTGACAGACCGAAGATTTTGAAGGCTTCCTTGCGTAATTGGGTTCTTCCACACGACTGTCAAGCATGGAAGACAATACATAGAAAGGACCTCCAAGCTAGGCAGCCAGTTCTTTCCGTCTTCTGGTCCAGTTTTCAGGTACATCAAATCTCTACAGTTGTTAACACTGAGTCTTCTTAACCTTCTACCATTTTCGGGTATAGTTGATAACGGCAGAACAGCTAAGCCTTCACACTCAGTAATGTATAAATATGTTAAGCATCTCAATAGGGTATTTGATGAGGCTAGTCTTTTAAGGGTATACGATTCAGTTATGGTGATCCCTAGTGTGTCAAGATGACTTAGGCACTCCAAATCAGTAAACCCTACATCATTCTCGTATTCAGAATCTTGAACCTCCCAAGTTCCGTAGCTGTAATATAAATTTAGAACTCTTACCTGAGATAATCTATTTATCGCTTCACGTGGAATCGTTCTAAGATAAGTACGTTGCAGATCCAAATGCCGGAGTTTTTGCAATTTACCCAATTGTTTTGGCAGTGTGGTTAACTTGGTACGTGACAAATCAAGATGACGAAGTTCAACCAGCTCACATATACTTTCAGGGATCTCTCTAAGGCTGGTATACGATAGATCCAACACACGAAGAGACGGCATAGACTGGAAAAACCCGTTTGAGATCCTGCTTAAACCACTGTTCCATTGAAGCAGCAACGTTAACAAATGCGGGCAAGCCAGAACCTCAGGTAGTTCAGTTATTGCATTATCCCACAGTGCAATTCTTTGCGCCCCTTCCCAACTTTTGATACCAGGTGCTTCAGTCAACCCTGCACTAGGCTGCACTAGATACTTCATCCGGTTCTTTCCGCATTCAGATGCCATCCACAAGGCAAAGCTTCGAACAACGTCATGCATCTTTACATGGGTTTCTACTTCACCAGCTTCCAAGAGACAAGCAACTTTTAGAGATCGGATAATTGTGTGCCCCATATTTCGGGCTTTACCTTCATGGGAATTGTCTAAAATCTCTTCGCCAACCCAATACTCTATAAGTTGCTCTATCTCTATGGAATAGTCTTCAGGGAATAGGGTACAGTACATAAAACATAATCTTAGTGTATCAGAATTCAAACTCTGATAACTAAATTTTAGAAGCGTGAAGACATCTTCCATACCTCTAAGTTCTGTGGGAGTCTCGTTGAGCACTTCAATTGCATATTGCCACTCCTCTTCAGTCTCTTTGTTGGCCATAACCCGTCCCATGGTGGTGACTATTGCAAGAGGAAGACCTCCGCATTTTCTGACTATTGTCTTGGCATAAATTTTAATTTTCGGTGAGCTTAAGATGTCATCTCTACCGACCTTTTGGCAGAAGAGTTTCCATGCTTCTTCCTCACCTAAAAATTCGATTTTGATTTTGTTGTCCGCGTCCATGTCACTACACACATCCATTGAGCGCGCAGTGAACACAACGTTGCATTTGTTATCCTTGTCAGGAAGAGGAATACCAAGTTTTAACAGATCGATTCTTTCCCATATATCGTCTAACAAGAGCAAGAATTTCTTCTTCCTCATGATGTTATATATTTTTACAGCTCTCTGTTCTGGAAAATCATTCTCGTCCCAAGATAAACCCAATCTTTCTACAACTGCTTGTTGGATCTTCTCGACCACGAAATCTTTAGATGCCACTGCCCAAATCACAACATCATATTCAAGCTTTTGGGTTAGTTCATTGTTTATCCTTTTCAAAAGTGTTGTCTTCCCAACCCCACCCATACCATAGAGTCCCAAAGTTGTCCCTTCGCGTGTCATGAGCAATTGGTGAACTCTTTCCAACATCACATCAAGGCCGATAGTTGGCCCATTGGGTACTGCCTCCACATCAAGTGGAATAATACCTCTATCAGCTCCATTCACATCAAAGTTCTTTTTTTGAAGATCATGTATGATCATAAGCTGCTGTCTCACCTTCTTGATCAGCTTGTATCTCAGACTGCAATCACAATTGCAGCAGCAGCTACGCTGCCACACTAATTCAGCCTTCTCTATGATCAAACCAACTTCAGCTTCAACACTCGCTACACGTTCCATCCACCCTTTGACTTGATTAGTAGGCGGGCGCCCCAGTAACTTGGCCTGCTCAACTTGGGTTTCCAAGTCTTTCCTTGCTTCTGTCAGCTCCTTCAACGCCCTTGTCATGGTTGCCGCACTCTCACTCAAGTCTGAATTGCTTATGCTCTTCAAAATCATATCAGTTATTCCAGCGATCGTACCAATAATCAGGGGCACAATTTCCATTGCCATTGATATGCTTTTGTTAAAGATTTTTTTTTGAAGAAGTCTTAGATATGTCAGTCTTTTGCTGCTTCTTTAACAGACAGGTAAGTTGACTCGGTTGTGCTACTAGTATTTTAGGAAATATCCTTGCTGTTTCACTATAATAGAATACCACAACTGTCGCAAACTATGTTTCGACATATCAACTACTTCCCCAAAGTCAATGAAAGACCAAGCAATTAAATGTTTAATTAACCTTGTCCCTGGAATAAAGTGAGTTGTAAATACATTGTGTAATCACAAGTAGCATTAATAAGAGATACAAGTCAAAGTCATTGATTAAGTCAACATAATATATGTGCTACCAAAGTCAACTGTGGAGGCTAACAGCTAACAGAAACATCAAAGACCACTAGTGTGCTAAAATTCTCGAAAAACCCTCTTTGCAGAACTTTTCAGTAGTCCAATTCATCATTCGAAATCCACCTGGAGTTGATAGCTTAAATGACAAAAGAGATGAAAATTCGCTTATAGTTTATACAGAAACCTTTTGGGTCCCCGTTATTAATGACACACCGACTCCATATGCAAACTTTTTATAAGACCGTTAAAATCTAAGGTGTGACATCTTATTTGGGTCGACAATGGAGATTGGTAGTACAGCAGCCATTATCTAAAATATAAGATGTTTCTGTCAAATATAGTATGCAAAGGAGGAGACGACAAAAGTATCATGTTAACAAGAGAGTAGCATTTCTTGTCATTCTGCAAACTAACAAAGTCATTACCCTAAAATGCAGAGATTATTAATGCAGCCAAATTACAACTGCTTTTTCTCAGCTTCAAAATTTCCAAGAAAGAATGTAGTAGTAGTAGTAGCATTACACAAGTTGAAATCATGGTGATCATGACATTGAAAAGCCATACAAAGTTCCCAAAACAGGTTTTCTTTTATGTGTGTTTTCCTTTAACTGCAAACTCAGACATAGTAACCGGTGAATGTGAAACCCCTTCCAATGATCTCACCAGAACAAAACCATGCAAAGCATTCAAGCCCAAACAAAGCAGCAATTCCAAGTTGTTCAACGTGCATATCCTTCTTGTTTTGCCATAAATTCTTCACGAAATCAAGCTCCTTCTTCAATGACTCGTTGCGGCTAGGGAGGCTGCAGAATATGCATGGATTATATTAGAAACCTGACCGTTGGGTGGATAGGCATGTGTTTATGCATATTCAACACCAAATTTATTATACAGAACTACGAGGGTACATAATCTAAGTGCAGTGGAAATCATAAACCATCAAACTTATTGAAAAGAATAATTAATACACTCTAAGCCTCTTAAATAAGCTAGACTATAGTTCGAACTAGAGAATAGAGATACAAATTTGATCGATTCTTGATGGATTGCTTTGGATTACAATTGACTGACAACGGGTCACACCGTTAAATTTTCAAAAATTAGCTAAAAATGAAATAGGAGAAATACATAGAGTGTAAAGCCTGTCAAAGTCGCTCAACATGTATCGATATGCCTATAGCATTCCAAATTATTTCATTAAAATTATCATTTTCTAATAAATCCAATAAAGGACGAATGAAAGATTTGGTGACCCATTTCAACCCATCACATTCAAGATGATCCCATCCCTTTGTTCACATGAAATCCCCAACTTTTTCATATGAAGACATGTTGGTAATCGTAGCAACAAGTACCTAAAGCTATTGAGACCACAAAAGTATGATCCAAAACCACTCTTTTCTTCATGAAAAGCCAATTCTTTGGTATAGGCGATGGTGAGGTATGCAGAAATAAGTAACCTAAGCTATAGTTGAAGATGGCCTTAGACCTAACTCACCGAAATGACATGTATTGCTACAATTATATAAGCATGTCTTATTCTTTGCTTGTTTCCTCGCCAAGCTACATGAAAGAGACTTCCGGAAGTCCACAGAAAAGTTAATTCTAATTGCCCACATTGGCCATATGTCGTAATCCTCTACAAGATCCTAAAGTCCTAGCATTACCCAACCATGTACACTTGCTTCTTTACTAAATACTGTTTGCACTTAAAATAAAATTGTATCTGCTTTATACTGTAGAAAACAAGTTTTGTTATCAGCCAAGAGATGGTCAAGGGGTTGTTTGCTCAGAATTATAAAGCTATTGAGCCAAAGAAAACAACTTCCAAGACTATAAAAGGGTCAAAATGTTAGTGAAGCCATATGTAACAATTTGTAGACTGTTAAGAAGATCTAGTACAACAAATCAAATTTTCAATCATGACAAGGACTAATCTACCCATTTAGACACTATTCACTCATCTGATGTATAAGGTTCAACTTTAAGATATTATCATTTTTAGTACTGAACCCTCTGGCTTTAGTACAGAAATACAAAAATGAGTTCGCATTTAAACAAACTCTAAGTAAAATCATATAACAAACTTATGAGAGAGAGGTAAACACAGAACACTAGTTCAGATTTCTTGCCAGTTGCTTTGACAGTAACAACGACAAACTGTACACATGATAAGTGAATTCTAGGTCCATCTCTCACATCAAAATTCTTAGAATAATTTCTGAAAAATCATTATTATATTATAAAAAATCATCTATGAAAGTGAACTGAAAGCTTGCATCCTAAGAACGGTATTAGCCTCTTTTGCTCGATGAAACATGCAGTTTTCCAAACATTGAGTGCCAACAGAAAAATATGAGACAGACAGATGGAAACAACTTTTTTTAATAGATCTTTTGACTAACACAGATGACCTGCCTGAATTTTGTGGGAGTGTGACATTAGTTTGTATGTAAATCCTAATTTAAACATGGATGAAGCAGTTTGTGCCAATATAATATCACCAACATATATGAATTTAAACATGTATGTAAATCTTATAGCTTCAAGCTACCCCAGACACCAAGGTCAAAGGGCCTAAACCCAAACATAGATTTTAAGTAGTCCCCAAGTAGAAATTTTAAGTAGAACTGAAAAGCCTCGAAAGTGTGAACACCAAATCCCACAAAAGTTTTTAAAGTACGATGATCTTATGTTAAGATACGACTTTCTTATTAGAACAAACATTTTGCCTGCACCTCCTTCTCATATGCATTTGCATCATCAGAAAACCCGAGGTGACTATTTTGATTCATTTATCTAAAAACAGGTTAGCTGGGACTCACTTAATCATCAACTAGTTCAATTAAAAAAATAGATAACTAGTTCAGTTTATATTCATAAAAATTCGTGCAATGGCCCTTGTCAGACCCGTTACCAAACCGGCCCATTTTACCAGCTCTACAGATACAAACAGTTTAGGACTGATGATAGAAAATAATTTGAAATATGAGATGATCTCCATGACGAGAACCAGAACCAACTAAGCTAAACACATATCATCATTCTATAAAGTAACACGATTGTGTATCGACTACATTTGCACAGAACACCACATAGAAAGCAATTTTAAGTGAACCGAGACACGAGTAACGAGTTTAAAGAGCAAACCTAGCAAGACGAGTGTAGAACAACTGTTTGGACAGCTCATTGCATTTCTCAACAGTTGCGGGGCTCTGAACATACTGCTTGTTTTTCTCCATTATATCCTTGTAGTAAACACTTCCATGTGTGGACAAAAACTGTTTCGCCTGACATGCCTTAGATTGCAACTGCTTCAATTGTGCTGCCATCCTATCTGCAATTAACAACTATTGTGATGAATTCAGCATTGAAACAACCAAAAAGAACCATCTAATTTACGATTAAAAACTTGAATAAGCACATTCCGAACGAAAAATTAAGAAATACAAAAGAAACCGATGAACTCAGACTACTAAAAGCAAACTAGATACAACTGCAACTAACACGCAAACCCCATAAACAAACTGTTTACTTCTTTTGGCTTGGTATAAAGGCTCTATTAAGATCAAAGTAGCAAGATCCAATTTAGCAACCACTATAGTTATAGTAGATATAAAATGTCACAACATTTCCCTCACTTGCATAAGAGAAAACATGTGGACTAGACTGTTCAAAAATGAGAATTATCCATTTGTAGGATGTGTTCTTACAAATGTTGAAATGAACATTGGTTAATAGTAATTGCGAGATTGTTACCATCAGTTTACGAGTGGTGTTTAGTTGTTAGTATAAATCTACATTTTAGGCTTCTGATTTTCAGGACGACTTGTTTTGATTCGAGAAATCACGCAAACACTGTTTGTGAATCAATGCTAACAATTGCATAATTGCTACTAAGTAATAACTAAAATTCATTCTACATTTGTGACAACGCATACTACAAAAGTCCAAGCATCTTTTCGGGTTTTTAAAAAGTGTGAATTAGATATATATGGTCAACAACAAAATTTATCAAATACTCAGATGAAATCATTCGGTTTTGAGTTGTTGAACCAAGTCTACTTTAGCCATGTTGTCTATTACTAGTAAGTTATTGAAGCAATAAATATGATTTTTAACGAACAAGATATAACAAGCGAATGAACCAAATGCCAATTACTTTGGCCTAACCAAACTCAAACTTGCTAATGAGCGTTCCAAATAGGTTCATCTATTAGCCGCCAACAGAAAAAAATATTTTTTAAAAAGAAGCGAAACTGAGACAAGTCATTTTTGTTGTGAGCAAAAACCCATCCTATGAAAACAACAACCACGGCTGCAACAAATACCAAAAACCGCAAAACAGATCATCCATGTCTTCTCAAGTTTACCTACAATAAAAATTAACAGCAAATAAGAAACAAACATGAATAATTGCATCTTGCTAAATGTGATCAATACATGTGCTTTCACTTGCTTGTATGTAAAACTTAAGAAGTTCCACTTTTGACCCGTTTACTTGTGAGTGGGTGGGTCAACTTTGGTTGTGTTTTTAATCAGATGTAAGATGGGTCATTTTTTACAACCCATCTCAACCAGTTCTTCACCATACTAAATATGACATGTTTCAACATGAACTCGTTTTAAGGTGTTACCCAATCCGCTCGACCCACCCATCTTATAAGCACCAGCTCCGGCTAAAAGCTAAACATGCCCCTTTAGTATTACAAACTCTTGTATACATTTTGGCCAATGGGCCTTAATACACAGAAAAACGTTCCATCAAATTTCTTTAAACTACAATTATATTATGTGAGTATAATGCTTTATATTAAGCTACTATAAAACTCAAACACTACATCGGTGACCCATGATGGATCCAGTACTGTTTCTTTTCACGATCACTCATCGAGAGGGATAGAGAGCTTAAATCATCCGTATTCATCCATTGTGTTTAAGGTGACCTATGGATCAAATTGCAACATCATTTAAGTTGCCATAAAATGTGAAACAAAAGCAGACTTAGTGTCAGTTGTGTCCCACACCAATCTATTCCACCACTCTATATCGCCATACACCGTCGGCTGTGGTGAATTGCCAGAAACTTTCAGTGGCAGTTTTGTCAGTTTCGGACAATTGATCACAGCAATACTTTGGAGGCAAGGAAAATTTATTGCCGTCTGGGAAATACTAGTTAACAATGGCAGGTCTCTTAACGATATGGTGCGGAGGCATGGTAACGCTTCCTCGTGTATTTGTCCATCCCCACTAATTACTTCTACAATTTCTTTGCAGTAAAAAAGATGGACCGTCTCAAGCTTCGGAAGCTGCAGGATCCAAGAAATGTTCTTCAACTTGTCGCAATACCATATGCTGACAGACCGAAGATTTTGAAGGCTTCCTTGCGTAATTGGGTTCTTCCACACGACTGTCAAGCATGGAAGACAATACATAGAAAGGACCTCCAAGCTAGGCAGCCAGTTCTTTCCGTCTTCTGGTCCAGTTTTCAGGTACATCAAATCTCTACAGTTGTTAACACTGAGTCTTCTTAACCTTCTACCATTTTCGGGTATAGTTGATAACGGCAGAACAGCTAAGCCTTCACACTCAGTAATGTATAAATATGTTAAGCATCTCAATAGGGTATTTGATGAGGCTAGTCTTTTAAGGGTATACGATTCAGTTATGGTGATCCCTAGTGTGTCAAGATGACTTAGGCACTCCAAATCAGTAAACCCTACATCATTCTCGTATTCAGAATCTTGAACCTCCCAAGTTCCGTAGCTGTAATATAAATTTAGAACTCTTACCTGAGATAATCTATTTATCGCTTCACGTGGAATCGTTCTAAGATAAGTACGTTGCAGATCCAAATGCCGGAGTTTTTGCAATTTACCCAATTGTTTTGGCAGTGTGGTTAACTTGGTACGTGACAAATCAAGATGACGAAGTTCAACCAGCTCACATATACTTTCAGGGATCTCTCTAAGGCTGGTATACGATAGATCCAACACACGAAGAGACGGCATAGACTGGAAAAACCCGTTTGAGATCCTGCTTAAACCACTGTTCCATTGAAGCAGCAACGTTAACAAATGCGGGCAAGCCAGAACCTCAGGTAGTTCAGTTATTGCATTATCCCACAGTGCAATTCTTTGCGCCCCTTCCCAACTTTTGATACCAGGTGCTTCAGTCAACCCTGCACTAGGCTGCACTAGATACTTCATCCGGTTCTTTCCGCATTCAGATGCCATCCACAAGGCAAAGCTTCGAACAACGTCATGCATCTTTACATGGGTTTCTACTTCACCAGCTTCCAAGAGACAAGCAACTTTTAGAGATCGGATAATTGTGTGCCCCATATTTCGGGCTTTACCTTCATGGGAATTGTCTAAAATCTCTTCGCCAACCCAATACTCTATAAGTTGCTCTATCTCTATGGAATAGTCTTCAGGGAATAGGGTACAGTACATAAAACATAATCTTAGTGTATCAGAATTCAAACTCTGATAACTAAATTTTAGAAGCGTGAAGACATCTTCCATACCTCTAAGTTCTGTGGGAGTCTCGTTGAGCACTTCAATTGCATATTGCCACTCCTCTTCAGTCTCTTTGTTGGCCATAACCCGTCCCATGGTGGTGACTATTGCAAGAGGAAGACCTCCGCATTTTCTGACTATTGTCTTGGCATAAATTTTAATTTTCGGTGAGCTTAAGATGTCATCTCTACCGACCTTTTGGCAGAAGAGTTTCCATGCTTCTTCCTCACCTAAAAATTCGATTTTGATTTTGTTGTCCGCGTCCATGTCACTACACACATCCATTGAGCGCGCAGTGAACACAACGTTGCATTTGTTATCCTTGTCAGGAAGAGGAATACCAAGTTTTAACAGATCGATTCTTTCCCATATATCGTCTAACAAGAGCAAGAATTTCTTCTTCCTCATGATGTTATATATTTTTACAGCTCTCTGTTCTGGAAAATCATTCTCGTCCCAAGATAAACCCAATCTTTCTACAACTGCTTGTTGGATCTTCTCGACCACGAAATCTTTAGATGCCACTGCCCAAATCACAACATCATATTCAAGCTTTTGGGTTAGTTCATTGTTTATCCTTTTCAAAAGTGTTGTCTTCCCAACCCCACCCATACCATAGAGTCCCAAAGTTGTCCCTTCGCGTGTCATGAGCAATTGGTGAACTCTTTCCAACATCACATCAAGGCCGATAGTTGGCCCATTGGGTACTGCCTCCACATCAAGTGGAATAATACCTCTATCAGCTCCATTCACATCAAAGTTCTTTTTTTGAAGATCATGTATGATCATAAGCTGCTGTCTCACCTTCTTGATCAGCTTGTATCTCAGACTGCAATCACAATTGCAGCAGCAGCTACGCTGCCACACTAATTCAGCCTTCTCTATGATCAAACCAACTTCAGCTTCAACACTCGCTACACGTTCCATCCACCCTTTGACTTGATTAGTAGGCGGGCGCCCCAGTAACTTGGCCTGCTCAACTTGGGTTTCCAAGTCTTTCCTTGCTTCTGTCAGCTCCTTCAACGCCCTTGTCATGGTTGCCGCACTCTCACTCAAGTCTGAATTGCTTATGCTCTTCAAAATCATATCAGTTATTCCAGCGATCGTACCAATAATCAGGGGCACAATTTCCATTGCCATTGATATGCTTTTGTTAAAGATTTTTTTTTGAAGAAGTCTTAGATATGTCAGTCTTTTGCTGCTTCTTTAACAGACAGGTAAGTTGACTCGGTTGTGCTACTAGTATTTTAGGAAATATCCTTGCTGTTTCACTATAATAGAATACCACAACTGTCGCAAACTATGTTTCGACATATCAACTACTTCCCCAAAGTCAATGAAAGACCAAGCAATTAAATGTTTAATTAACCTTGTCCCTGGAATAAAGTGAGTTGTAAATACATTGTGTAATCACAAGTAGCATTAATAAGAGATACAAGTCAAAGTCATTGATTAAGTCAACATAATATATGTGCTACCAAAGTCAACTGTGGAGGCTAACAGCTAACAGAAACATCAAAGACCACTAGTGTGCTAAAATTCTCGAAAAACCCTCTTTGCAGAACTTTTCAGTAGTCCAATTCATCATTCGAAATCCACCTGGAGTTGATAGCTTAAATGACAAAAGAGATGAAAATTCGCTTATAGTTTATACAGAAACCTTTTGGGTCCCCGTTATTAATGACACACCGACTCCATATGCAAACTTTTTATAAGACCGTTAAAATCTAAGGTGTGACATCTTATTTGGGTCGACAATGGAGATTGGTAGTACAGCAGCCATTATCTAAAATATAAGATGTTTCTGTCAAATATAGTATGCAAAGGAGGAGACGACAAAAGTATCATGTTAACAAGAGAGTAGCATTTCTTGTCATTCTGCAAACTAACAAAGTCATTACCCTAAAATGCAGAGATTATTAATGCAGCCAAATTACAACTGCTTTTTCTCAGCTTCAAAATTTCCAAGAAAGAATGTAGTAGTAGTAGTAGCATTACACAAGTTGAAATCATGGTGATCATGACATTGAAAAGCCATACAAAGTTCCCAAAACAGGTTTTCTTTTATGTGTGTTTTCCTTTAACTGCAAACTCAGACATAGTAACCGGTGAATGTGAAACCCCTTCCAATGATCTCACCAGAACAAAACCATGCAAAGCATTCAAGCCCAAACAAAGCAGCAATTCCAAGTTGTTCAACGTGCATATCCTTCTTGTTTTGCCATAAATTCTTCACGAAATCAAGCTCCTTCTTCAATGACTCGTTGCGGCTAGGGAGGCTGCAGAATATGCATGGATTATATTAGAAACCTGACCGTTGGGTGGATAGGCATGTGTTTATGCATATTCAACACCAAATTTATTATACAGAACTACGAGGGTACATAATCTAAGTGCAGTGGAAATCATAAACCATCAAACTTATTGAAAAGAATAATTAATACACTCTAAGCCTCTTAAATAAGCTAGACTATAGTTCGAACTAGAGAATAGAGATACAAATTTGATCGATTCTTGATGGATTGCTTTGGATTACAATTGACTGACAACGGGTCACACCGTTAAATTTTCAAAAATTAGCTAAAAATGAAATAGGAGAAATACATAGAGTGTAAAGCCTGTCAAAGTCGCTCAACATGTATCGATATGCCTATAGCATTCCAAATTATTTCATTAAAATTATCATTTTCTAATAAATCCAATAAAGGACGAATGAAAGATTTGGTGACCCATTTCAACCCATCACATTCAAGATGATCCCATCCCTTTGTTCACATGAAATCCCCAACTTTTTCATATGAAGACATGTTGGTAATCGTAGCAACAAGTACCTAAAGCTATTGAGACCACAAAAGTATGATCCAAAACCACTCTTTTCTTCATGAAAAGCCAATTCTTTGGTATAGGCGATGGTGAGGTATGCAGAAATAAGTAACCTAAGCTATAGTTGAAGATGGCCTTAGACCTAACTCACCGAAATGACATGTATTGCTACAATTATATAAGCATGTCTTATTCTTTGCTTGTTTCCTCGCCAAGCTACATGAAAGAGACTTCCGGAAGTCCACAGAAAAGTTAATTCTAATTGCCCACATTGGCCATATGTCGTAATCCTCTACAAGATCCTAAAGTCCTAGCATTACCCAACCATGTACACTTGCTTCTTTACTAAATACTGTTTGCACTTAAAATAAAATTGTATCTGCTTTATACTGTAGAAAACAAGTTTTGTTATCAGCCAAGAGATGGTCAAGGGGTTGTTTGCTCAGAATTATAAAGCTATTGAGCCAAAGAAAACAACTTCCAAGACTATAAAAGGGTCAAAATGTTAGTGAAGCCATATGTAACAATTTGTAGACTGTTAAGAAGATCTAGTACAACAAATCAAATTTTCAATCATGACAAGGACTAATCTACCCATTTAGACACTATTCACTCATCTGATGTATAAGGTTCAACTTTAAGATATTATCATTTTTAGTACTGAACCCTCTGGCTTTAGTACAGAAATACAAAAATGAGTTCGCATTTAAACAAACTCTAAGTAAAATCATATAACAAACTTATGAGAGAGAGGTAAACACAGAACACTAGTTCAGATTTCTTGCCAGTTGCTTTGACAGTAACAACGACAAACTGTACACATGATAAGTGAATTCTAGGTCCATCTCTCACATCAAAATTCTTAGAATAATTTCTGAAAAATCATTATTATATTATAAAAAATCATCTATGAAAGTGAACTGAAAGCTTGCATCCTAAGAACGGTATTAGCCTCTTTTGCTCGATGAAACATGCAGTTTTCCAAACATTGAGTGCCAACAGAAAAATATGAGACAGACAGATGGAAACAACTTTTTTTAATAGATCTTTTGACTAACACAGATGACCTGCCTGAATTTTGTGGGAGTGTGACATTAGTTTGTATGTAAATCCTAATTTAAACATGGATGAAGCAGTTTGTGCCAATATAATATCACCAACATATATGAATTTAAACATGTATGTAAATCTTATAGCTTCAAGCTACCCCAGACACCAAGGTCAAAGGGCCTAAACCCAAACATAGATTTTAAGTAGTCCCCAAGTAGAAATTTTAAGTAGAACTGAAAAGCCTCGAAAGTGTGAACACCAAATCCCACAAAAGTTTTTAAAGTACGATGATCTTATGTTAAGATACGACTTTCTTATTAGAACAAACATTTTGCCTGCACCTCCTTCTCATATGCATTTGCATCATCAGAAAACCCGAGGTGACTATTTTGATTCATTTATCTAAAAACAGGTTAGCTGGGACTCACTTAATCATCAACTAGTTCAATTAAAAAAATAGATAACTAGTTCAGTTTATATTCATAAAAATTCGTGCAATGGCCCTTGTCAGACCCGTTACCAAACCGGCCCATTTTACCAGCTCTACAGATACAAACAGTTTAGGACTGATGATAGAAAATAATTTGAAATATGAGATGATCTCCATGACGAGAACCAGAACCAACTAAGCTAAACACATATCATCATTCTATAAAGTAACACGATTGTGTATCGACTACATTTGCACAGAACACCACATAGAAAGCAATTTTAAGTGAACCGAGACACGAGTAACGAGTTTAAAGAGCAAACCTAGCAAGACGAGTGTAGAACAACTGTTTGGACAGCTCATTGCATTTCTCAACAGTTGCGGGGCTCTGAACATACTGCTTGTTTTTCTCCATTATATCCTTGTAGTAAACACTTCCATGTGTGGACAAAAACTGTTTCGCCTGACATGCCTTAGATTGCAACTGCTTCAATTGTGCTGCCATCCTATCTGCAATTAACAACTATTGTGATGAATTCAGCATTGAAACAACCAAAAAGAACCATCTAATTTACGATTAAAAACTTGAATAAGCACATTCCGAACGAAAAATTAAGAAATACAAAAGAAACCGATGAACTCAGACTACTAAAAGCAAACTAGATACAACTGCAACTAACACGCAAACCCCATAAACAAACTGTTTACTTCTTTTGGCTTGGTATAAAGGCTCTATTAAGATCAAAGTAGCAAGATCCAATTTAGCAACCACTATAGTTATAGTAGATATAAAATGTCACAACATTTCCCTCACTTGCATAAGAGAAAACATGTGGACTAGACTGTTCAAAAATGAGAATTATCCATTTGTAGGATGTGTTCTTACAAATGTTGAAATGAACATTGGTTAATAGTAATTGCGAGATTGTTACCATCAGTTTACGAGTGGTGTTTAGTTGTTAGTATAAATCTACATTTTAGGCTTCTGATTTTCAGGACGACTTGTTTTGATTCGAGAAATCACGCAAACACTGTTTGTGAATCAATGCTAACAATTGCATAATTGCTACTAAGTAATAACTAAAATTCATTCTACATTTGTGACAACGCATACTACAAATCAATGATACCCATTTTTTCCACAATCAGAGTCCACTTCACAACCAACAGCAAAAGATCACAATCACTAGTATTAGCACAAGGCTACTGGATGCATTCTAGCTTTAGACTAACAGTGAAACATCGTTCGTAAACTCAATTACTACTAACAAAATGGTCATTTCCACATTTCTAACAACGTGCCATACAACAACAACACCCAATTCCACTGGTGCCCGGGGTACATGGGAGTTATAATGTAGATAGTCATACCCCTACAGAAAGACCCCCGGCTTATAACTTGCCATTAAAACACTACAATATTTTAATATACGGTGATACTGCAAAAACCCAATAATCCTCCATTATTACAAGGACACTTGTTCATTTCCAACAGCACGACCTTAAACACCAATAACCCTCTATTTTCCGCAATCAACCACCACCATATGTCCTAGCGGTAAGTTCCCGAACCTCCTCACAAAAAGTCTAGCATTAAAACTTAAAACCTCACTAGGTATTACAAATTTGGGGTGGCCAAGGAAAACCTAATTTAGTCACAAGGATGTCTCGGTTATGCCGCGGATATCCAAGTCAAAGACTCGCCCTCCCCAGGTAACCTAAACACATAAAACCTAATCCGTTTACTCTCCACTTTCCGCAATCGAGTCCACTTCGTGGGATGTTTGTTTAAGCTTATTTATGGGCTTATGAGCTTATCTGTTATCAGCTTATATTTCATAAGCTCAGTTTTCTCGGCTTATTTTGAAACTCACGGGCTTATATAAGTCTGTTATGACATAACAGACTTATATAAAAGTTTCAAAATAAACCCAAAAAAACTGGGCTTATGAAAACATAAGCTGAAAACAGATAGGCTCATAAGCCCATAAATAAGCTTAAACAAACACCCCCTTTACATCCAAACACCCCAACTAATAAATCAAACTACTAAGAAAGTCAAATAACTAATATAAGATCTGTAACAGTAACAGATCT
This sequence comes from Artemisia argyi, assembly GCA_030686995.1. Lineage (NCBI taxonomy): Eukaryota > Viridiplantae > Streptophyta > Magnoliopsida > Asterales > Asteraceae > Artemisia > Artemisia argyi. The sequence goes on from CM060708.1 coordinate 326,309,759, forward strand.
AAATGAATATTGTATATACCTAAAGAAATAGATCTGAGTGGTGGTGATGACGTGGCTTCTCTCGCCGCCGATTAACCGGAGAAAGAGAGAGAAGCTGCTGCTGCTGTGGACTTGGTGTGTGTGTGTGTGTGAGAGAGAGAGAGAGAAATGAATATTGTTATCTTAAAATACTCGTGTAGCCATTTTTGTTTTTCTATTTTTTACAGTCACAAAGAGTAACTATGGTAACATTAAAAAGTTTTTTTTTTTTCTTTTTTTTTTTTAAAAGGATAGGAAATAACTATAATCACATATTTGAGATGCGTTGACTTGAATTAGATGCATCTCTATTCATTTAGATGTACCCCAATTAGTTTCGAAAGTAATTTTGAAGTGAAAACGATGCAAAGTAGTACTTGCAACAAATTTGACCCGCAGAGGACGAAAAATACATATGATTTTCCTAACTTGCTAAAATGCATATAATATATGTATATGCATCTAATGTTTAGCTAGAAAATATATTATGATGCATCTAAAAGATTATGGATGCATCTAATTCAAGTCGATGCATCTCTAGTATGTGATTATAGTTATTTCTCATCCTTCTCATTTTAAGAGTTCTTCTTATTTGATCCTAATATGTCAGAACAGAAAAAACACAAAGTTTAATAAAAGTGGAGCCAGTTTTATTTTCAACTACTCAAATAGAATATTCTCTCACTAGATTCTCTAGTTTTTACTTAATAAAGAAAATAGACAATTAATTTGAAACATCCCGAAAAAGAAATATGAACAATTATTATGAGACGGAGGAAGTATTTAGCAGTAGCGCGCTGTGAGTTGACTGCTCATAGTTTCTTAAGCTATATTTGGCAAAAGTAGCCGTAAGCGGTAGCAGTAAGCTGTAAGCTGTAGTCACAGCTCACTGCTCACCGCTCACAGCTTCTTAAAGAAGCATTGGAAAAATGAGCTTTCTTAAAAAATAGCAAAGCTCACCACTCTTTTGCCGAACGAACACTAAAAATCAAAAAGCTCATTGATCACTTCTAATCGCCCCAAAAAGCTTCCAAAAACCTCTACGCCAAACATAGCCGCGATTTTGATCTTTTTAAAGTGGTAAGCAATAAACATTTTGATTTTTAGTTAAAACAAATTTATAGCCTACCATCTTATTAACTTGTTTTTTACACCAATTTTCGTTGAATTTATAACGGATAATTATCAAATGACATGAATGGACATAACACTAACATATTAAAACCAAACGAACAAAAAGCTCGATTTCGTGCTCAGTTATTAGATGAGCTCAAAACTACGCTAGGTTCATTTCCAGTTTTTAACGAGCCAATTATGAGTAGCTTACGAGCGTATCAGCTATTTTACGCTCCTAGTTGTGCTAATAGTAAGGACATGATAATTGTTTATAATTAGTGGGAAAGTGTTATTGTATTTGTATGTTTGTGTCATTTTTGTTGCGTAAAAATTGATTGCAGTATTATGGCTATGTTTGGCAAAATTAGCTGTGAGCTATGAGCAGTAGCCACAGCTCACTGCTCACCGCTCACAACTTCATAAAGAAGCATTTGAAAAATTAGCTTTCCTAAAAAATAGCAAGACTCACAGCTCTTATGTCGAACGAACACTAAAATTCAAAAAGCTCATTGCTCACCGCTCATTACCTCAAAAAGCTTCTAAAAGCTTTGCGCCAAACATAACCTATATATACATTGCTTAATACAACCAGTTATATAAGAAAATATAGATTTATACTCGATATATAAAATACTTGGATTATAGGCTAAACAAAAGTTAAACCCATTGATTTTGAAAACACCGATTAACAATAATATTCAAATTTGGACTCACTTATTTGAAGTGATACAATTTATATATCATATTAATATTACTCCGCGAGTTAGTTTCCACATTAAACCCCACATAGTAAATCTAGGTACCTTGTTCTTTTTGAAAAAATCCATTTTCTCACAATAAATCCCACATAAGCCCAAGAAAGAAAATGTTGGTAGGTTATGTACCCTAATACCCTTTAGTGCACCAACAAAATGTTCTTACATGTTATTCAAATGAATACATGTTATTCACTAAATGCTATTTAGTGACTGTCTGTATCACATTTGAAATTGTGTATGAACATCTACTTTTTCTTTTAGTGGTTCAGTTTTTTGTTAACAAGGAATTTCAATTTTTACATGAAAACTTTGATAACAAAATTTAGTCTAGAGAGGATATCCGGATTCATTAATTGCGTTGTCACTTAATATTTTGTATTGCCAATGCCGCATTGTCGAAACACTCGTTTTGTACTTGTGTTGTTGTAGAGTACTCAATGAGAGTTCTCAAATTAAGAATCATCTATCTCAGATTCTGAGTCATTTAAAATATATAAACAATTATAAATGAGAGTATAGTAAATATGTAGATTACAATAGCAAATATACATGTATAGACATGTCGTTATTACAATTCTCCTTAATACTTTGGGATGAAAATTATAGGTATAATCCCAAACTTGTCAACAATAAGTCAATCAGCATGTCATTGGCAAACTTAAGATTATTTAATCCAAATAATTAGCTTGTTATTTACCTCTCTCTCATTTATCACCATATTCTCCTACCTCTCTCTAGATTTTTTCAGCAAAGCTCCACTCTTCTCAAATTAATTCCGGCGGTCGGTCTCGGCCGACCGTCCGGATCTCCTTTTTACTTTTCCCTCCTTTCAATAAACATCCTTACCTACAGATCTGTCACCGCCCACTGCCGTCGTGCTCTCGCCGTTTGTTGCTGCTGCCGTTGTTTCCCGGACTCCTCTACTCAGATCTGTTGCGGTCCGCCATTGATGGCTTGAAGCTGCCTTGGGTTTTGATTTTAGATCTGTTAGGTTTAGGTCTGGCTCCTTTATGGATGTTTAGTTTTATCTTCTTTGTATGTTTTATGTATTTTATGTATTTTTGTCAAGCTACACCTTCATATAGTTGTGTCCACCAAAAGCTCACTCTGGTGATTCCCCTCACCCTTGTATGGTGTTGCTGTAGGATGTCACAACTATTTTGGTGCATGTCTTGTTTTGGCTTAACTTGTTATGTTAGATGTAACTTGTTATGTGCAAATTTTCTCCATTTGTGAGGTGTGAAATGAAATATCTGTTAAAAAAAATAATTAGCTTGTTTTTATTTTTTGTGACTTATGAACATTTGTTTAATTCAGTTGTGGGTTGCTCAAATATTAAAAAATTTCCACACTTTGACTCTCATCTTTTCTAGTGGCAAGTTAGATAACTGAAGATACACGATGAGACTAAGTAACAAAAATAAATAAGTAAATAAATAAATAAAACATGTCACGATTAGATTAAATTGTCAAAAACAGAATATTATTAATACGAAATTACTTTTAAAAGTGTTCGAATAAACTCCCTCTAAAACTGAAGAACCCTAATTTTGTTATTTACATGTATTTATAGCCCAAAGCCTCAAAGGCTTATTTTGTCTATAATAGTGTAATGAGGGCTAAGAAACTCCATTGTTAGTATGGGCTCATGGTCACCAGCCCATACAACGTACCGAAACAAATAAAAAATCAGTTGAGTTAAACTTAAACACTTAAGTGATTCTTTTTGTCTATTGAATCGTGCTTTGAACATCTCTGACAAATAGGTAGATACGGCTTAACCAATTGAACTGATATATATAATTGAATTAGAACCTGCTCGATGATAGTATAAACCAAACGAGAATTATTTGGTTCGGGTTTCTTGGTTCATGAAATATTTTTTTCAAAACCAAAATGGAACTGAATCGTATATGTTATTAATGCATTCTTTCGTTAAGCTATTATGTCATGCTAATTTTGCTTGTTATTAAGATATTGAGGCCACTACACTTGAAACCTGACATTGAAGAAATCAACTCGACCATTGCTTATAAGGCTATCAAAAGGTGTAAAGGCTGTCCAAGTCGGTAAAACTCATGGAACCCTTCCAACAGAGGAGGAAGTTGGTGATCATTTGGTGAAAGGAAATCCAACAAAAAAGTGCACAGGTTGTCGAATGTCTTATGTTTGTTCCCTTTCGTAGTTAAGCATGGAGATTTCCTTTTGTAGCCGAAACTTGAATGTTTAGTTTCTTTAGCTTCCACCACGTACTAAGATATAGCCGAATGGATGGTGGTTGTATGTCATATAGTTTGGTAGCAAATGGTATAAATGAAAGTCTGATGTGTTTATATGGGTGGACATGCATTGGAATATGATGTGTTTGATTTGTGTAGGATGCTTATGTTACAACAAAAATCATCCTTGTAAGTTTTAGCAACTTAAAGAGTAGAGACTATAAATCTTATTTTTGTTTGTTCTTTGTTGTAGGTAACATAGTTGTTGCAGGCAGTAGGAATGTTACGTCCAAGCCTAAGTAGGGCTGTTATGTAGTCCGATTCCTTCTACTGCATAAAACACATAGAATACATATCGATGTACATGATAACATGAAAATGAAGCATTCTTGTACTAATTCAGTTTGTTAAGAGCTTAGTTGTAAGGACCATTAACAACTGCCGAATATAGATGTATCAAATCATGTTGGAATGGGTTGGAATGGGTTATCAAAAGGCGCTGCAATCTGTACTTAATTAGTAATACGGTCACTTTTATTAGTGTAACTTTCACGTCGTTGTTCGCCTCGCAGACACCAAAGAACGCATGTCAAATCCATAAATCTTGGGAGGCAATCGCTTTCAACAAAATGAATGGATCTGACCCGTGATCACCATATTGAGCACACACTGCATTTGGGTAATTACCCCACGACCAACTCGTACAATCAATGCTTCCTATCATCCGAGAAAACCTATGTTTTTGCTCGTAAAATTTATAGAGTTTCTCTATATCAATATATGTTCGCTTTCGCAAAAACTCGTTTCCATATAATTCCATAATACCTTTACAGAAAGCTTCAAGAGGATCACGGGACGTTGTCACACCCATCTGGAGATATTCGTCTAGAGCATCAGGAACGGTGCTGCATGCCAATTTACGAATTGCGGAGGTACACTTCGGCAAAGAGGAAATGCCAACTTTTCCCGAACAATCATTAGTTTGTTGAAAATACGGATCATAGTCTGTTATTTCTTAAACAATGCGTGTGAATAGCGTTTGGCTCATTCTGAACCGCATACCGAATGTTTTTTTTTTCGTTATACGTTGGGTTTAGAAGTAAGCCGTCACTGAATGATCATGAGCACCGTAACGATCTCTTACTACCGGGTTTCGTGTGATTTTTGGGTTTGAAGATGATGAATCTTGTATAACCGTAGCAATGGCTTCCATAAAAAATGTTAGTGAACTACTAACGTCATCTTCATCATCCGAGGATGAAAAAAAAAATAGATGGGAAACATTTATTTGAGATGAAATGTGTAAAGTGAAAAAGAAAAAATGTGTAAAAAAAAATAGAAAATTGAGTGAGGTTATTTATAATGTTAAAAGAGTAAGTTTTTTAAATCAAAAAGTTATTTTTTTTTTTAAATAATACCAACCAACGGTTAGGTTGAATTTTCTTTGGGGACAAGTTATTCGGACCCCCAAAAATATCATTCGGACCTTCCTACTTTTTACGTTTATTTTTTTATTTTCATAATTTTGTTTATATGAAAAAACTATAAACATAAAAGTGCGAAACAGTAAATATAAAGTTTAATAAGTCAAACGCTTAAAACTGTCCGAAATACAAAACAAAAACTGACAAAAAACTGTGTTATACTGAAAACAAATGAGGACAAATGAAATCTTTGACTAAAACCCCCTAATATGATATCATAGGGGGTCCTAATAAATAACCTTTTTCTTTTAAGGGGCAAGTTATTTGGACCCCCATATGAAGGGTTTTCAAATCATTGCACGTATCGTCAGTTTATACGATATGAATCGCGGGTTGTACGTAAGAACCATTTCACCTTTTCCCAATATATATATATATATATATATATATATATATATATATATATATATATATATATATATATATATATATATATATATATATATATATATATATATATATACAACGACGAAGCCAGTAGGGGGGCTGGAGGGTGCTCGCCCCCCCCCCCCCCCCCCAACCGGCCCAACTAGCCCACCTTGTAGCATGGACAGTGGCGGAGCAACTAATTGTAGAGTAAAAGTTCTAGACTTTTGAGGTTTTTTCAGAATCCCCCCCCCCCCCCCCCCCCCCCTAAACTTCTATGGTCTGAAATTTAAAATCAGTTTAGAAAGCGTTTGGATAAGATGCTAAGAAGGGTTTTAAAAAGCGTAGCAGTAGCAGGTTAAGAGGAAGATAGAGTGAAGCGGAGAAGATGAAGATGAGATACAATATTTTTTAATGGGTATTTTATATTAATATAAAATGGGTAAAATAAAAGAGTCACGTGGGGTTGGGGGGTTGGGCAGTTATTAAAGAGCATGAGAAAGTGGCACCACATAGCATGAGACCATGAGTGATACTTTTTATTTCTTTTTAGACCACCTAAAGTTTAATTTTAAAATGTTGAGTTATTGTATGTCTAAACACAAATATTTGTATTGTGTTATTTAATTTTAAAATGTTGTAGGTTCATTTTTCTAAACGGCTCACTAATAAGGAGATGTCTTTTGTATTTTATTAAAATATTCCTTTATTATTCTAATACTTTTAACTTTAAACAAAATTTATATAAGGTTTCTTTGTTTTTGAGACTAAGTAGATTGTTTCTTAACTAACCAAGTAATTATATGTTACTACCGAAAAAATATCATTGAGCCCGTATGTCGAACGCTTCAAATTTCAATCCGGCTTCTAAAAAAAGGAATTGTATGTTACTATCGGGAAAAAAAAATTTTTTTGAGCCCCCCCCTAATACAATTTCCTGGCTCCGTCCCTATATATATATATATATATATATATATATATATATATATATATATATATATAGCGTACTAAGTGTAAATAGTTAATTATAAATGTATCGAGCATGGTTGTCAGGATCGCGATCCTGATCTTAGGATCTTACGATTTTACGATACTGCAAAGCAAAAATGATCCGGATCTTATGTAGGATCTTTGAAAGCTTAAGATCATACAGGAACCCGATCCTTGTAAGCAAAAAATGAGCGATTATATTTCAATTTTAATTAATTTGTGTAAGACAACACACCTTTACAAATAAACCGAGCTTTTCGAGTGATCAAGCTCAAACCGAGTTCATTCATGACCGGTGATAATGGCTATAATTCACATGGGTCATATGCATTAGGTTATCATTGGTTACATTCAATAATAGGTATTTGACATCATATGGGTCTTATGCATTAGGTTATCATTGGTCGTCACATCCATGACTGTTGATCATGTGGTAATTAACATGGGTAACGGGTCATGTGCATTAATATATTGGGTTGTAGTGACATGTCATATATGTTATCGACCAATACATGATTGGTGATCGACAATGGGAAATTAACATGGGTCATGGGTCATGTGCATTGGATTTTGTAAACTAAGACAAATACTATACAACATTTTATACGTTTTATATTTTTTTAACGTTTTCATCCGTTTGTAACGTTTTTCGTCCCTTTTTGACCATTTTCAATCGATTTTGATTGATGTCGCTAGTTTTCGACCGATGTTGACAATTTTCGGCAGATTTCGATGGATTTAGACTGTTTTAGTCCGACTACGACCGATTGCGACCCTTTTCGACCGATTTCATCCATTTTGTATGTTTTTGGAAACTTTTGCTCGTTTTCATATGTTCTTAGCTTTTCTGAATGTTTTCCTCTGTACTAAAACGTTTGTGTGAAAAATGAGTCGATTTAAACCTGGTCAACTTGCTAGGTTGGGTCGAAAACGGGTCAAATTAAACTGGGTCAACCCGCCGGGTTTGAAGAGTCCCGGGTCAACCCGGTTTGTGTTTATTTGGTTGTACTAAATTTGATAGATCTTTTTTTTAATTGGTTGTACAATGTGAATAAATCATTGTACGTTTAAGTAATGGATAATGTTTTGAAACCCGGTTCGACCCGGGTGGTTCAACCGGTTGAACCGTTCCGGTCGAAAAGTGGGTCGATTTAAACTGGGTCAACTTGCTAGGTTGGGTCGGAAATGGGTCAAATTAAACCGGGTCAACCCGCCGGGTTTGAAGCGTCCCGGGTCAACCCAGTTTGTGTTTTAATTGGTTGTATTTAATTTGGTAGATCTGTTTTTAATTGGTTGTACAATGTGAATAAATCATTGTACTTTTAAGTAATTTGGTAGATCTGTTTGTTTAATATGAGATGGCCCACAACTATGGTAATGAATAATAGAAATCATCCATATTTTATATACCTAAAAAAAGTAAGGTATGAATCTTTCATACCGAGGGGCCCACCACTACGATTTTACAATACTACAAAGCAAAAACGATCTGGATCTTACATAGGATCTTTGAAAGATTAAGATCTTATAGAATCTCGATCTTGACCATAGGATCTTAAGAAAATGATATTACAAAACTATGATATATAATAATTTGTAAATTTGTGTAACCCGAGAAACCGACAAACCAAGCATTTGGTTTCGGTTTTTACAACCAATTAAAAACGTATCTACCAAATTAAATACAACCAATTAAAACAATTAATACAAATCACATACCGGGTTAACCCGGGGCGCTTCAAACCCGACGGGTTGAACTGGTTTAATTTGACCCGTTTTCGACCCAACATAGCAAGTTGACCCAGTTTAAATTGACCCATTTTTCGACCGGAACGGTTCAACCAGTTGAACCACCCGGGTCAAACCGGGTTTCAAAACATTATCCATTACTTAAAAGTACAATGATTTTTTCACATTGTACAACCAATTAAAAACAGATCTATCAAATTTAGTACAACCAAATAAACACAAACCGGGTTGACCCGGGACTCTTCAAACCCGGCGGGTTGACCCAATTTAATTTGACCCGTTTTCGACCCAACCTAGCAAGTTGACCAGGTTTAAATCGACTCATTTTTCACCCGGAACGGTTCAACCGGTTGAACCACCCGAGTCGAACCGGGTTTCAAACACACTTCACTCGGATCTAGGGTTTTGATCCTCTCTTTCTTATCAAACACACTTCGAACACTTGAACATAATCCTCTCTTTCTCTCTCACACTCGCAGTTGCAACTCACTCGGATCTAGGGTTTTGATCCTCTCTTTCTTATCAAACACACTTCGAACACTTGAACATAATCCTCTCTTTCTCTCTCACACTCACAGTTGCAACTTACTCGGATCTAGGGTTTTGATCCCAAATCTCAAAAAGCTGATAATATCACAAATTAATTAATATAATCCAAATACCCCCTTAGAGCTATTTATTCTTAGGCTTAGGTTGATTATCTGTTATAAGAATTGCGTTGCATTTGTATTGATAAAATAAGGAAGAACATGCTGTGTTGTTTTTGTGAATAATTAGAGCAAAAGAGATATTAAGGTTTACTTGGATTAGCTTATTTTATCTTAGGCTTAGGTTGACAATCTGGTATAAGAATTATGTTGCATTTGTATTGAGAGAATAAGGAAGAAAAGTGACGGATGTATGTGCGAATAGTTAGGCTAAAATATCCAAGTATCAAAGATGGAAGAAGTATCATCGATGGATGCAAAAACACCACTTTCAAGTATGAACATAAACTTGTTCTGGTGTTTCATCCATCGATGATTCATCTTTCTTTGCCAAAATACAAAAACAATTATCAAGTATAATTTATAGGTTCGATGCTTGAATTTAGCGTCTTCGTCTTCCAGCCTGTTAGTAGGTTAGAGATTCAAGGCTAAATAATATGTTGTTGTTGGCTAGGGTAGAAAGGATGGTAGTTCATTGCATTGTTAATATAAATTTTATATGATTTAATTCATGCACAATTAGCTCTCTAATGTCATAGAATCTACATAATTAATATGTATGTTCGTCACATCTAAGGGAGCAATATAAATGATAATAAGAATCTGTTTTCTAATAACTCAAAGCTCAATGATTAGGGCGCTCTATATAGCGTTGTAGATGGTTCCATTGCTTAATTTGGAAAACGTCTACTACCGTTTGTGTGGTTATTTGACGGTACTGCAACGTTAGATAGATCTGTCCTGATCAATGCAATAATGATATAGTGTGTATTGTTCATGACATGCCACACTCCATTATTGCATTCAAGATGAGTGATGTTACTTAGACTCTATTCTTTACTCAACATTTGTAGATTGTTTGTATTACTTTGTGTCTGGAATTTCAACATACCTTTCCATTCTAACTTCCCATACTGTTTCTTTTGTTTTTTCAACAATCTAGCAATGCGGCTGGTGCAGTCCTTTGCTCAAAGGGAGTTGAAATGACAAAAGGAGCAGTAGTGGGAAGTTAGAAGGGTTACGTATGTTAGTTTATTGCATTCTATTATTTTTTATGCTCTAAAACCAACCATCCACCAGGTAATGTGGCCATTGGAGTTCCAAGAACAAAGGTTGTTTCAAACACACCCTGAATTGCAACATTATCTTTTATTTCATTTACACTTTCCAAAGGGATATTTGGATCAGGTCAATCATGAAATTTTGCAGATTTCTTCAAGTCAATCATGTTCCATTGTGACTAGTCTTTGTTGGCGACTAATATGTATATAGTTCTGTCAAGAGTTATATATAAGCATTGATCCCTGGCAAACGCTCGTCCCAATGGATCATGATTGGCCCGAAGATGTTGAAAAGGTTCAAGCCACCAGTGGGAAACATCAATCCTTTCCTGCAGTAAACATAGATAGTTTGGTTTTCCCATATACCCTTTTTATACTCGTTTCCATGTGTATCTCAAATCACAAATCCTAGTTTAACCCCTTTTTATATTTTTTATTTTTTTGCAGAAATCATTAAAATTGACAGCAGTGACTCAAGTTCATTTCACATATCAAGCAGTTCTGGAGGTCCTCCAAATACATGGGCAGACTACTTTCCAAATGGATATTCTGGACCAGGCACAAAAAGGAAGATGCTAGGAAGGTTAAAACTCCAAAAAAGACTGCCAAAGAGCTTTTTGATAAGAGGGTTCAGGTGCTAGGCATGCCCAATGCTAAGACTTGTGAAGACAAGGCTATAAAACCATGGGAACCAAAAATGCCCAAAGTTTGTTCAAAAGGGAAGGGTAAAAAGAAAATGTATTAGTTGAGTTAGGAAGTAATTTGAATAAACATTGTAATCCTTTTGTACTACTTTATTTGACTTTATGAATAAACATGTTGTAATCCTTTTAGATTAGTAAAATTTAAGAATGTGTACCTTTTGTTACCAGTATTTTGTAATTTTTCATTTCAAGTATTAATGAAATATGTTTAATTTTAATTCCCGTACTTTGTCATTGCTAAATTTTCTCATTAATTGTTACAATATTTTGATTGTTGTGTTCATTAACAAGAACTTGGGATATATTTTGTATCATGTTAATCAAAAGTTATCAAAATCAGAAGTTTCTGCTGCTAAGAAAACGTTACTGCAGGTGGGTTTGTACTGCTAGATATGAGAGTGCAGGGGTGGATTGGTAACATTTACACTTAATTGTTACAATATTATGATTGTTTTGTTCATTAACAAGAACTTGGGATATATTTTGTATCATGTTAATCAAAAGTTATCAAAATCAAAAGTTTCTGCTGCTAAGAAAATGTTACTGCAGGTGGGTTTGTACTGCTAGATATGAGAGTGCAGGGGTGGATTGGTAACATTTACACGTAAGGGTTTAAATCCCCAATTAACTAGTTATAAGGCCGTATAAGCCGCTTTCGTACAATAATGTCAACCTACATAGTTTACTACATAACATTGTCTACGGATAAAACCATATGGTTCATCCTACATTAGCTAATTACGTACCATTGTCTAGTGACAAACCCATTTGGTTTATCATATATCAGATACTTACAAAAAAGTTTATCCAACTTACAAAAATGATGCGTAGGGATTGCACCAGGCTTTACCTCTCGAGGGATCTCGAGAAGCTTACAACCCCCACCAGGCAGTGTACCTGATCGATGTAGTATAGTATAATGACAAGTACCGGGGGATTGATCGTTCAGCTAGGAATAGTGTCGCTAGGATTAGAAAACCTAAAGACTAGGTCTAGAGATGAGGGATGATTCTTTTTGTATTTTCATATTTTTATAAAAGCAATTAAAAATCTCGGGTTTGAAGGAGTTGGGCGGAATTAGTTGCTAGTCAACTAACCCAATACTAAAGATGCAATCAAAATAAAATACTAAAATGAAAATAAACTAAATTATACTAGAGTTGTGAGCAATATATGGGAGAATTGTGTTTACTTAGATTTCACTACTCCCTAGATATCTTTTACATGTTAATTACTTGTTATAGTTGCGTGGATGACAGATTGTATTCCTTAATACCATTCATGGGGTGGCGTACTTATTTCCCCAATCCTATGAGCGCCTACTTCACTCCTATGTCGAGCCGGCTAAGAAGCTCCTAACATGGGATCACTAGAATTTGCTCATGCATTAAATACAACCAATAAAACCTAGTACACATCGGTTCATGTTTCCTAAGACGTTCAAGCATGTTACACAATGGAGATCTGCTAGTTTTCTTAAGCCTAACATTGAAATCATTCATCCATTACAACCATAAACAAGTAATCAACATATAATTAACATCTAGGTTTCATTACATCTAAGCAAACGCAAGATAGATCTAGCCTAGCATGTTGAAATCAAGACAAGCATAAGATATATTCAAACAAAACATAGACATATTGAATGAATTAAGAGAAGACTTATCTCAATTGAACATGAAAGGATTCAAGGGGTGAAAACCCTTGAAAATACTGTAAAATATGACCTAGGGTTTACAAAGTTCGGCCCTAGTTTTCTCCACACAAGTTCCTCTCTAATGAATGAAAAATAGAAAACTATATATAGATTTTGATAGGTGACGGCGTCAAGAACAAAAGTCTGACGCCGTCATCTCGCCGCCAAATAGTTTCTCGGACTGCCTAGATCTGGGTCTGACGCCGTCATGTATACTCCTTATGCAGGCTGTCACCAAAAATTGTCTTGATGCCCTTGTTGTGACGCCTTCAGGTTTTCACTGGGTCGTCATGGATTTTACTCTTGACGCCGTCATGATCTTCCTCTTGACGCCGTCAGGTACTGTTCTCAGCATGGAAAATTAAGTTTTTGCCGTTTTCTTCACTTTTATGCTCCAAAAACGTCCGAATTGCTTTCTTTTCTAGAATTCACTCCCAAAGTACCTAAAATCACAAAAGGAACGATTTAGGGCAATATTTGATCAAATAAATTCAATTTCGGGCTTAAATGACCCCCTAAAAGTGGTTCATTTTTCGCCTCATCATATACCCTTACACTTGAAATTTGCTTGTCCTCTAGCAAATGCGCTTTTATTCTAATTAAAATACAAGTTAGGGGTCATTTAACACTAATATAAAAGTAATTATAACAAATAATCGTTCCACTAAAGACCAAAGACAAGCACGGAGGTCATACACTAGCACCTCACAAATAGTGTTTAGATACTCACATCTCTCTGGTGTAATAAAGTAATATCACAATATGGAAACGGAAAATATCTCTCACTACCTGTCATAGCAAAATAGATTACCATAGGCTTAGGAAAGGATCAAACCTCCACCACATGGCGTAAGCACCTAGGATAAACTATCGAAGAGGTCTTTTTAAAGGGTTGTAACGTTAGGTGTAGGGATATGGAATACACGGTTTTGTTGGATATAGGCAGTCTTTACTGGTGGCGAGTTAACAATCTTGGTTAATTACATGTACAATATGGCGTTGCTAAGCCAAGACTAGACTCGACTTCAGCTAATAAATGAAAAATAACAAAAATATAAAACGAACATAGAATGAAAAGTGATGGTAGTCCGTATGTTTTTTCTCTTTTCTTTTTTCTATTTTTTTTTTCGATTTTTTGCATACACTCTTACCCTACCATCCAAAATAATACATCATAGGGAATGAACATTCCCCTTACACTTGAATTTTTACATACTTTACAATAAACCAACAAACTCAAGCAAACTCAAGCGAACAAACTCAAGCGAAACAAACTCAAGCGAAAGTGTATCTGTAAGGTATCATCATTTTACCCTCCCCTTACACTTAGGATGAACATTGTCCCCAATGTTCAAGTAAAGAATGTAAAAGTGAAATAAGTAAAACGAATGAAATCAAATACTCCCCTGATTCGCTCAGTATGGATAATAAGGTGGCCAGGTTAGATCTTCCTCCAAGAAAATGAACAATCAAAGCTTCCCTTCCAGAATAATAATAGTCTTCTTGTCATACATAACCTGTAAAACCTGAGAAAACAGACAAGGCAACCTCGCATAAAATCGGTGGCAATCTACATATGCTAATAAATCCTAGAAAACAAAATAAGATATAATGCTTGTGGAATGATGTTTGCAGATTTCCTGAAGATTATAAACCTGATAATTCAACAAAAACTTTAAGACTCCGTTAGAAAAACAAAACTGGTAAAATTTCCAGATTTTTACACGTGACGCCGTCAAGTATAAACTCGTGACGCCGTCAGAAGTGACCTGTAGAAATTCTTATGTTAAGTTTCCGGAAAATTTATGGAAAAACTTCGTCCTACTTCCTGGAAAATCCTACAAAACTTCATTATGACTCGATACAAGCATTTGACTCTAACAAATACGAATATACATGTTCACTTAATATTGTGGAGAATCATGATCGGTTTTGTTTCTTTAAAAACATATTTGGGGTTTCCCCTTACACTTATCTTTTGCAAAAATACCTTTGGATGAAGTTAAGACTAGGTCAAACAACAAAGTAAAGTATTTCACTATTTTAGTTTTGAAACATGATCTACCAACAATAAAAAATAAAGCATGCATACGGAAGCAAATAACAAACAAACAAAATAAAAATCACACAAAACATAGGTTGCCTCCCAAGAAGCGCTTTTCTTTATTTACGAGTCTTGTAGCTAGACTCAAGGTCATGGGTTACTACGTGACACGGGTGAGTTCCTCATTGAGGACATCTTTGGGATCAAACTTAGGTTTTAACTTCCTATCGGTTTTCTTAGTACGGTATGACCTTTCAAACTTCTCTCCATCCAGATCATACAAAATCATCTTCATGTGCCATGATCCGTCACCTTCCTTAGGTGGCTTGTCCCACCTCCATTTACACGTATCTCCCTCTCTTTTCCACTTGTTCATCTCTATATTAATAGGCATTACGCTTAGGAACTCAATCATCTTCCTAAAGACTAAGGGGTCCTCAAAAGGGTCTAGCTCTTCATCTCTAGCTATGAGTTGTTCCACCGAATGTGTCTTATCGATGAAATCTTTTTCTAGATAGAATGGGCGTTAAGGTCCTATAAAGTTCCTTTCTATCCAAGGTCCATATCTAGATGGTCTCCTATTCATCTCTACCCAATGTGGTGTCGGTTCATCTTCACAATCATAGCTATGTTTCTTGACATCATATACCGACCAAGTATCGCCCTCAACTACCGCTATCTTAGACTCCTTACAATCTATCATGGCGCTAGCGGTTGCTAAAAATCCTCTTCCTACCAACAATGGGCATGTAGTGTCACTAACCATGTTTAGGACGTGAAAATCCGCTAAGATAGTTAACTTCCCTACGTGAACAACTGCATCCTTAATCATTCCAACCGGGTGGGTAATACTCCCATCCGCTAGACCTATAAATACCTCCGTCTCCTCTAACTTTCCTAGCTTGAGAGTGGTGAAAAGGGATAAGGGAATCAAGAGGCTTGACCCTAAATCAGCTAGTGTGTCGAAAGCTTCGGATCTTCCTATCTTACAAGGCAAAACAAATATACCCGGATCATCAAGCTTTTTAGGCAACTTGTTTTGAACGAAGGCGGTCCCATTTTTTCCTAGTTTAAACTTCTCATACTTTTCTAGGAGGGCACTATAATAGGGAGCACGGGCTAAGACATCAATGACGGGACGTTCAAGGTGAAGCTCCTTGAATTCATCGTCAAGGTCATGCGTAGGAGGTGTTTCAACTATGCTTTTGACCGGTTTTATATCAGGTGTTTTATTTGATTGGTCCTTTTGAAGAATTTGGTTTTGTTTGAAACACGTGCTCGTTGATTTAACCGAGTAGTATTGCGGACAAGAAGTGGGTGACGAAACTGATGATATGGAATTAACGTTTAGTTTCGGGTTCTTGATTGTGTCGCTTGGGAGTGCTCCCATTTCTCGGTCATTGAGAACTTTCAACAAAGTGTCAATTTTGGTGGTCATCTCGCTTTGCTTTTGTTTGAAATCGGCTTCAAACTTAGATATGCAAGCTTCTTGAGATGCCATGAACTTAGACATCAATACTTCAAGATTGTTGGTACTACCATAGTTGTTAGAAGGATTGTTGTTGAAAGTACGATTGAAGGGTGGACCGTTTGGTTGGTAATGATTAGGCGGATTGGAAGAATTGGCTTGGTTTTGTTTCCACCTAAGGTTTGGGTGATTTTTCAAAGAGGGGTTGTAGGAATCACCGTAAGGGTTTGGCTCAGGTTTGAAAGTGTACAACTTATCTCCCGCTTCATCGGTACGCGAGGATGCGTAGTCCGCAAAAGCTGTTCCGGGGAGTTCCACACAATCATGAGTGTCATGGGGACCACTACATAATTCGCATGAAGAAGTGATTTTGTTCACTTGGCTTAAAGGCTTAGGAGCTTCGTAAGATTTCATGAGAAACTTGACTTGGTCCTCAAGTTCCATGATCCTACGGTCGGGAGTGCTAGAATTGTTCGAAGGCAAAGATATTGCCTTGACCATTTTGTTCAAATCACGGGGATCATTCCAACTTTCGTTGTTATAGAGAGCAAGATCTTCTATGATTTCCCATGATTGTTCCGCCCTTAGATCACGTAGCTTACCACCAGCTGATTGGTCAATGGCTCACCTTGTGGAGAGATCGATATGGTCATAGAAGATTTGGACTTGGAGCCAAAGATCTATGCCATGATGAGGGACTTTTTGGAGTAAGTCCTTGAATCGAGTCCATGCTTCATATAGAGTTTCATTTTGACGTTGTTGGAACATCAAGATGTCATTTCTAAGCTTGGTAGTTCTCCCCGGTGGAAAAAATTGAGCAAGGAAACGAGTGGTGAGATCATCCCATGAGGTGATGGATCCCACGGGTAAACGTTCAAGCCATTGGCTAGCTTGATTACGTAGAGAGAATTAGAATAGGCGTAATCGGGTTGACTCTCTAGTTGTAACATCAAGGTCTATAGAATCTACGATTTTAAGGAAGTCATTGAGATGTTGGTTTGGATCTTCGGAACGAAGTCCATGGAATGCACATCCGCTTTGCACCAACCGGATGGTGTCGGATTGCAAGGGGGTCACATTGGCTCCTTGGGTGAGCTCAATGGTGTTTCGGTAGCCTTGGTGGCTAGGTCGGGAATACTCTCCTAAGGTTCGGGGCCTAAGAGGTTGGTTATCTAATGGTGGGTTTTGTTGCGGTGGGATGACGGGTTCAAAGATGTTACCATCGTCCATGATATTGGATGGTGAAGAGTTACGAACAAAAACACGAAGAAATAAGATAGACTAAAGAGAACCTAAAAATAAAAATAAAATCTTACTAGAAAGAAATCTGGCAAGTAGACCTAATAAAAAGAGATTCTAACCTAGACAATAACTATTTCTCGGGCTGCGGCGCCAAAAACTTGATGCGTAGGGATTGCACCAGGCTTTACCTCTCGAGGGATCTCGAGAAGCTTACAACCCCCACCAGGCAGTGTACCTGATCGATGTAGTATAGTATAATGACAAGTACCGGGGGATTGATCGTTCAGCTAGGAATAGTGTCGCTAGGATTAGAAAACCTAAAGACTGGGTCTAGAGATGAGGGATGATTCTTTTTGTATTTTTATATTTTTATAAAAGCAATTAAAAATCTCGGGTTTGAAGGAGTTGGGCGGAATTAGTTGCTAGTCAACTAACCCAATACTAAAGATGCAATCAAAATAAAATAATAAAATGAAAATAAACTAAATTATACTAGAGTTGTGAGCAATATATGGGAGAATTGTGTTTACTTAGATTTCACTACTCCCTAGATATCTTTTACATGTTAATTACTTGTTATAGTTGCGTGGATGACGGATTGTATTCCTTAATACCATTCATGGGGTGGCGTACTTACTTCCCTAATCCTATGAGCGCCTACTTCACTCCTATGTCGAGCCGGCTGAGAAGCTCCTAACATGGTATCACTAGAATTTGCTCATGCATTAAATACAACCAATAAAACCTAGTACACATCGGTTCATGTTTCCTAAGACGTTCAAGCATGTTACACAATGGAGATCTTCCAGTTTTCTTTAGCCTAACATTGAAATCATTCATCTATTACAACCATAAACAAGTAATCAACATATAATTAACATCTAGGTTTCATTACATCTAAGCTAACACAAGATAGATCTAGCCTAGCATGTTGAAATCAAGACAAGCATAAGATATATTCAAACAACACATAGACATATTGAATGAATTAAGAGAAGACTTGTCTCAATTGAACATGAAAGGATTCAAGGGGTGAAAACCCTTGAAAATACTGTAAAGTATGACCTAGGGTTTACAAAGTTCGGCCCTAGTTTTCTCCACACAAGTTCCTCTCTAATGAATGAAAAATAGAAAACTATATATAGATTTTGATAGGTGACGGCGTCAAGAACAAAAGTCTGACGCCGTCATCTCGCCGCCAAATAGTTTCTCGGACTGCCTAGATCTGGGTCTGACGCCGTCATGTATACTCCTTATGCAGGCCATCACCAAAAATTGTCTTGACGCCCTTGTTGTGACGCCTTTAGGTTTTCACTGGGTCGTCATGGATTTTACTCTTGACGCCGTCATGATCTTCCTCTTGACGCAGTCAGGTACTGTTCTCAGCATGGAAAATTAAGTTTTTGCCGTTTTCTTCACTTTTATGCTCAAAAAACGTCTGAATTGCTTCCTTTTCCAGAATTCACTCCCAAAGTACCTAAAATCACAAAAGGAATGATTTAGGGCAATATTTGATCAAATAAATTCAATTCCAGGCTTAAATGACCCCCTAAAAGTGGTTCATTTTTCGCCTCATCAAAAAACTTTCAAACATTGTTTCACCCATGAACAAACATAAAACCATCAACAACCATCAAACCATCAACACATATCAAACATTAAGACTCTTTGGGACCAGTTTGTGTCATCTTTTAAAAAGAAGCGGACCCTTGCTGCTGCACCAAAGCCAGCTTCCTGTCTCAACTCCCTGAAACCAGAGCATGAAACAATAAACACCTTCCTCCTCACCTTCCCTCGACCAGGTACCACCACTGTTCTCTCACGTACTTGGAACACTTTCTGTATCATTTGGTGCTTCACAACAGCGACAGAGTACCCATACAAGTTGTACTTGTGCACAATTTTTGATGGTATAGTCTGTTACAAAATGTACAAAGTTACAACTGCTATAGATTGATAGTTGTTTAGTTTGTAATCTCATTGAAATTGTAGCATAATTACTATTTGACAAATTATCAAAGTTTTCAAGACACTTACTAGTTGTCCATTTCTCCAGAAGCATGCAGTCAGTGGTCGGTAGAATGCCCTATCTTCTTGGTCATGGACAGTGTGAAACGACCATCTGCACATCCAGTTCATCCGTCGGGCTTCAAAATCTGAATTTAATATTACAAAATGAGTAAGTTATAGATAATCCAAAATGTTACAAAGATATCATATACTTGATGTAGTTAAAGCTAATAAAGGAAAAAAAATACCATAGTCATGTGGTTGGTGACACAAGGCATTCATGGCAATATTGGTGCTGTATGTCTCCACAATTGTGATGGCCCCTCCATCAGGTTCAAACAACATCACATTAAATTCCTGGCCCGGGTAAACCTGAGTAAAAATCATCCACTGACCAGCCTTCAAATTCAAGTCTCGAGCGAGTGTCACCCAACCACCGCCAAATAAGAAGGAGTGGACGTATCGACCATTTATATGATCACTGGCCACCCTAACATTGTAGTCAGTCGTGTTAGTGGAAACCACGACCGAATCAGTAGGGGTTCCAGATATCTCAGAAAGTCTTCCTCCAACGACTGCATAAGCAGAGATGTGTCTGTCACAGGCACTAAACATCTCCAAAATGGGGCACTCTCGGGTTCATAATTATGAAACTCCAACCCATTCTCACCATAGCAAGTTACATAGAACACATCCTCACCCTCTTCAACAAAATGTATGTACTCAACAGCAGAACAGGAGATGTTGTGAATGACAAAATCATTCCACCTTGCTCCCTCAACAACACACTTAAATTATGAGACTCTCCTTACATGAACTTTCCATCTAACCCCCCCCCCCCCCCCACAGTTAACTAAGAAAATAAAACCATTGCCAGTATAGGAACCTCCTAGAACATAATCATTATGCAGTTCATGTATATGAAAATAAAGTATACAAATGAAAACACAACTAAAAACTTAATCCATTCATATATCTTGCATCAAGTACTATATAACACGGACAAAAAAATTTGAAGTCAAAGTTGAAGAAAAAAGACTTGAAAAAGTCATAGTGGACACTTAATGTGTGACTTTTTAAGTCTTCATTTGGAAAATTTGACCTTATATATTTTTATTTGTGTTATATAATAGTTGATAAAAATTATACCAATGGAAAATACATTCAAAACTTAATCCATTCATATATTTTGCATCAACTAATATATAACACAAATAAAAATATTTAAGGTCAAAGTTGAAAACTAAAGACTTCAAAAGTCAATAGTGGCCCATAATTATGGGAAGGAGTAATTAAACTAGTTTCTTAGAGAAATAACAGCTTGTCAATAATGGTGTTAACTTACAAACTCATCCAAAACATCAGGATTATCCATAGCGCAAATAAATTGATTACCAAACATGGTTACTGCATTAACGATTAAGGTTATAAAACAATGCAAAATACCGTTTGAATGAAGTAAAAATCAGTAAATGTGGTTACCTGGTACGTGTGTTTTTTGAAGAATCACGACTGCTAAGCACCGACTGTATTGTTTGAGATATTAGGTTGAAAGAAGATAGAGAGTTTATGTGAGTGTGATTTTGTTGTGTTAAACACGACTTAGTTTTGTTATTTGCAAAAAATATCCTCGTTGATTTTCGTGAAAAGGAGGTAGCTGAAGTGTGTTAATGTGTTATAGCGGGAACAGTGAAGTGACGAAAATACCCTGACGTGCAAAGCACGTGAGGGCACTAACGAGCTAGCATCATTAAGTTCTGCCTAGCAGCATTAACTTCTGCCTTAGCAACATTAAGTTCGGAGTTACTAGCATTCACCCATATTCCAATCCAAACAACTTTTTCTTTGCTTTTCCTGCAAAATGTTAGTTTAGAAACAAAGAAAATACAAGCCATAACATATGCACAATCATCCCAACATCTAAATATACTTAACAGTTCTAAGTATAACTAGGAGCATTGTAATGGGGCAAATGAAGAGTCATGACTAATAGTCTGAAATCAATTCATACAGTGAATATCAAATTAGACTCAAACTAGCTAGATAGAGTACGTATACATAAGTTATCTGAAATGTGTGACCATATGTATCGAATTGTGACTACATTTAAATAATGTGTGACAAAATATGACACTATGATTTAGCCACCTAAATAAATACTTCATGTGACCATATATATAGCATCTTTAATTTAGTCACACAAAAACTCAATGTGACTAATATCAAGGTTAATGATAACTGACTTCACATTTTGCTATAAATAATAGTCACATGAATATTTCATAATGTGACTATTTTGAATGTATTGGTCACATATAATACCCATTAGGATTTGGCAAACAAACACACACTAAACTTTAGACACACATATTAACTACGTGACCATATGTATCGAATTTTAGTTACACTTAATCATGTTTCTATGGTTTAGTGTGACCATATATGACATTTGGTCACAATCTTCAAGTGTGTGACATATATTTGTCACTCTTAAACGCATTTCGTGACTAACGCTTCAAACTTACTTTTTCGTTGTCACACATTTCAAACGCTATGTGGCTAAATACTCAGCAAAGAATAGCAGCCACGTTTAAATAATGTGTGACAAACTTGACTATATAATTTAGCAACATACACAATTACCTCATGTGACCATATATCTATTTTGATCACACTTTTAAATTGTGTGACATATATTTGTCACATATGTATATCTATAGTGTGACTAATGTTTCGAGCTCATTTGTATCTGTCACACGTCTCGAATTAGAAGTGACTAAATAATCAAAAAAAAAAAAAAAATCCAGTTACCTCTAGTCACATAAATATTCAAATGTGTGACAATAGAATTCCGAAATGGTCACACAAGTCGGATCAAGTGTGGCTGTTCATTTTATTCTGGTACATTTAGTCACGTATAAATGTTACAGCGTGACATTTTAAAATCGACCATGCGTAACCAACAGAACTTTTTGTACCAGTGAACTACATGCATAAAATAGAGCAAGTACAGACACGAAGTGTCGTAACAATACCCAAAACAAAATAACCAAAACAATCCAAAAATCCTAGCATAGATGATAAACCACTTCCAATGCAATTAAGGTCTCGTCTAATCACATCCTTCTATCTTATCCTTAGAAAGCTCACATGAAAATGATGCTTAAAATGTCAACATAATGTTGGTGAGATTCATAGGTTTAAGACTTGTAACACCCCCAATTCATGATGCAGCGGAATTCAACTTGGGTGTTACTCGACGGCATAACAGTCATAATAATAGAAAACGATCTCTAACCGAGTCGTAATAAAAAGAGTTGTCATTCATATTATTCAAATATATCAGAGTTTACATAGTAAGGTCCCAAAATGGTTCCATGTTTCAAAATACATCAATATAAAGTCTTTGATGTTTTTATAGAATGACATAATAGTTTATAGTCTTCTTCCTTCGGTACGTGCCCTTCCGCTCCATTCTTGATTATAATGGACCTGAAATACATGCTTAAGAGGTCAACACAAAGGTTGAGTGAAATTCATAGAGTTTGTTTAACGGTTGAACACAATATGTTGGTAGTAAGAGTTAATTAGACTCATACTCATGTTAGAAAACAAAACAGTTATTATTATATACTAAGCTCATGCAACCAAGACGTTAACGGGTACCAATATCAATCGGCGGTTTTGTTGCCCCGGTAAGTACTTTGCCGTCATACTTAATGTTCAAATATAGTGCATTCGTTTGAACTAATCTGCTCAAACAAATGGGATTCATCAATCCCAATAGGCCTATTCACAATACTCGCGCTCACTAATACTAGTGATTAAATGGTTCATGATAGGGGCCTAGGATTGGCAAGGTAGGTACTTAGTAATAATAAAACAATCAGGCAGCATACAGTTTCAAAGCATTGTGTTCGGTTTAAAAGTAGCATGTATTCCCCCCAAGGGTTTGTAAAACATTGAAATAATGTAAAGTGGGGCTATGAATTCACCTTAAGTAGGATAGCAAGTAATGAAGGTGATGATTGGATCGTGTAGGTTTCTACGAGCAACCTATAATAGAATGTTGCGACTTAGGATTTGAGTAAAGAATATAACGGAGTGCCTATATATATATCTTGCATTTAGTCCATGATGTGGTATGATGTATATTGTAAGTCCTTGAAAGAAAAGATTTATGAACATGTATGTTTTGTATATCGTTTACTACCGTTCGGTCCGACATAATTCAGAAGTCATGTTTGTAAGCGGTCGAGGAGCCAGGACACTTTAACTCGTAAATCCACAACTCATCTCGACGGCTTACATAATGAACTCCTCACATGAGGCTCCCTACTATTGTAGTAGTTGATAAAATATATAGATATAAGTTTTGATCCGAAAAGTTACATGTCCGATATTTGTATAAACTTAGGAAAGTTTATTTGTACATGAAGATTGTTATTAGGGGTAGTTTCATAAGTCTTGTATGACCATTTTCTCTTTGTATATCTCATGGTTCCTTTTTAAGTGAAGTAGATCCAAATTGCTTGTTCAAGTTATCGCCTAATTCATTGTTTCATGTTTACGCCTATGTAAGTTGGTATGGTCATTTCGTCATGGCCTAGCCATGACCTTTGGTCCTTGTTCCAAGGTCATGAGACACAAACTTGGCTCTAGCCATAGTGGTGGTCTTGATTATAGGTCATAAGACCTCTTGTTCCTTTTAGAATATAACCATAATCTAGTGTCTTATAAATATGTAAATAGCTGTTAAAAAACTGAGAAATTTCTCACTCAGAAAGTGTTTTCAAGGCTTGAGCTTCTTTACTCCTAAACTAAAACGTGATTCCGGACAACTTTCGTGTTTTAACTTTTTCATGAATCGGACCAGAAAGGCCTCTTTTTGCGTGTTTTATATTCTGTCACAGAAACATTTTAGGCAGTTTTGCCGGAAATCTTTGGTAACTTCAAATGGGCGTAACTTTTGACTCGTATACTCGTTTTAGGTGGTTCAAGTTGCTATGGTTTCCTTGTTAAGTCCTCTACTGTAATATATAATAATCCAATAACAAATTTTTTACCATTTTGATCAGGTCTTACCAAGAAAGTCACTAGTTTGCTTGTTTTAGTAACTTATTGTAACAATCAATTATAACAACATCTTTTACTCATTTTTATACACCATGGACATTCATACAAGACATAATATAGCAAGAATAACATGTAAATGATATGAACATGATAAATTAACAAGAAGCATGTTAGGTTTAGGCTTACAACTTTTGGCTTTCTAATAAAGAAAGGAAGTAACAAGTAAGGAAATGGACTTTGATAGACTTGCTTCAACCCTTTTCACTTCATGCAACCTTTCTACCCTTGGTATTCTTGAAAGAGATGTAATGAAAGTTGAGGTGAATTGAGTGGATTTAAACTCAAGAGAAATCACCAAGTATATTAGGGTTTGGAAGTGTTTTGGTAACTTAAGATCAACTAGGGTTTCTATCTTGAACTTTCACTTGAATCTTGCTAGAAATTAGAAGAAATAAAGCTAAGTGTGAATGGTTTTGGTGTTGGAGGTGGACGGCAAACATGGGAGGGGAGGGGGGTATTTATAGTCCTTTGAGGAGGTTACATTATAAGACTAGTCAAAGCTTCCTAAGTACACTTCAACACATGTATACATCTTAGGCCATTTGATACAAGATCAAGCCACACAAGGGTGTGACTCCCCCCCCCCTATTGGCGGTTTACAAGAGCTAGGGGGGTGAGTTGGCTTGGCTTGGATATTATCCTAAGATATTTGCTAGTTTTGACTCCGGGAAATGCCAACCGTAAAAGATTAGGCCTCAAAACGTAAAACCGGGTGTCGTAAAATTATGAAACTTGAAAGTATTGATAAACATGTCCATATGTCCCATAATAAAATATAAAATGAGTGGTAGGTGTCATTTGGGTGGTAAAACCCTGCTAAAACTGGAAACACGGGTCTAAAACGCGTAATACGTAAAATGTACGAATATTGCGTAAAATTGAGAAAAGTAAAATGTTACTTTTCTAATATGATATAAATGATTTAAAAAGACTTATAATGTCTAGACTTGGCTCAGTCTAGTGTCGGTTGGTATTAAATGTCTTTTAGACATCAAACCGTAAGCCTAAAAATCACGAAATGACTTATAACATCAAGGGATGATTTTTGGTCAATGGAGGAGGGAAAAATATGTTGACTTATTATAATAAGTTGAAAACTCAAATCGTCTTAGAAACGCGGTGCAGGTATAGGCTAGGGTTACGGCTGAGTAAAAACGCTTAAAACTGAAAATTCCAGTTTTTCACGGCCGAGGTTTATTCTGGTCATATTTTTCTCAGTCATGATTTATTCTCAAATAAATCATGAGTGTGTCAAACATTTTTCTGATGTGGGGTCACCTGACGGGGTCGAATTTCGTTGTGCGTGGAATTTCTGAATGACGTTTTACCCTAAAACGTGTATTTCCTTAATAACTTTCACGAAAATGATCTGACGAATGTCAAACATTTATTTTGCCATGGAAATGATTTATCACTCGAGAATATGAAATAAAAATCAACTTTCGGGAAAATTTCGGAAAGAAATGAATAGTAAAAATGAATAGTAAAATTTTCCGGGAATAGTAATTAACCTGAAATTGCGAATTGTTACAGTCTCCACCCCATATGAGAGCTCCGTCCCGGAGATCAATTTGCGTTGGGAGTAGAAGCTTCGTTGGTAAAAAGATGTGGGTATTTCTTACGTATCTGGTCCTCTCGTTCCCATGTGTATTCAGGACCACGTCGTGAGTTCCAACGAACTTTGACAATTGGAATACGGCTTTGCTTGAGTTGTTTGACCTCTCGGTCCATGATTTCTACGGGTTCCTCAATAAATTGAAGATCATCATTGAGTTGAATTTCATCGAGTGGAATCACGAGTGATTCATCCGATAAGCATTTCTTTAGGTTGGATACATGGAAAGTGGGGTGTACACTACTGAGTTCTGATGGAAGCTCAAGTCTGTACACCACAGGGCCAATCCTGGCTAGGATTTTGAATGGTCCGATGTATCTTGGGTTTAGTTTTCCTCGTTTACCGAATCGTATCAAGCCCTTCCAAGGCGATACCTTTAGCATAACCCTATCTCCGACTTGGAATTCTAGAGGTCTGCGTCGTGTGTCGGCATAACTTTTCTGTCGATCTCTTGCGGCTTGTAATCGACTTCTAATTTGTACAATCTTATCCGTTGTTTCTCGTATGAGTTCTGGTCCAGTGAGTTGAACTTCTCCCACTTCAGCCCAACAAGCAGGTGAACGACACTTTTGACCGTAAAGTGCTTCAAATGGAGCCGCTTTAATACTTGTATGATAGTTGTTGTTGTAGGAAAATTCGATTAATGGTAGATGAGTATCCTATCCTTTTCCAAAATCTATTATACAAGCTCGAAGCATGTCTTCAAGTGTTTGAATGGTTCGTTCACTCTGACCATCAGTCTGAGGATGATACGCTGTACTCATGTCTAGATTTGTTCCAAAGGCGTCTTGGAGTGACTGCCAGAAATTGGAAGTAAATCTACCATCTCTGTCGGATATGATGGATATTGGTGCACCATGTCTTGAGACTATTTCTTTGACGTACAGTCGGGTTAGTTGTTCCATTTTGTAAGTCTCTTTGATTGGTATAAAGTGTGCGGATTTTGTGAGACGATCAACTGTGACCCAGATGGAGTCATAACCGCTTGACGTCTTTGGGAGCTTGGTAATGAAGTCCATAGTAATTCTTTCCCATTTCCAAGTAGGAATCTCTGGTTGTTGCAATGGACCGGATGGTTTTTGATGTTCGGCTTTTACTTTGGAGCAGGTAAGACATTTGCTAACGTATGTTGCAATGTCGGCTTTCATGTTCGGCCACCAATAGAGTAATTTAAGATCATGATACATCTTATCAGATCCTGGATGTATGGAGTATTTAGACTTGTGTGATTCATGCATGATCAAGTCTCGTAGGCCACCATAAAGTGGTAACCAACTTCGACCTTGGAAGCATAGAGTTCCATCTGAACGGGTTTCGAATTTCTTTTGTATCATGCCATCCAACTTTTCCTTTTGGATGTCTTCTTGTTTCACCGCCTCAGTTTGAGCGTGAAGGATTTGAGTAGGAAAGTTTGAATTTATGGTTAAAACTAAGGCTCGGACTCGTAGTGGTTTAACCCGTTCCTTTCGGCTCAGGGCGTCGGCTACTACGTTTGCCTTTCCTGGGTGGTAACGAATGTCGCAGTCATAATCACTTAGTAATTCCAACCAACGACGTTGTCTCATGTTTAGTTCTTTTTGGTTCAAAATGTGTTGTAGGCTTTTATGATCGGTGTACACAGTACATCTAGTACCGTATAGATAATGCCTCCAGATTTTTAGTGCAAAGACCACAGCTCCTAACTCTAAGTCATGAGTGGTGTAATTTTCCTCATGAACCTTGAGTTGTCTTGATGCATAAGCCATGACCTTATCGCGTTGCATCAACACGGCACCTAAACCTTGGTGCGACGCATCACAATAGACTACAAAATCTTCGATCCCATCTGGCAATGCTAGGATAGGAGCACTACAAAGTTTCTGTTTGAGGGTTTGGAAAGCTTTTTCTTCATTTTCATCCCACACGTATTTCTTGTCTTTCTGAGTTAGCTTAGTCAAAGACTTTGCTATTGAGGAAAATCCTTCAATAAACCTTCGGTAATACCCGGCTAAACCCAGAAATTGCCGAATTTCTGTAGGTGTGGTAGGTGTTGGCCAATTTTTGATAGCTTCAATTTTAGCGGGATCGACATGTAAACCGGTGTTGTCAATCACATGCCCAAGGAATTGTACTGATTGAATCCAAAATTCACATTTGGAAAACTTTGCATACAATTTCTCTTCCTTGAGTAGTCCTAAAATTGTTCTCAGGTGTTCTTTGTGTTCCTCTTCGTTTTTGGAATATATGAGAATGTCGTCTATGAATACGATCACGAATTTGTCCAAATATGGTTTACACACCCGATTCATGAGATCCATGAATACTGCCGGTGCATTTGTTAACCCAAATGGCATCACTTGGAATTCATGGTGACCATATCGTGTCCTAAAGGCTGTTTTTGGAATGTCTTCATCACGAACTCTAACTTGATGGTAACCTGATCGTAGGTCAATTTTTGAGTAATAGGTTGAGCCTTGCAATTGATCGTATAAGTCATCAATTCTTGGTAGTGGGTATCGGTTCTTTATGGTTAATTTGTTTAGTTCACGATAGTCAATACACATTCGTAATGACCCGTCTTTCTTTTTCACGAACAAAACTGGAGCTCCCCAAGGTGAGGAACTGGGTCGAATAAATCCCTTGTCCGAAAGTTCTTGTAATTGATTTGATAGCTCTTGCATCTCTGAAGGTGCTAGCCGGTATGGTGCGCGGGCAACTGGTGCCGCTCCTGGTATTAAATCAATTCTGAACTCTATTTGACGATTTGGTGGTAGTCCTTGTAAATCTTCGGGAAAGACTTCAGGAAACTCCCGGGCAATAGGAACATCTTCGAGACGTTTTTCATCGGATTTCTTTTCTGTTACATGGGCTAGAAAAGCATAACATCCTTTCTCGATGTACTTCATGGTTTTGATACATGAGATGATGTTTATTCGAGTTCCACTTTGATCACCACGAATGATCAAAGTTTCATTGTCACATGGAATGTGCACAACTCTTTCACCACAAATAATGTTAGCTTGATGTTTAGACAACCAATCCATGCCAATAATAACATCAAAACTTCCGAGTTCGATTGGCATAAGATTGATGTTAAAGGGGTGGTTTAAGAGATTAAGGGTACAGTTTGGGATTACGGTATTGGTATTTACTAAGTCACCGGTAGCTAGCTCAATACTATAACTAGTGGTTAAAGTAATTGATGGAATATCAAGTAAAGGTGCAATTCTAGTAGATATAAAGCTCATATCAGCACCAGAATCGAATAAGACTTTAACAGGAATATTATTGAGTAAGAACGTACCGGTAACCACGTTCGGGTCTTGGTGTGGTTCTCCATTTCCCATGACATAGGCTCTACCACGAGCACCTCCGCCTTGGGGTCCTTGGTTTCGAGGACAATTGTTTTTGAAGTGTCCCCTTTCACCACACCCAAAACATGTAACTATGGGCTGTGTGTTAGCCCCAGTAGCTATACCCTTGCCTCTACAATCTTTGGCAAGATGTTCGGGCTTTTGGCACTTGTTGCATTTGGCCGGGCAGGGACCTTCATGATGGTAATTGCACTTGGTACATTGTGGTAGAGTACCAACATACTTACCACCGGCTGGTGCAGCAACATAAGCCGTCGCGGCTTCCTGTCTTTTGTTCTGCTGATTGTGATGGTTGTTGTTTCGAGTTTGGTTGTTGTTGTTGTTGTTGTTATTACTCCCACGGTTACCATCCCATGGTCGCTTGTTGTTGTTCTTGTTGTTGTTGTTGTTACGGTAGTTGGAGTTGTTGGGATTATTGGTATTGCTGGCGTTGTTGGTGTTGTTGTTGGTGTTGTTGGTGTTGTTGGTGTTGTTTTGCTTGCGGGTTTCTGTCATTCGTACCACTTGGTCCATGAGGCTGCGGGACATTCGCATAGCTTCATCAAGTTCCTTGGGATTTGCCGAAGTCACATTCCCTTGTATGCTTGATGGAAGTCCCCAGATATACCTTTCCAACAATTTTTCCTTTGTGGAAACCATTGTTGGACAAAGTATCCTCAATTCCTGGAATCGACGGTTATAGGTTATGATATCATTTCCCCTAACCGCATGATCCCAGAATTCAACCTCCAACTTTTGCATTTCGCTGCGAGGACAGTATTCCTTGATCATCATTTGTTTCAAATTGGCCCAAGTAATCTTATAGGCATTCTCAATGCCCATGGGTTGAGCAATTGAGTTCCACCAGGATAAAGCCTCATTCAACAGAGTACTCGTGGCATACTGAACTTTGTCACCCTCAGTACACTTACTGACCAAGAATACTGACTCCGCCTTTTCAAACCAACGGGTCAAACCCACAGCTCCTTCAGTACCCTTGAATTTGATGGGTTCACATTTCAAGTAGGAAATGAACGAGCAACCCTTTGGTACTGTAGCGACATTGGTCATCAGAGGGGTAGTTGAGTTTGGTCCTCCAAGGTTAAGACTGGCAATTCTGGCAGCCTCCGCAGCTATAGCAGCTTCCGCAGCAGTGGCGGCTTCGGCGGCTGCTGCAGCACCAGCAGCTGTGGCAGTTTCGGCAGCGGCTGCAGCTGCTGTAGCTACGGCTGCTCGTTCCGTGACAAGTGCTGCATTGACACTGTCCTTTACCAGTTTGTGGATGGCAGCTTGCGTCATCGTTGGTGGTGTCTTTTTCTTTGGTGCCATGATTCTATTGTTCAAAAGATACGTTGTAATTAGAGAGTTGTGAGATGAGCACAATTTGATAAGAATGATAGGATAGTAATGTTTGAAACTTAAAAACATAACACATGATAGTATATAAAACAAAAGTTTTATTCATATAACGTTGATTACAAAATCGAACTTATTACAAGTTCATTCAAAACTTACTAACTGATACTTTCAGTTAGTAATTACAACGTTGTACTAAAGATAACTAGTACTATAACACTAGTCTAACGTCGGTTGGGAGGTTGTTGTAGTCCGGTTGGATTATTATTTCCGCGTGTTGCTAACACGTCTACACTTTCATTTGGACGGTATTCTTTGACATCCTTTTGGTATAGCCTTTGTTGTATGGAACTCATTTGAGTTTGCATTCCACACAAATCATTCTTAAGTTGATACCTATCAAAGTTTGCAACATCTAACTGGATTTCTGCGGTATTTAGGCGGTGAAGTAGTTTATGAATTTGTACCGCATCCTGTTCTTGGGCCCTCTCAACCAAAGTGAGTCTATCCTTGACGTTATCCAAGCCAGTCAAAGGATTTAAGACTACTTCCCCAACATGAGTCGAGTCACTCTTCACGTAGCTCATGTCAAGCTTAAACCAATATAGGTCGTCTCGAGCATTCATGGCATCCATTCTGGCAGAATTTACCTTGGATATGTAGTCGTGCATTTGACTTGCCATTCTTTGAACTTTGAGTTGGGTTAGGTTGAGAGCTTGTTTCAAAGAGTAGATTTCGTATTGAGCTGAGTTCACGAACATATGTGTAGATGTAGATGTTCCGCCGGTTTGGTAAGTAGAATTCGGAACTTGAGCTGGAGTGGTACGGTTAGATTCGGATGAAATTGGTGAAACAGGAGGTGGAGATGTTAATGGTGATAGATGTGGCACCACTATTTGTTCCTCCGCTTCCTCATCGATGCCTTCGATGTCAACATCCATTTCAGGATCCTCTTCGTAATCATCGATGTTTATGTCCATATCCATTTCAGGATCTTTGTCCGAATCTATATCTAGATCCTCATAAGGTTCTTCCTCATCGTCGTAGTCAATTGCTTCAAAGTAAGGATCATTAGGTCCGGGAAGAATTGGTAAATACTCAGGCATAGCAGGAAGATGATCGGGAGATGGAGGTGCGGACATGATGTCTACAATTAGTATTTCGATGTCAAAATAAATCAAATGCTTATGGAAAATGTTCAAACTATGGCAATGTGCATATAACAATATACAAATATGTTCATGTAGCATAACATGTGTAATAAGTCCATAATCTTCTGGAGGATGGAAGGCACGAAGAGCGGAAGGCTATAAAAATGTTTTTGCTTGTTATTGTAGTTATAGTTTAGGTCTCACTTAGACCCGTTTCTCTATAACCATGGCTCTGGTACCAATCTGTAACACCCCCAATTCATGATGCAGCGGAATTCAACTTGGGTGTTACTCGACGGCACAACAGTCATAATAATAGAAAACGATCTCTAACCGAGTCGTAATAAAAAGAGTTGTCATTCATATTATTCAAATATATCAGAGTTTACATAGTAAGGTCCCAAAATGGTTCCATGTTTCAAAATACATCAATATAAAGTCTTTGATGTTTTTATAGAATGACATAATAGTTTATAGCCTTCTTCCTTCGGTACGTGCCCTTCCGCTCCATTCTTGATTATCATGGACCTGAAATACATGCTTAAGAGGTCAACACAAAGGTTGAGTGAAATTCATAGAGTTTGTTTAACGGTTGAACACAATATGTTGGTAGTAAGAGTTAATTAGACTCATACTCATGTTAGAAAACAAAACAGTTATTATTATATACTAAGCTCATGCAACCAAGACGTTAACGGGTACCAATATCAATCGGCGGTTTTGTTGCCCCGGTAAGTACTTTGCCGTCATACTTAATGTTCAAATATAGTGCATTCGTTTGAACTAATCTGCTCAAACAAATGGGATTCGTCAATCCCAATAGGCCTATTTACAATACTCGCGCTCACTAATACTAGTGATTAAATGGTTCATGATAGGGGCCTAGGATTGGCAAGGTAGGTACTTAGTAATAATAAAACAATCAGGCAGCATACAGTTTCAAAGCATTGTGTTCGGTTTAAAAGTAGCATGTATTCCCCCCAAGGGTTTGTAAAACATTGAAATAATGTAAAGTGGGGCTATGAACTCACCTTAAGTAGGATAGCAAGTAATGAAGGTGATGATTGGATCGTGTAGGTTTCTACGAGCAACCTATAATAGAATGTTGCGACTTAGGATTTGAGTAAAGAATATAACGGAGTGCCTATATATATATCTTGCATTTAGTCCATGATGTGGTATGATGTATATTGTAAGTCCTTGAAAGAAAAGATTTATGAACATGTATGTTTTGTATATCGTTTACTACCGTTCGGGCCGACATAATTCAGAAGTCATGTTTGTAAGCGGTCGAGGAGCCAGGACACTTTAACTCGTAAATCCACAACTCATCTCGACGGCTTACATAATGAACTCCTCACATGAGGCTCCCTACTATTGTAGTAGTTGATAAAATATATAGATATAAGTTTTGATCCGAAAATTTACATGTCCGATATTTGTATAAACTTAGGAAAGTTTATTTGTACATGAAGATTGTTATTAGGGGTAGTTTCATAAGTCTTGTATGACCATTTTCTCTTTGTATATCTCATGGTTCCTTTTTAAGTGAAGTAGATCCAAATTGCTTGTTCAAGTTATCGCCTAATTCATTGTTTCATGTTTATGCCTATGTAAGTTGGTATGGTCATTTCGTCATGGCCTAGCCATGACCTTTGGTCCTTGTTCCAAGGTCATGAGACACAAACTTGGCTCTAGCCATGGTGGTGGTCTTGATTATAGGTCATAAGACCTCTTGTTCCTTTTAGAATATAACCATAATCTAGTGTCTTATAAATATGTAAATAGCTGTTAAGAAACTGAGAAATTTCTCACTCAGAAAGTGTTTTCAAGGCTCGAGCTTCTTTATTCCTAAACGAAAACGTGATTCCGGACAACTTTTGTATTTTAACTTTTTCATGAATCGGACCAGAAAGGCCTCTTTTTGCGTGTTTTATATTCTGTCACAGAAACATTTTAGGCAGTTTTGCCGGAAATCTTTGGTAACTTCAAATGGGCGTAACTTTTGACTCGTATACTCGTTTTAGGTGGTTCAAGTTGCTATGGTTTCCTTGTTAAGTCCTCTACTGTAATATATAATAATCCAATAACAAATTTTTTACCATTTTGATCAGGTCTTACCAAGAAAGTCACTAGTTTGCTTGTTTTAGTAACTTATTGTAACAATCAATTATAACAACATCTTTTACTCATTTTTATACACCATGGACATTCATACAAGACATAATATAGCAAGAATAACATGTAAATGATATGAACATGATAAATTAACAAGAAGCATGTTAGGTTTAGGCTTACAACTTTTGGCTTTCTAATAAAGAAAGGAAGTAACAAGTAAGGAAATGGACTTTGATAGACTTGCTTCAACCCTTTTCACTTCATGCAACCTTTCTACCCTTGGTATTCTTGAAAAAGATGTAATGAAAGTTGAGGTGAATTGAGTGGATTTAAACTCAAGAGAAATCACCAAGTATATTAGGGTTTGGAAGTGTTTTGGTAACTTAAGATCAACTAGGGTTTCTATCTTGAACTTTCACTTGAATCTTGCTAGAAATTAGAAGAAATAAAGCTAAGTGTGAATGGTTTTGGTGTTGGAGGTGGACGGCAAACATGGGAGGGGAGGGGGGTATTTATAGTCCTTTGAGGAGGTTACATTATAAGACTAGTCAAAGCTTCCTAAGTACACTTCAACACATGTATACATCTTAGGCCATTTGATACAAGATCAAGCCACACAAGGGTGTGACTCCCCCCCCCCCTATTTGCGGTTTACAAGAGCTAGGGGGTGAGTTGGCTTGGCTTGGATATTATCCTAAGATATTTGCTAGTTTTGACTCCGGGAAATGCCAACCGTAAAAGATTAGGCCTCAAAACGTAAAACCGGGTGTCGTAAAATTATGAAACTTGAAAGTATTGATAAACATGTCCATATGTCCCATAATAAAATATAAAATGAGTGGTAGGTGTCATTTGGGTGGTAAAACCCTGCTAAAACTGGAAACACGGGTCTAAAACGCGTAATACGTAAAATGTACGAATATTGCGTAAAATTGAGAAAAGTAAAATGTTACTTTTCTAATATGATATAAATGATTTAAAAAGACTTATAATATCTAGACTTGGCTCAGTCTAGTGTCGGTTGGTATTAAATGTCTTTTAGACATCAAACCGTAAGCCTAAAAATCACGAAATGACTTATAACATCAAGGGATGATTTTTGGTCAATGGAGGAGGGAAAAATATGTTGACTTATTATAATAAGTTGAAAACTCAAATCGTCTTAGAAACGCGGTGCAGGTATAGGCTAGGGTTACGGCTGAGTAAAAACGCTTAAAACTGAAAATTCCAGTTTTTCACGGCCGAGGTTTATTCTGGTCATATTTTTCTTAGTCATGATTTATTCTCAAATAAATCATGAGTGTGTCAAACATTTTTCTGATGTGGGGTCACCTGACGGGGTCGAATTTTGTTGTGCGTGGAATTTCTGAATGACGTTTTACCCTAAAACGTGTATTTCCTTAATAACTTTCACGAAAATGATCTGACGAATGTCAAACATTTATTTTGCCATGGAAATGATTTATCACTCGAGAATATGAAATAAAAATCAACTTTCGGGAAAATTTCGGAAAGAAATGAATAGTAAAAATGAATAGTAAAATTTTTAGGGAATAGTAATTAACCTGAAATTGCGAATTGTTACAAGACTCATACACACTAGGCAACCAAAATCAATGTGATTATAAAATATAGATGGACAAATTATTATAGTTATCATACAAGCTACATATGTTCATAAAACAACCATCACACAAAAGGCAACCATCGGGCGGAACGTTCCCACCGATCCAAATTCACAATATCCGGGCCGGAACGTGGCCCCCGCTCCAAATAATGGTTAATTAATACCCTACGATCGGACCACACAGAATAAAAGTGAGTAGGAGTACTACTCTCCAATTAGGTCGTATACACGAGCAATAGGGTAAGCACCCTCCCAATTGGACTACACAGCATCACCACATAACATTAACCACATAGCATTATCATTCACATATAGCATACATACGATAACATTATAAGTCCAAGCTCTTTAACACACACATATAATCACAGTAATTCAAATCATTTAAGACAAGCATCATTCCCATCCCAAATTTAAAACAAAGTAAAAATATGGGACTATAAACTCACCTCAAACCTTGCAGCTTCCACAAAACAAATCACAATCTATAACACACAAAAATAAATCCACATTACACATGGTCAAGCCAAAAGCTACAACCCATGTAATACACATATGATGGATGTCTAAGACTCATATGACCCGCCATGGATCTCCTAGACACCATACTAACCATTACCATAACCTAACACTCACTAAATCCCTTGCACTTTTAAAATCAGAAAATGCAGAATTTTATGGTACATTCGCCCACATGAAATCAAAACAATTAAAACTCAACAACTCACACCATAAATTTACCATCGTATCTCATAAGCATACAAGCTAATCCTAGAAGGTCATGGACTAATAACACATACAAGTACTCAAAAGAAAATCAAACTTGTCAACTATCCAAACTCAGATCTGAACGCACACCAAAAAGTTTTAATTAGAATAAAATACTTCTACAAGTTTTTATCGCGAATCCTTTTTGTGGTAGTCTAAGATAACCTAAGAATAAACTATTCTAGAAGGGCTAACTTAAATACCACTTTTACAACCACAATTCACTATCAAACTTTTACCCAAATTCTGTCCCGGTTTAACAGCTTTGACACCTTAACAAAGAAAAATCAAGAGACCAACTTCCAGAACTTGAAATCAATCGTGGCTGGACTTTTTGGAAAGCTCTTTCATTACACTTCAATTTAGATAAAAAAATTCGTGACCTAACTCCTCACCATCTGTTATTTACACTCACATCTTTACAACACTAGTTTTATGTCCAAACCCTAACTCAATAACTAGCATGTTTTACGCTCAATTCTCTTAACCAGTCTCCATACTATTATCATTAATTGATCCCAACATGCTTAATAACATTAATTTACAAAAGTTAACACAAACCCTAATCCATCATATAATTATTACATGAATTATATTAATTAATCAAATAATTGAACATGTATTTTAAGAATTTTACCTTGATTCTTGATTATTGCTTTACAATTATAAACCCTAATTTTTTCTCCCTTCTCTTGCTCCTTGGATCGACTCAATATGAAGGAAAAATGTTTGTGGGGTGTTTGGGTTTGTTTATATATTATTTATGGATAATCCTTATCATTAGGTGTTGTAATTGGGCTCAAATTTGGTTTCCTTTTTTCCCCTTATCCCTTCTAACCGATTTTTTTTTATCATATACATATATATTTTATATATATATCTTTATTAAATTAATTTATTACACTCAAAACATCATACTTTTCATATTTTATAATCTCTCAAAACAAAACCTAACGTCTTTCGCGATAAACCTTAACTTTTACGACAACCGGAAAAATTATCATTTTCAAAACAAAGTTTCCAAAAATAGAATTCCACACTCTTTTGAAACATAACTCATAAAAACAAACTCCTCGTAACCCGCTAACGCTCAAACACTTGAACGAAGACTCGTTACGCAAAAACACAAAAACACCAAAACTACACAAATCATTTCTACACTACAAAGGTGATCAAAATGAACTTTCCCAAATTCCAAACTTTCCAAATCACAATAAAAACCATTTACGCAAAGGGATTTAGTGCTAAAACTCAGCTATATCACTTCAAACACCTAAGACACACCAAACAAACGTCAACCGAGTCAAGACTATCAGTCAAACTGACCTGCCAAAACCACGGTTGTTACATCATCCCCCACTTAGGGAAATCGCGTCCCGAGATTTCAACTACACGAGTCACCACTCACAACAGCAAAAGAAAATTTATGGATATTTAAGCGGAATAATACCACACCATAAAATCACAAAAAAATGTGAACCGACTAAATACCCGAATTCACACAATAAAAAAAAATATTCCGTCACTCCAACAATACATGCAAATAGATACACTTCCTGATCAATAACACCAACAATCCAAACGACTTCTCACAGGTAGGTACGATACCCTCGAACCAAATGAAAATCCAAATGGTAACCGCAGGAAACACCACATAAAATGGATACACACAAAACAAACATTAATTACATCTGATCCTCACGTTCCCAAGTAAACTCAGGACCACGCTTAGAATCCCACCATAACTTTACCAACGCTATCTCACCACACTTCAACCCTTTAACATCTCGATCCATAATCTCAACAGGTTTCTCGACAAAATGAAGAGTCTTGTCAACCTTAATCGCATTTAATGGCACATTCAGACTAGTATCCGTCAAACACTTTTCAAACTAAATACATGAAATGTATCATGCACTCTACTTAACTCCTCAGGCAAATTCAACCGATATGTCTCAAATCCAATCCTTTCCGTAAATCCCAAATGGTCCTACGTATCTCGGTGCTAGCTTGCCTTTCTTACCGAAACGCACAACACCCTTCTAATGAGATACTCTTAACCTCACAATATCACCAACACCAAACTCTAAGGGCTTACGGCAATAACCCGCATAACTCTTTTGGCGATCTCTTGCTGCCTTAAGTCTTTCTTTATTCAGAAAACCTTATTCGTAGTCTCTCACTCTGTTTCAGGACCAATTAGTTGGCTTGTTCCAACCTTTGCTCACAGAACAGGTGACCTACATTTCCTTCCAAACAACTTCTCACACGACACATACTGATAAGGCAAAAAATGATCCGTTTTTAGGGGGTCATTTAAACCCGGAATTGAATTTATTTGATAAAATATTGCCCTAAATTGTTCCTTTTGTGATTTTAGGTACTTTTGGAGTGAATTCTGGAAAAGGAAGCATTTTGGACGTTTTTGGAGCATAAAAGTGAAGAAAACGGCAAAGTATTAATTTACCTTGCTGGGAACAGTACCTAACGGCGTCACCAAGTTCTTAATGACGGCGTCAAGAGGAAAACAAGAGGTGAAGTGGATAGAGTACATGACGGTCCAGAATTTTTTTACACTAGGGCATGACGGCGTCACCATAGGCCGTCATGGTCCCTTTATACGTGACGGCCCGGAGGAAATTTGCTCTTGACGGCGTCAGATCTGGATCTAGGCAATCCGAGAATATTATGGGCGCCGAGTTGACGGCGTCAGAATTTTCTTCTTGACGCCGTCACCTTAGAAAATCTATATATAGTTTTGTAATTTTCATTCATTAAAAGGGAGGACAATTTTAGGGATAACTTGGAGAAACCCTAGCACGATTTTATCAGTCTTTTCAAGGGTTTTTACCCTTTGAAACTTTTCATGTTCAATTAAGATAAGTATCATTTCAATTCATTCAATATGTCTATGTGTTGTTTGAATATATCTTACGCTTGTCTTGATTTTAACATGCTAGGCTAGATCTTTTGTGTGTTTGCTTAGATGTAGTGAAACGTAGATGTTGATTATGGGTTGATTGCTTGTTTATAGTTGTTACGGATGAATGATTTTGACGTTAGGCTTAAGAAAACTGGCAGACTTCCATAGGGTAACTTGCTTGAACGTCTTAAGAAACATGAACCAATGCGTACTAGGTTTTTATGGTTATATTTAATGCATGAGCAAATTCTAGTGATCCCATGTTAGGAGATTCTTGCAGGCTCGACATAGGAGTGAAGTAGGAGCTTATAGAGTTGGGGAAGTACGTACGCCACCCCACGATTGGTATTAAGGAAGATAACCCGTCATCCACACAACTGTAACAAACTATCAACCTGTAAAAGATATCCAGGGAGTAATGAAATCTAAGTAAACACAATTTTCCCATTTATTGTTCACACCACTAGTTTAATTAGTTTAATTTACATTTTTGTTATTTTATTTTGATTGCATCTTAGTTATTGTGTTAGTTGACTAGCAACTAATTCCGCCCACTCTTCCAAAACCGAGATTTTACTTGCTTTTTACAAAAATATAAAAAATACAAAAAGAATCATCCCTCACCTCTAGACCTACTTTTTAGGCTTTCTAATCCTAGCGACACTATTCCTGAGTTGAACGATCAATCCCCCGGTACTTGTCACTATACTATACTACAACGATCAGGTACACTGCCTGGTAGGGGTTGTAAGCTTCTTGAGATCCCTCGAGAGGTAAAGCCTGGTGCAATTCCCACGCATCAAGTTTTTGGTGCCGCAGCCCGGGGAATAGTTATTGTCTAGGTTAGAATTTATTTTTATTAGGTCTACTTGCTAGATTCCTTTCTAGTAAGATTTTATTTTAATTTTTAGGTTTTCTTTAGTGTATCTATTTCTTCGTGTCTTTGTTCATAACTCTTACCATCCGACATCATGGAAGGTGGTAACATCTGTGAACCCATCAACCCACCACAACAAGACCACCCACAAAACCCACCACTAGCAAACCAACCTCTTAGGCCCCGAACCCTAGGAGAGTATTCCTGACCTAGCCACCAAGGCTATCGAAACACTAATGAGCTCACCCAAGGAGCCAATGTGTCTCCCTTGCGATCCGACACCATCCGGTTGGTGCAAAGCGGATGTGCATTCCATGGACTTCGTTCCGAAGATCCTAATCAACATCTCAAGGACTTCCTTAAAATTGTAGATTCTATAGACCTTGATGTTACAACTAGAGACTCAACCCGATTAAGCCTATTCCAATTCTCTCTACGTGATCAAGCTAGTCAATGGCTTGAACGTTTACCCGCGGGGTCCATCACCTCATGGGATGATCTCACCACTCGTTTCCTTGCTTAATTTTTCCCACCAGGGAAAACTGCGATGCTTAGAAATGATATCTTGATGTTCCAACAACATCAGGGTGAAACTTTCTACGAAGCGTGGGCTCGTTTCAAGGGTCTTCTCCAAAAAGTCCCTCATCATGGTATAAATCTTTGGTTATTAGTTCAAATCTTCTATGACCATGTCGACTATCACACCAAACATACCATCGATCGAGCCGCTGGAGGTACATTGCGTGATAGGAACGCCGAGGAATCTTGGGCAATTATTGACGAACTTGCCGCCAATAATCAAGAATTATGGGAGTTTAATCACACTATAGAAGCGGCCATCAACGCAATCTCGACACCTGGAGGGACTAATCGAATCTCCGATGAACTCCTTTGCAAACTTGAGGCAAAAGTTGACTATTTCGAGGAAAGGCAAAAGAGACCTTTAAGTCCTAGACGTGCTGTTGTCAATTCTGTCTCGAAAATGGCTTCAACGCCGTTATTAGAGTCACCTTCTAGAGAAAATATTGAGACCTTTCAAAATTATGCCCCACCTTATTCTCCTCCTGAAAAACTTAGCCCGGAATTTGAAGCTCGAATGAGAGAATATATGGCAACCCACTCCGAGCGGCTTGCTTGATTCGAGGAAGCAGTTTATAAACAAAAGGAGGAGATGCAAGAGAAAATGAAGGAGATGATGAGCCTAGTGGAGGAGTATGCAAACCAGAAAACCCCTGTAATGATGTTACTGAGGAAAGAAAGCGCCACCCCCACTACCCGATTTGTTAATTCCATTACAATTGTCCACACGGATAATGAGAAAGTAGAAACCCCTAGTGAGCAAACCATAAAAGAACCGCCAAAATCCCAATCCTTAAGTTACTACCTGAAACATGATATAAACGAAAACACCATAACAAATTGGATAAAGGGTGACGGGCGTAACCAATCCTCCAAACAGGGTTCAGAAAAGGAGGAAGAGGGAAAAGATGAGTATGATACATTACCTGGGGGACCGATATTTGAGAAACTACTGGTACAAAAAGTAGCTACTAAGCAGATGGCCTGTGGGAACTTTGAGATACCAGCCAGCATCGGAAATTTGAAACGTCTAAACACTTTTGCCGACCAAGGATCGGAAGTAAATCTTATGCCCCTAACTGTCTACACCCAACTAACGTCAAAAATGCCAGCCACCACTCGTGTTAGGCTATCCTTCGCTGGACACTCTTATGTGTACCCCCTGGGAATCGCAGAAGATGTGCTGGTCAATATCGAAGGATTCATGTATCCCGTTGATTTCATGATCATCGATGATAAAGGAGGTGGATGCATGCCGATAATCCTTGGAGCACCATTCCTTACTACTGCAAGAGCTGTTATTAGGTATGAAAATAGGAAAATTGAGCTTAAGTCAGGAAAAAGAAAGACCAGCTTTCCCATGACCCCGCGATGTGCACAAGAAAGCCTGATGAGGAGAAAGCTCAAAAACAACATTGACACATCGCCTATTCATGTTCAGGAAAAGATTCTTGCATGGGAAGCGAGAATAAAAAGTTACAAAGAAACTAAACATGAAGGAAGCAAAAGCAAAAGCAACAAAGTTCATGTCGATTTTGAACATAGTCAACCAGCGAGGAATCATGTACCATTCGCGAAAGGGGACCTAGTACTCTTAAGACACTTGGAGATAACAATACCTCCCGATAAACCGAGTCCCTGGTGGTATGGGCCTTTTACAATTGAAGGCATAAGCCAAGATGGGATAGCTAACTTGAGCAGTAAAGGAGGAGGAGAGGTGACTGCGAGTATCGATCGATTGAAACACCACCACCACAATAATAATAATCGCAATTATATGGGGTACATCATCTGGAGAGATGAGGTCACGTAATAGCCCATGACTTTGAGTCTAGCTACAAGACTCGTAAATAAAGAAAAGCGCTTCTTGGGAGGCAACCCATGCTTTGTGTGATTTTTATTTGTTTGGTTGTTATTTGTTTCCGTATGCATGCTTTATTTTTATTGTTGGTAGATCATGTTTCAAAACTAAAATGGTGAAAATACTTTATTTTGTCGTTTGGCTTAGTCTTAACTTCATACAAAGGTATTTCGCAAAAGATAAGTGTAAGGGGAAACCCCAAATATGTTTTTAAGAAACAAAATTGATCATGATTCTCCACAATATTAGATAAACATGTATATTCGTATTTGTTAGAGTCAAATGCTTTTATCGAGTCATAATGATGTTTTGCAGGATTT
The DNA here is from genome assembly GCA_030686995.1 of Artemisia argyi. Classification (NCBI taxonomy): domain Eukaryota; kingdom Viridiplantae; phylum Streptophyta; class Magnoliopsida; order Asterales; family Asteraceae; genus Artemisia; species Artemisia argyi. The sequence goes on from CM060708.1 coordinate 326,353,054, forward strand.
TCCAGGATGTAGGACATAAGTTTTCCAGAAATTTTTCGGAAACTTAACGTAAAGATTTCTGCAGATCACTTCTGACGGCGTCAGGAATTAACTCCTGACGGCGTCATGTGTAAAATTCTGGAAATTTTGCTAGTTTTATTTTTCTAATGGAGTCTTAAAGTTTTTGTTAAATCTTTAGTTTTATAAACTCTAGGAAATCTGCAAACATTCATTCCACAAGAATTATATCTCTTTAATTCCTAGATTGCAATTTAAGATATATATGTTATTTTTCTAGGATTTGTGAGTATATATAGATTGCCGCCGATTTTACGCGAGGTTGCCCTTGTTTGTTTTCTCAGGTTTAACAGGTTATGTATGACAAGAAGATGATTTATATTTTTGGAAGGGAAGCTTTGATTGTTCATTTTCTTGGAGGAACATCTAACCTTGTTACCACACTATCCACACCGAGCAAATCAGGGGAGTATTTGATTTCATCCTATTTCACTTTTACATTCTTTAAGTGAACATTGGGGACAATGTTCATCCTAAGTGTAAGGGGAGGGTAAATGATGATACCTTATAGGATACACTTTCACTTGAGTTTGTTTGTTTGATGGTAGGTGTGTAATAAAACTTTGAGAAATACTTGTTAGTGTAATTTTAGCGCCAAATTTAAATTTTTTTACAACATTCAGGAGTGAAACTTTAGCCTTAGCAAGCATCTCATGGATAGGAGTCGTATGACTAGCACAAAACCGTATCATTCAGAAAAATTTTCCACCCAAATATGTGAGGTTCGCCTTTAGATTTGATAGGAAAAACATTTACTATTAGTGCTTATGAGTGTACCGGTAGCTTTTAGATTCTAGAACTTGCGTTAGTGATGCATCCCAAGACTGCTAGTGAGACTACATTCGTGTAGTAGAATTTACTACATGATAAGAGGCATTAGGATCACCCTTGTGTTTAAACCCGTATCATAATTACTTGACCATTTAAGTCATATTACTTGGCTAGTAAAGTCAATTAATTTTTCCCACACCTTAGCGTTGTATTCATTTTTAGTACACGAAACCCCTAGTACACCCCTCCGAGCCTATCTTTTCGTTTCTAACTTTAAGCATCTTACTTAAAGGAAGAATTTGTTACAACCCACTTAAATGTACACCCAAATCGCCTTAGCCTTCCGTGTATGCACTCATCTTTAGTGCAATATTGTTATTTGTTAAACTATTAGTTAATTATCTAATTGATTACATGGTTGATAAGTCGAGTCATATCCTTGTACATATTGTTTTGGGACGATTGGGACTCATGGGTAAAGTACTTGTGTTATGGAGTAATGGGGAAGAACATCATATATTACCCCCATATGTGCGTTAATCTTAAAAGTACTCCAAGTATTTTGATTATCTTGATTTGAGTCATTAGATTAGTTTATTGTAAAGTATGTAAAAATTCAAGTGTAAGGGGAATGTTCATTCCTATGATGTACTATTTTGGATGGTAGGGTAAAAATGTATGCAAAAAAAAAAAAAAAAAAGGACTACCATCCCGTTTCATTCTATGTTTATTTTATGTTTTTGTTATTTTTGATTTATTAGCTTAAGTCGAGTCTAGTCTTGGCTTAGCAACACCATATTGTACATGTAATTAACCAAGATGATTAACTCGCCACCAGTAAAGATTACCTTTATCCAACAAAACCGTGTATTCCATATCCCTACACCTAACGTTATAACCCTTTGAAAGACCTCTTTGATAGTTTATCCTAGGTGCTTACGCCATGTGGTGGAGGTTTGATCCTTTCCCAAGCCTATGGTAATCTATTTTTCTATGACAGGTAGTGAGAGATATTTTCCATTTCTATATTGTAATATATACTTTATTACACCCGAGAGATGTGAGTATCTAAACACTATTTGTGAGGTGCTAGTGTATGACCTCCGTGCTTGTCTTTGGTCTTTAGTGGAACTATTATTTGTTGTAATTACTTTTATATTAGTGTTAAATGACCACTAACTTGTATTTTGATTAGAATAAAAGCGCATTTGCTTGAGGACAAGCAAATCTCAAGTGTAAGGGTATATAATGAGGCGAAAAATGATCCGTTTTTAGGGGGTCATTTAAGCCCGAAATTGAATTTATTTGATCAAATATTGCCCTAAATTGTTCCTTTTGTGATTTTAGGTACTTTTGGAGTGAATTCTGGAAAAAAAAAGCATTTTGGATGTTTTTGGAGCATAAAAGTGAAGAAAATGGCAAAGTCTTAATTTTCCTTGCTGGGAACAGTACCTGACGGCGTCACCAAGTTCTTAATGACGGCGTCAAGAGGAAAACAAGAGGTGAAGTGGATAGAGTACATGACGGTCCAAAATATTTTTACGCTAGGGCATGACGGCGTCACCATAGGCCGTCATGGTCCCTTTATACGTGACGGCCCAGAGGAAATTTGCTCTTGACGGCGTCAGATCTGGATCCAGGCAATCCGAGAATATTATGGGCGGCGAGTTGACGGCGTCAAAATTTTCTTCTTGACGCCGTCACCTTAGAAAATCTATATATAGTTTTGTAATTTTCATTCATTAAAAGGGAGGACAATTTTAGGGATAACTTGGAGAAACCCTAGCACGATTTTATCAGTCTTTTCAAGGGTTTTTACCCTTTGAAACTTTTCATGTTCAATTAAGATAAGTATCCTTTCAATTCATTCAATATGTCTATGTGTTGTTTGAATATATCTTACGCTTGTCTTGATTTTAACATGCTAGGCTAGATCTTTTGTGTGTTTGCTTAGATGTAGTGAAACCTAGATGTGGATTATGGGTTGATTGCTTGTTTATAGTTGTTACGGATGAATGATTTCGATGTTAGGCTTAAGAAAACTGGCAGACTTCCATAGGGTAACTTGCTTGAACGTCTTAAGAAACATGAACCAATGCGTACTAGGTTTTTATGGTTGTATTTAATGCATGAGCGAATTCTAGTGATCCCATGTTAGGAGCTTCTTGCAGGCTCGACATAGGAGTGAAGTAGGAGCTTATAGAGTTGGGGAAGTACGTACGCCACCCCACGATTGGTATTAAGGAATATAACCCGTCATCCACGCAACTGTAACAAACTATCAACCTGTAAAAGATATCTAGGGAGTAATGAAGTCTAAGTAAACACAATTTTCCCATTTATTGTTCACATCACTAGTTTAATTAGTTTAATTTACATTTTTGTTATTTTATTTTGATTGCATCTTAGTTATTGGGTTAGTTGACTAGCAACTAATTCCGCCCACTCTTCCAAAACCGAGATTTTACTTGCTTTTTACAAAAATATAAAAAATACAAAAAGAATCATCGCTCACCTCTAGACCTACTTTTTAGGCTTTCTAATCCTAGCGACACTATTTCTGAGTTGAACGATCAATCCCCCGGTACTTGTCACTATACTACACTACAACGATCAGGTACACTGCCTGGTGGGGGTTGTAAGCTTCTCGAGATCCCTCGAGAGGTAAAGCCTGGTGCAATTCCCACGCATCACATACTCAACACTAGAATGATAATTATTTATATAGGAGAACTCAGCTAAGGGTAAATGTGTACCCCGGCTTCCTCCAAAATCAAACACACCCATGCTCTCAGCTCACCATCCAACGCCTTATTTGTACGCTCACTAAGTTCACTCATTAGAGAATGTTAAGTTGTACTCATCTACATACGCGTTCTCAAGACTCTATAACACGTTTACCACTATCGCAAAGTAAGTATTTCATCATGCTTCTTGATGATCAACGCGACACCCCATGGCTCTTTACCAACTCACCGAGCGAAAAAGTCTCGCCAACTCCTCCATACATCTCTTGCTAAGGTAATAATATGTCTTATCCATTCTCGGATGTATCAAATACCTTGCATGATTGATGTCCTTACGCTTCCTCTCAATGAAACCAATAGCTGGTCCGCAAAGTACATTCCTCCATCTTCGTTCCTTTCTATTTACTGGTCTAAACCAAGTAATCATTCTTCTTACATGTTCTCATCTTTGAAGCTCTCTCTCTCTAGGCTGTCAATATCATCCTCTTAACTCCGAACTGAATTATCATAATCATTGCTCACAAACATCTAAGTTTCACTCGTTCACTCCCGCTCAGCGCTCTTACTACGATGTCCGCCCTTCCTTGACGTGGCGAATCAGACAATCATAGTCACTGAGAAATTCCACACCCAACTTCTCTTCTACATATATTAGTCTCTTGTCAAATATATGCTAAAGATTCTTATAATCTATGTAGATAACACTTTTCTGCTCCATACAAATATCATCTCCAAGTTCTACTCCCCAACTTTAAATCATGTATCACACAGTTCCTCTTATGGATCTTCCACCTCCGCGATGCCTACGGAATCTATAGAAAGATAGAAATGAATCGTCAATAGTATCTGCCAATCCTAAAGACAATCGTCTCTCAGATGGTGTCTTAGGTACTTTCCACTCTTCACCACTTTTATCTTACTAATGTCCACGAACACTCGCTATCGTTGACCACCTTCCTGAAGAACTTACATCTTAAAGCTACACCTCTCACTTGAACAACTTGGCAAACACCCTCTTCTTCTTCAACGAACAAATTGATAATCAAAACGATAATCTATCCTAAGTAAACGACGCGAACCATGAAACCGGTCGAACTAAAACGTATATCAACGAACTCAAAAGGGGTACGAATTACCGACTAGCGAAGTAACGAACATCAAAATCAAAGCTAGAAAAACACAATGAGAAATTTTCCCCATTAAAAGTAGACACGGATAAAATGGTCATGAAAACCCATACAAAGAAAATATAAAATACACGTACCCATAAAACATCCACAAGCGTACCTCAACGAATGAAACACTCGATGAACCAAATAAATAACAAGTTTGATAAATGAGAACCATAGACAGTTCTTATTCCCGTACTCGACCTTCCCAAAAACAAATGAACACCATTTTTCACAAAACATATCTTAAACTTATACATTTTTTTATGAAATATATATATAAACCATTTTATGTAAGACATCAACATAACCATTTTTTTCGGCACTTCATTTTCACCACAAAAAATAAATAGTTTTCAACAAATGACATTGAAATACCCAAAACGAATTTTAAAATACCATAAGGACTTTAACACAACCCCTTTATTGGATGCGAAAAAAACACAGAAGAATCACATAATCAAAATAATCATCAAACGAATCTCATACCAGTGAACACTCAAGCAAATACATTGCAAACCAAACGATGAACTTACAGACTCCTTTGTACAACGATGAAACCAAAATCATAGGAAAACACCGATACTAACAAGTCACAAAACATGTCATGAAATTCAATTGGTGTGTGTAAATGAGGGATCAAATATCCACACCAACTCGTCACGAACCAACAATACTTGAAGAATAGCATAACATTCATCCGAGGAATGAATGTATGGAATAACCAAAGAAACGAACCAGTATCCAACAAAAACGAATTTGATTACCCAACACCTATCACGACGTCAAATAGAAAGAATATGGCATCTGTACCATCATGGTACAAATAGGAATGCCAACCAAAGAATTAGGTATACAAACGGAGTGTCTAGCAAATGGATCAACTTAAATACCACAATATTAATCCCAACAGATATTTGAGGTATCAATCATATGATAGGTAGAGTGGAATCTTACCACCTACACACCCCAACATATAACGACTGCCCAAACGGTTAAGAGAATACTTCTCTAACCATACAACCATCACCAACATGATATCACATACCATCTACCACAACATACAACAACAAACATCAATCAATGAAATAATGGTCACAAGTCCATGTGTGTGATACCCTTATAATTATATTCGCGACCATAGTTATAAGCCTATTCCACACGCATACTTACTTCCAAAACCACACATCTCAATGATAACGCACATATACCACATAGCACCTAATACACCATGCAATCCATGCCATCATACTTGCAAGTCCACTTGTGTTGTGACTCATGTATAATTATGTTGGCCACCATAATTATCTATGCCCCCTTTCATAAGTGTACTCCCTCCTATGAAAACACATCATGCAAACAATCATGCAAACAAAAACAAAATACGTCACAAACACTCATCTCGCATGGAACAATTCCAACGATCACATAAACTCTATAATCAAAATCACTTGGATAAGGTCGATCCAATATCCAAGAGTAATCACGCTCCAACATGGCTCAAGACGGCAAAAGACAATATACGAATTCCAAAACATAACACAAAACAAAAGACGTCGCATAATGGCTCAGACTCCACTCTCGCACTTATTTCCCCACTCAGATCAATTCAACTTACTATTCACTGTGGACTCTAGATCCGAATCCACACCATTCCATCCTAACTCCCCTTTTTCTTTACTCAACCACCCATTCCTGTTTCCTACATGTTGAGGTAGTCGACAACATGCAAAACCATCTCTATTTCCTCCTTCCAATTCCGTATGATTCACAAGTGCATCCAAATCACGTGGTTTAGACTAAACTACCTCGCCTTCCTATGTGAATGTGAGGACACTACCAAGGGTATTTGGTAATGGCTCCATCTCCAGAAGTCATCGTGGTTCCAAACCTCTCCACTTCTTCTCCACCAACGTTTCCTATAAACATCCTCTCCTTGTCCGAACATGGATACATGCCATCGGAAACTCGGATTCTGCGGTTATTCCGCTTCATCCTACCACCTCTCTCGCATCCGATAGCGACAACGGTAGTCCAACGATGCATCTTACGCGCGGAAGACGATATAATAAGGTCGATATATACAATACTACGTATAGGAGATAGAATAGACGTCCGAAACTCAATAAAACATCTCATAAATATAAGAAAATAGACATATAAAATACTATACGTACACATAGATCCTAAATGCAACTATATGAAGGACTCCTAGGTTATAGTCTAGGCTTAACCACTTACTTCTCTATAACCAAGGCTCTGATACCAATCTATCACACCTCGCCAAGGCGGAAACGCGAATGTGTAACTTCATGGATATCATCACAACACATGGTGTCTATATAGAGAATAACTACATGCATAAAATAGAGAAAGTACAGACACGAAGTGTCGTAACAATACCCCAAAACAAAATAACCAAAACAAAATCCAAAACAATCCAAAAATCCCAGCATAGATGATAAACCACTTCCAATGCAACTAAGGTCTCGTCTAATCACATCCATCTATCTTATCTTTAGAAAGCTCACCTGAAAATGATGCTTTAAACGTCAACATAATGTTGGTGAGATTCATAGGTTTAAGACTCATACACACTAGGCAACCAAAATCATTGTGATTATAAAATATAGCTGGACAAATAATTATAGTTAGCATACAAGCTACATATGTTCATAAACCAACCATCACACAAAAGGCAACCATCGGGCGGAACGTGCCCACCGATCCAAATTCACAATATCCGGTCCGGAACGTGACCCCCGCTCCAAATAATGGGTAATTAATACCCTCCGATCAGACCACACAGAATAAAAGTGAGTAGGAGTACTACTCTCCAATTAGGTCGTATACACGAGCAACAGGGTAAGCACCCTCCCAATTGGACCACACAACATCACCACATAACATTAACCACATAGCATTATCAATCACATATAGCATACATACGATAACATTATAAGTTCAAGCTCTTTAACACACACACACATAATCACAGTAATTCAAATCATTTAAGACAAGCATCATTCCTATCCGAAGTTTAAAACAAAGTAAAAATATGGGACTATGAACTCACCTCAAACCTTGCAGCTTCCAAAAAATAAATCACAATCTGTAACACACAAAAATAAATCCACATTACACATGGTCAAGCCAAAAGCTACAACCCATGTAATACACATATGATGGATGTCTAAGACTCATATGACCCACCATGGATCTCCTAGACAGCATACTAACCATTACCATAACCTAACACTCACTAAATCCCTTGCACTTTTAAAATCAGAAAACGGAGAATTTTAGGTCACATTCGCCCACATGAAATCACAACAATTAAAACTCAACAACTCACACCAAAAGTTTACCATGGTCTCTCATAAGCATACAAGCTAATCCCAGAAGGCCATGGACTAATAACACACACAAGTACTCAAAAGAAAATCAAACTTGTCAACTATCCAAATTCGGATCTGAACGCACACTAAAAAGTTTTAATTAGAATAAAATACTTCTACAAGTTTTTATCGCGAATCCTTTTCGAGGTAGTCTAAGATAACCTAAGACTTAACTATTCCAAAAGGGCTAGCCTAAATACCACTTTTACAACCACAATTCACTATCAAACTTTTACCCAAATTCTGTCCCGGTTTAACAGATTTGACACCTTAACAAAGAAAAATCAAAAGACCAACTTCCCGACCTTGAAATCAATCGTGGCTGGACTTTTTGGAAAGCTCTTTCATTATACTTCAATTTAGATAAAAAAAATTCGTGACCTAACTCCTCACCATTTGTTATTTAGACTCACATCTTTACAGCACTAGTTTTCTGTCCAAACCCTAACTCAATAACTAGCATGTTTTACGCTCAATTCTATTAACCAATCACCATACTTTTATCATTAATTGATCCCAACTTGTTTAATAACATTAATTTACAGAAGTTAACACAAACCCTAATCCATCATATAATTATTACATGAATTATATTAATTAATCAAACAATTGAACATGTATTTTAATAATTTTACCTTGATTATTGATTATTGCTTCACAATTATAAACCCTAATTTTTTTCTCCCTTCTCTTGCTCATTGGATCAAATCAATATGCAGGAAAAACATTTGTGGGGGTGTTTGGGTTTGTTTATATATTATTTATAGATAATCCTTATCATTAGGGGTTGTAACTGTGCTCAAATTTGGTTTCCTTTTTCCCCTTATCCCTTCTAACCGATTTTTTTTATCATATACATATATATTTTATATTTTTTTTATTAAATTAATTTATTACAGTAAAAACCTCATACTTTTCATATTTTATAAACTCCAAAAAACAAAACCTAACATCTTTCGCGATAAACCTTAACTTTTACGACAATCGGTAAAATTATCATTTTCAAAACAAAGTTTCCAAAAATAGAATTCCACACTCTTTTGAAACATAACTCATAAAAACAAACTCCTCGTAACCCGCTAACGCTCAAACACTTGAACGAAGACTCGTTATGAAAAACACAAAAACACCAAAACTACACAAGTCATTTCTACACCACAAAGGTGATCAAAGTGAACTTTTCCAAATTCCAAACTTTCCAAATGACAATAAAAACCATTTACGCAAAGGGATTTAGTGCTAAAACTCACCTATATCACTTCAAACACCTAAGACACACCAAACAAACGTCAACCGAGTCAAGACTATCAGTCAAACTGATCTGCCAAAACCACGGTTGTTACACGTGCCACATACGATTTTGGCCGACGAAGTGTAATTTTTTTGTTTTTAGAGAGTGCTACACCCATTTTTTCTGAGAACGGTATTTTAAGTTTTGCTTCTAGAAAGAAAAGAAAAGAACAAGAAAAAAAAAAGTGATGTTTTATTCTTTTTGAACTTGGTTAATTTTCTTTGTTGTCACTTAGAGCATTAGGTACGTTGCCCTCAAGTTATTCAATAACCTGGTCCACGTTAGCCTCCACAATAACTTGACAAGTTATTCAATAACCCGACGGTGTCTTAACTCATAATAACTCAGCAAGTTATTCAATAACTCGGCAATAACTTCGCAATAACTTGATAGGCGGTGTGTTAACTTGGCAATAACTTGGGTCAAAGTGAATTTTTTTTAAGCAACAAGGCACAATTACGCGGAGTTATTCCAATAACGTGGGGTCATAACTTTCAATAACTTGGCAACAACTTGGGACCATGGTGTCTTAACATTCAATAACTTGGCAAGTTAAAGCTCCACGTCAGCCTCTATGTCACAATAACATGGGTATTATGAGCAAGACACCCAATGCTCTTAATGTATAAACATGCAAGCGGAGTGGTCAGTGGAGGACGTTCTTTTTGTCAATTTGCATAACTTAATTGTCACTACACAAGGTTACAAACTAATTGCCGAAGGGCTAGATGTTTTTATGTATTTACTTAATGCAAATTCTCTGTATCTATAATGGAGCGATAGTGTATTAAATGTTCTCGAGTGAAGAGAACGAAAAATATTTGTTTTTTCAAATATTACAAAAAAAAAAAAAAAAAAAAAAACAAAAAACAAAAACAAAAAACAAAAACGTACAAAACACAACTTGAATTTCTTAATATTTATAACTTTTTTATATAACAAACTTTATTTGTCAAATATCTAACAATTACTTAGCAGTTTTTTGAATAAAAAAAAAAAAGACTGGCAAAAAGACCTCTTGATAACGAACAGAATAAGCCCAATATTGATATACTTTTGACGTACGTACGGTTTTATAAAAAATGTTGAAGTATGATATAGAAAATAAAAGAACTTTCAAAATGCACCCTTAACCTATCAAATAACTTTAAAATTATTCTAATTTTTATTAAAATTATTCCCCGATTCAACATCTATTAATATATTTACATGTTTCGATATAACTTAACAATTAATTCATAATTTCAATTTAAACCATTTAAATTATCACACAATAAAATCCATGTGAACATGCACTTTTCATGTATTATGCTTAACAATTAACATATTGCACCAAGATCATTTACTAAAATGCATAACCAATTACATGACATCCTAGGGTTTCTAATCATATTAAAAAATCAAAAACAAAACCCTAAAACCCTAATAGGTCAAACGACCTAATTAAAAATTAGGGTTAGGAATTGAAAACCCTAAAAAACATGTAATAAACGAATCAAGATTCAATTTTTATGCGTTTTGATAATTAATTACACATTATAACGGCTCTGATACCACTGTTGTAATTATAATATCATGACAATCATATAAATAAACCAAACACATCAAGTGAGCATAGCGGAAGCAATTACAAGACCATATAATATGTAATTAATTAATCAAATATAAAAGTAAACATACATTTGTGATTCTAGCCCGAACAAGAATCAATTGCAATCTTCAAATCAAGAACCCTAATTAGGGTTTATGTGGATTGTAAGAATAACCCCTTACCCTTTTGTTATTCAATCCGAGATACAATCAATAGTGTGATTGTATCACGTTCTTGTACACATGTACTAATTCAAGTAAAAGATTATGCAAGTAATTTAAACACAAAACTATTTTGAGCTTTACTAAAATCAAATCCCTTTATAAAAGGTATAGATGGATCGATTATTTTGGACAAGAAAAGAAGGGGAGAAAAACACCAAGAACTATGTGTACAAGTTGTAGGAAACAATGAATCCTTGGGTTTGTTTATATACTAGTGATAACTTGGAGTCTAAGGCATTGAGGAGATGGAATCCCCCTTATGGCCGATCGGTTATGGACATCCCTAAGGGATTTCGGAACCATCTTGACATTCCAATTATTCACAAGTATTACTTTCCTTTTCTTCGTCTAACGGTCGTTAGTCATTCTCCGTTAAATACTAACGGTCATTACTCGTTTTGTGTTTATTAATAATTATATATAACATTTATATATAATTATTCATTTACTCTTCATACGTAAAGTGTGCAATCCCGTGATCTCAAGTTCGATCCTAACATACGACTACTAAAATAATGTCTATAAACTAACACAAATGCCATTGTTGAATTGATTAAATTGACTTTCCAGTTCTACTCTGTCATTGACACCAGAGTGTTGTTAACACGTCGTCAGCCCAAAGTAATTGAGCATGTTAAGAAGTTGGCCCGAGCCTTCAGTTGATAGACTCATGTAATTTATACCTTTTATATAACAAATTTATGGCGACTCATCATTTAAGAGCATCTAAAATGAAGGTTTATATGACATGTCCATGGTCACATGATGCATAGGTGGAGTTTATGTGCATAAGTCGAGCACCAAGTTTATAGAGGGGGAGAAATACATGTTCATGGCATTGGAGAAGGAAGTTTATACAATTACAACAAAAATATGATGTGGCCATGCTATAGAGTTCGTAAACTCCATAATATCGAAGATGCTCTAACGACAATAGCTTGCTTACGAATGTTATCCTCATCAGTTAGTTTCTTAACACCAGTTTTGGTTTCATCGAAGGTATGTGGAAATGAACAATCAATAATTTTTTGTAGAGAGAAGTTGTAGTTTTGGTAGAGAGTGTATTAAAATGAAAAAATGGTAAAGTTTTTATAGGGAAAAAGTGGATTTTTTATTTTATTATTTTTTAATATACACAAACACCACCCATTGTTCAAAAGTTGTGCTCATTTGTTCAGTCTACTGACGGACCAAAAAATTGCAAATCAGGGGGACGCGTTCCTTTGTGGTTCTCGTAGGGGTATGGGGAAGCGTGGGAAGGGGGGGGGGGGGTAGACCAACTGAATGGTTCAATCCTATTACATCGAGTCTAAAAGGTATGCCACATTGATTCCGAACTCTATTCATTATGCTTCGAAAGTTCCTCTCGATTTCTTAAATCATGTGAACCTATATACGAAAAATTTTAAAATATTATATAGGGATAATTGCTTAAAAATGTATACTGTATGAATTACTTGTCACTTTTCATAGTTCTATGTAGCATCGTTTCAATCTGATTATCCTTTAACTAACTTTTTAAATTTTGATCGTATTTTTGAGTATCGAATCAAGTATTTTTGAGAATTGAATCAAGTAATTTTAGGAATTTTGTACACAAAATAATCGAAATTTAAAAAGTTGGTTATGTTGATAATCAAAAGATGAAACAAATAACAAAATTTGACAAACGAAGCGAAAATTTTATTCTAGATTTTCAAACCAAATTCAAGATACCAAACATACAATTCTAATTCAAAAGTACCTGAATCTATTTTAAAAGGAAGAAAGAAGACTAGTATTATCATTCTCTATTTATAAAAAACAAACCTAAGAGTTGTTTAATCCTAAAACAACGCAAACTAAGAGAAATACCCAAAACTAATATCTTTAAAAAACAAACCTAAGAGTTTAAGTTACTTTCTAACAATTTTCACCGTTACTTGAACTCATCCACATGTTCCAAGCCAAATTCAAATTCCAATTCTCAACCGCTAGAGACCCTAGCGTAATTTAAAACGACCGATTAGTTCACGAAAGCAATCTGAAACAAGATCGATCCAAAGCAAATGACGATGATTTCAAAACGAACAATCAAATGTTAACCGACAAATTCAAACATGGTTGACCAAACAAACAAATCGGCTCGAACGATCTTCAACAACGACAATCAAATTCGGGCAAATGACTTCAAAAGCTCGACAAACGAATAACTAAATTTTCAAATTAGCAAATTCCCACAAATCGAACAATTTCCGAACAACCTAATAATAATCAAGTCGTTAAACACCAAATCAATCTTAAAATCTCAAATACCAATTCAAATTCCAGAAACCCACTTATCTGATAAGTATTACGGTCTAACTTCAAATTTATTATCCAAATATAATAGCTTGATGAATGGGCTCTAATGATATAAACGCTTCAAATATAGTACGGATAATAATTCTAATGACCCATTTTTCAAATAAGCATTACTATCCAAATTCCAAACACATAAAATATCCAAGTTCAAATACCACACAAACGCTATTTATTAAATAGCCCAAAACCAATTGATCCAAAACTCAAACGAAGCCCAAGTACCAACTTACCAAAAAAAAAAAAAAAAAAAAAAAAAAAAAAAAAAAAAAAACCATCCAAAAGACACCTGATCATAGTTGAAGCGCCAAATTATTTGATCTTAAAAACCTCCATAAGAATAAAAAATAAATAAATAAAATTCAATCGATCTTCACAAAAAAATCTTAAAACGATTTTTCTTTTTTCTCTTCTTCGTAGATGAACAAACATAGAGATGATAACTCTTGTTAATCATCAAAGAACGAAACAAATAACAAAATTCGACTAACGAAGTGAAAGCTTTTTCCAAATTGCCAAACTAAATTCAAGGTATCAAACACAAAATTCTAATTTAAAAGTACCAAATTCTTATTCAAAATGTTAATAAAAGAAAGAAAGAAAGAAAAAAAACCTAGTGTTATCAATTTCTATTTAAAAGGAAACTAATGACCTAAAAAGATTGCTTAATCCTAAAGCAACTCAAATTAGGAGAAATAGAAACTAATATCTATCCAAAATAAAATTTACAAAACAAATTTTAGAGTTTAAGTCACTTTCTAACTAGGTTATGAAATAATTCGATTAAAACAATGCTAAATACAACTACAAAAAATAAAGAGTAAGATACTTTTTAAACAATTAGCGCTATTATATATGAGTCAAATTTTAACATCAAACATCATATCATTCGAAAAAATAAATAAACAGTGCTACATCTCAAGCTGAAAAGGAATTCAAGTTAGAATTTAAAGCCGAATAAAGAACTGTGGATGCCATTGATGGACTATAAAGAAACATAAACAAGATCCGTTATATAAACTAACGTTGTAACTATAAAAAGATGGAAAAATATAGTTATACAGTAAACCTAGATGTTAACTAACACATCATGAAGAGGCAGAAGCAGGAGCGGAGCCAAAAAGTTATTGTCGAAGGGGTCGAAGGGGCTAACTTTGATAAATTTTTTCGCTAGAAGGGCAAGTGCTCACCCCGCCCCTTTCCTGTCTCCGCCTCTGGGTAGAAGCCTTTACGGTAACCAAAGAATTTTATTAGTTGGTGCGTGAGGGCAGTGCCGTAGCTAGGTTCATGAAGGCCATGTGCAAAAACTTATGCAATAACTAAAAATGACGATTAAAGATGTATTATACTAACTATTAAAAAGAAACGCAGGATTTTAATGCATGCTCTAGCTTCAAATTTATGAAATACTTGCAACATGAAATTATATTACGTTAACAATTTTTATTAAAAGTGAATTTTAAGGTCCCAATTATACATAATGAGATGTATATTTTAAGGCCTATAAAGATTTGAGGCCATGTACGATAGCATACCTTGCGCACCCTCGTATACGGCTCTGCGTGAGGGTTAAAGGGGTTGAAAGAGGGCTTCATATATTAGGAAGACATGCGGTAACTACTTGAACGAAAAGAAGCACAACTAGAAATATATTTCATCTTATACGAACAAAAATGTATACGCTGTAAGTTGACTTTATAAAACAGAGAATACAATAATCTAAAAACGTAAATTAAAAATCCCATGTGAACATAACCCATGTATATATAAGCTTTGACCAGCCATCTGTTGTGTACGTGGCGCATGAACTTTGATTTTAACATTCCTTTTCTTTTGTTTTCCCTTAGATTAATCTGTTTATGCTAGTAATCTATTAACAAGAAACTTACAATTAAATGAGTGAACTTAATTGTAAACTTCTTTCTGTCCTGGTTATCCGGGAATTTTATTTTATTTTATTTTTAATTTTTTTTAACCATGATTTTCGATCTTTTGGCCGATAATTTACGGGGTTTGAACCCATCACCACACAGACTCAAACCAGGTAAAGCCCTCCTTTTTCAGGAGGTAAAGTTAGTTCTTAACTCGAATGTGCATGGCCTAATCAGTATACCCCCTGGACCGTTAAGAAACTTATAAACACTTTACTAAAAGCTAATTAACGTCCAACTTACATTCATAAGTGTTCTCTGTATATTATCTGAATTTGAAATTTTGAACAGTTGAGGAAAAAAACTACAGTAGTAATCTGGTGTGTAATGTGTGTGTAGGTTTATCACCTAATAAAACTTTCTCAGAAGTTCAAGAAGAATATATAAAACTATACATGCAAAATTCGTTCGTCTTGTCTTCTTCTATCCATGAACTCATGCAATCTTCTAAGTGCAACTTCAAGTGTTTCTTCACTCATATTTGCAAAACAAACCCTAAACCAACCGGCTTCCGAGCACCGACAAGAACTTCCTGGCGAGATATTGAGCTTAACTTCCTCCATTATCGTCTTCCATATCTCTATTTCACTTTCTTTCGTATCATCTTTCAAATAAGGACTCAAATTCATCCAACAAAACAACCCGGCATTTCCTTTCGGACACTCGATTCCAGCCTTTTTTAACCCCTCAACAATCATTTCATATCGTTTCCGCAATCTTTCCCTATTTATCTTTATGTATGTTTGTATAAATTCCTTGTTTGAGAGCATAGATGCCAACAAAAACTGTGTTTGTGATGAAATAAGAGTGAAACTTGACATGCGTCTAGCGGTTGTCACCACTTGGTCGTTGTAAGAATACACTGTCCCTACTCGGAAACCTGGGAGACCAAGATCTTTTGAAAGACTATAAACAATGTGACAACGTTCTGCTTCTTTGTAGTTTCTTGATTCAAGGATCTCTGCAATGCTCATGAATTCATCTGAGTGGAATACTGACCCTGAGTATATTTCGTCCGAGATCAAATGAATGTTTTTTCTCGTGACGAAATCTAGGATCTCTTCTAGAACTTTCCGTTGGATGGTTGCACCCAACGGGTTTGAGGGGTTTGTAATCAGAATCCCTCGTACATTCATGTTCTTGGATGTTGCATGATCATAAGCGGATTCTAGGGCTTCAGGAGTAATTTGGAAATTGTTTGAGCTTTCGCAGTGGATTGGAATGATTTCAACTCCCGTCCTCCATCTCAAATCTCGATCGAATCTGAAACATTCAAGATTTGTCGATCACGTTAATAAAACATGCAAACTTACATATGTAATGACATAATAGTCTTCTAGCAATTTAACATTAAGACGAATATAACAATTGTACCCTGGATAGTAAGGAGTTGGGACTAGCAATGCGTCACCAGGGTTAGCTAAAATGAAAGTTAAAAGCTCATTTGCAGCGGTTGCACCAGCAGTCAAAACTACTCTTTCGGGATCAAATTTTGCTTTTCCTCCTCTCACTTCTTCCATAAAACTGGCCATTGCCTATATAAACCAAATTTATACAAGTTAGATTCATGCAATCCTCATGAAAAACATGAAATATATGTTTGTACATTATGATAAAATATTGCACCTTTCTAAAAGTAAGAAGTCCATGATAATCTTGAAACAACGCATTCTCTCTAAAGCCGGAAACATTCTTTCCCCAACTTGCTGTTTCTTGGTTTGCTTCCAAGTATCCTTCAAGCAAATCGAACGAAACCTGTTCAAGTAAAACCAAACCCGTTAAGTCTCTTATGTTCATGCAGACGTAACTTAACTTTAAAGTTATGACGGGACTCGGTGCATTAGTACTTACCTGGTTTTCAGCTAAGCCCATTTGTATAACTCCAGAAGGATTATCTTTTTCATGATATGGATTTTCATCATAAGCCTTCCATCCAGCAAAATAGGGAGAGTTTTCTCCATGTGTTTCTGAAATTGCTATGTTTGATAGCCCAACACTTGGTTGTACAATCTCTATTGCCATTAGTGAAGCTTTATATTGCAAGTGAATTAATTGGTCTTATTGTTTGTGTGTGTTTGTTTTTATGAAACCTTTCTCTAATAACTCCCATTTATAGGAAAAGTCAATTCATAATCTTAATGCTTATTTTCTATAATTTAAAGTGGTAATGCTATGATAACTTGTATTTTGTTCATATAAAGTTGTAAAGCTATTTGGACATAGAGGGTTGTATAGTCAAACATTTTATTAAAAGGTTCCTTAAGATAGAATACATGTTAAATTTGGCATAGGGACCAATGAATATATAATTTTGTATTGTAAGATTGAGCAATCAAAAAGTCACCTTTACTATATAAATGCAATATTGTTTATTCTTCGTGACAACTGTTTGATTTTTGTCATACTTGTGATGATCAACCACATTAATGTTAGATGTATTTTGTTTTATTTTAACAAAACATAACAATCAATCATGTATGCATTTCAAAGTAATTTCCATCATACGTAATATGCTTTTTATTTTTTTTTTTTTTTTTTTTTTTTTTTTTTTTTTTTTTTAAAGATGGTAAGGTGTCATTGTATATATAAAACGGCAATTGGTATCAAGTCTTATTACTTTGTGGATTTCAGGGGAAAAAAGTACTCTATGTTTTACTACACCATCCTATTTTAAGATGAATTTATATCTTGGTTTATGAAATGGTCAAGTTATTTTAAATTAACATCAAGCAGCCCTTGACATACCCCTTTTAGTAAAAAGTAAAAAACATGTTAAGCTTACTAATTAACGTTAAGTCAAGAAATTACTGTAACTTATATGATAACTATTTATGATTGTCATGAAACACACCAACAATATATTTCATAAATTAGTCCCAAATGTTTCGAGATTCCTCATGTAGTCATGTGTATATTTTGTTCAGTTTTTGTATGCATCATGGATGTATATGTGAGTTAAGAACAAGCTAGGTATACGTTAAAAATGTGCGTTTGCTGGGTTCAGATGACTGGTCTTTCTTCGGTTGTTGGTTTTTCATAGTCGTAACTTTTTCCGAGTCTTTATAGATTTAGGGTTTTTCTGTTAAATTTATCACTTATGTCTTTTTAATTTCTACCATTTTGCTACTTTTTATTTATATACTTGCCTTAATAAAATGTGAGTTTGTGTAAATATATACTGTACATGTGTTTTAATGTGAGTTTGGAGTCTAAAGATGTAGGCGTCGAGATTCCTTTGTTGTTTGATCAGGATCCTTTAACTACTAAGAAACTTCAATAAAAAATGTGAAATATTTGTACTTAAAAATCATATCATCAGATTTACAAATCGAATTTGACGTGGGTTTGATATGATAAAGATTCATGTTCAAATAAATTTCAACAACAACAGATTTGTAATGGTCTTATTTAGATTTTGATGATGAAAATAACCCAACCAACATATATAGGTACTATAAAATATGTTGATTTTTCTTGATTTCTTACTTCTTTGACTTTTCCTCGGCGCTATATGGTCTGCTAACAAATAGTAATTACGAATGTAGACATCATATTTAGGTTTATACTTTGAGTAATTTCGGTAAACATTGTAAATATAGAAAAATATTAATCTTTTATTTTTACATAATAAAAGAATTATATCCTTTCGTAGTATTTTTGCAAAACCCTTCTCATCGAAAAAAATTAGACCAATAGGAGAGCTCAATTTTGTCACGTAAGCAAAATCAAGCAACATGATTGGTCAATAAAAAGTCAAAATTAAATTGATTTTGTCAAACTTTAATAAATTTGGTGGAGAAATTTGGTTAAGAAAAAAAAAAATATATTTGTGTCAAATTTGTGAAAACAAAAACTTCAAAAAAGATGAAGTAATTAATAAAACTTTAGTCGTTGAATTTTACAAAAATTATATAGAGCTAAGTGTAAAATTACAAGTTTTCATATTTTTTAATAACTTTAAAAAAAATAACAAATAACCCCTTACAGTTTATACCCCTATATTTTATAAGATGAACTTTGTTTATAATTACATAAGTATTATTATTATTTTCATACTTTCGTCTATTAAAATTATAAAATTTTGTAAATATACGAATTAGTTTTAATATACGTTAAATAATTTTAAAACTAATATTCGTTTTACGTTAAATAAGAACTCATGTTATTTTATTTGAAAAGTTTAATTTATGCGTACACGCGCTTGAATATTAAATACGGCTAAACTATTGCTGACGGAAATATGAATATCAAATGTAAGCACAGATTACTGTGATATGAAAATAAGTATATGCTATTTTACTTATAACAACGACTTATGAAATTCTTATTTGAAGTTTATATATGGATATCCAGAAAACCATTTCTGAAAAACTGTACGGAGCATATTTTAACTTCATCAAAATGACTTCCCTCACTACGAAAGGTGTCCCATGGATGGCATACTGATATCTCTCTTATTCGTGCTGATTATATGCTACTAAACTCGCACATTTTGTACAATACGATATAAATAATTAAAGTTAAACAACAACATCAATCTCAACATCAATATCTATGTCAGTTAAACAAAGTTAAATCTTCAACCAACAAATTATTTTATAAAATATTATTATAATAGATATTACTACATAATAAAAAATCCTGGACAAGGTATTAGTTATACTTATATCACAATTTTCACGGGTAAATTCTTATATGCCCATATACTAAACTAAAATTTTAAAATAAATTTGATTCATGTGTAAACCTCGTGCGTGCACGAGACTTATAGCTAGTATGAACTAACATGAATTAATATGAATATGGTAATTTGAGTTCTTTTAACACCTCTTAAACCTCTACCATCATGACACAAATTAGAAATTCCCTATATTTTATATAATGACCATTGTAACTCGCGCATGTTTACTATTTAAACACTTGTTGAATAGCTATATGCGAGGAAAGTACTTGATTTTGATACGTTGATTACGTAAAAACTTAATCTGTGTTTTGAGCGTTGATTAATTACTACTACTTAGTTAACTATGGATGTCAACCAGCCAGTGGCAAAAATAGTAACCAACTTGCATCATATCTATGTCTTCTAGTGTTTCTTTTAGAAATTGGTTATGTTGTATATCTTCATTTGGATCTAATCATTAAGTTGTAAACTGAGCCTAATGATTGGTCATGTGCATGGTTAATTGATTATGTTTTTTCTTCTCAGGCTTCTTAGAGCTACTAATTGATACTTAGCTACATTACTAATTGAAGTCAACATTTTGTCTTCTAATTGTTAAAGTGCATTTTTTTTCCTGATTAGTCTCTATTTTGAGAAGAAATTAAAGTGGATAATTGCATTGATAAAATTAACTATATATATTTCCACTTGAAGCGATGCTATCAAGTCTTGGTGAAATTAAAGTTTCTTGACCACATGTCATCAAGTCTTGGTTTTGGAGACTCAGGATATAAGATATCTCATCTTTTTTATGATGCGGTGATTATTTCATACTGGAATTGGCAAAACATGATAGATATTATCCACGTTCTTCATGTGTTTTATATCACTTCAGGCCTCAAAATCAATCTCTAAATCCAACGTCTACGGTCTTGGATTGAATCGTCAAGATATTGAAGATATGGCTCATGATACTCGGTGTGGCTCGGGTACGGTTCCTTTTTCTTATCTCGGCTTACCTCTTGGAGCGAACATGAACCTCATTTCCAATTGGCAAATTTTGGTAGACCGTTTTCGAGCTAGACTCTCCTCTTGGAAAGCAAACACGCTATCCATCGGGGGTCGTCTAATTCTTATTAAATTAGTTCTAGGAAGCCTTGGGATCTACTATTTGTTAATCTTCAAATGCCCTAAATCAGTTCTTAATTCCCTTGAAGCGATGTGGGCCTCCTTTTTCTAGGGAGGTAGTGGCGAGAAAAAAAAAATCTCATGGCTTAAATGGGAAAATGCCATGGCTTCGTTTGAAAGGGTGGGCTGAATATTGGTAGCCTAAAAGCTTTCAATCTTGCTCTTCTCCAAAAATGGATATGGCGTCTTGTTAACAATCCTGATTCTTTATGGGCTTTGGTCATTGTGGCTATTCATGGCATTGAAGCGGGTGTTGATCTTAAGGGCTGCTACTGTAATGGCGTTTGGCCATCCATCATTTCGACTTATTCAATGCTTCATAACCGTAACCTTCTCCCAATGAATACTTTTAGTCGTAAAGTGGGCAATGGTTTTTCTATCCGGTTTTGTAAAGATCCTTGGAATGGCAATGACACTTTATTATCTAGGTTTAACAGATTATTCCATCTGGATACAAATGAGGACTGCTTACTCTCTGATCGTAGAGTAAATGATTCATGGGTTTGGAATTGGAAGAGGCAAATTGAGGGTTCCAGAAATGAAGCTGCTCTTGATTCCTAGTCTAGGATTTGGGTCACGTTCAGATCCTTGATGAGCCTGACTCGTGAAGATGGAGTCTTGATGGAGACGGTCTTTTTTTGGTTCATGCAACGCGTGCTCATATTGATTCTTGTATGCTCCCTTCTTGTTCTCCAAGCACGCGATGGTCTAATATTCTTCCTCGTAAGGTAAACATTTTTGTTTGGCGTCTTTCTTTGGATAGGCTTCCTACCCGGCTAAATTTATCTTTGAGAGGCCTTGATATTCTAGCCATTGTATGCCTAATATGTAACGATGTGGTTGAAATGGTGGATCATGTTTTCTTTGGTTGTGACCTTGCTTTTGATGTTTGGCGCCTTGTCAGAAGATGGACCAATATAGCTAGATATGCCTTCTTTTTCTTCTTCGTTAGGCTACCTTCAATGGTTCGAAGATTGGAGAGCCTCTAGAGATGTTAAGGATAGAGCGTACGTCATTTTTGTGGCTTTGTTATGGTGCTTATGGCATTATCGCAACGGTGTTACTTTTTCCTCTCGCTTGTTTAGGAAACACGATCTTTTTTATTTCATTCATACTTTTTCTTATTCTTGGTTAAAAAATAGAGGGCGTAATGTTACTAGTTGTTGAGCTATAGACCTTGATAGATCTTCTTAAGCACTCTAGAATCGTTAGTAATGTCACTGTAATCAATAACACACTAATAGACAATCTCTGCAACTTGTATTTATAAAGCGGAAACAAAACACAAGCTTGATACTAAGAACTCTTGATCCTCTATGGATCTTTTAATTATCTTCAAAGAATTTTCTAAAAGTTATTCAATACATAAACCGTGTGTTCCTTTTATACTCAAGGAACCCTAAACCGTTTCTCAAGAAACGTATACTCTAAAACTTCTAAAAGATATGCATTATCACTTCCTAAATAAACTCATGCATATCCAAACTACATTACATAAAATACGGAAATACTATATCCTCAGAAACTAATAAAGCTGAAACTTGTCTTCAGCAGATACACTGCTTCAGCAGAAACCAACTCTTCAGCAGGATCCTTTCAGCAGAAACAACAGCAGAATTCTTACTTCACAGAATTCCCAACAATCCTCCCCTAATCTTGAATTTGACCTGGTTAAGTTCAAGATTATTGATAGATCTTCAAAATAACATACCAAGAGGATTGTAACAAAATAGCACCAGCAAAGAATTATCTTCAGCAGAATCTCTATGATCAGCATATATTGGAAAGCTCCATTCTTTGCAGCAACAAATGACCAAATGTACATCAAAACAAATTAGTTTCATACTATTCTCATCACTTTCAGGTGTGTTAACTCCTGTGAGAGGTGAATCATTGAAAATAATGGATTTGATGTCTCTTTACCAATAGCCATCACTACTGGAGTAGCCAAGTGTTCAAAGGTACACTGATAACCACATGATTTTTAGCAAATCATCAGCTATAAACGGATTTGAGATGTCTTTACCTGTAGCCGTTTGCTCAGGACTAGCCAATTATTTTGATGAAAATCATCTTGGTTAACTGATTACCAAATATGGTTTTCCACTGCCTTTACCACAAGCCATATACATGTGGGCTAGCCAATTATTCAGAATCCATAAAGGAAAAATCCATGGTCAATTGACAACCATTTCAACTACTCAGCAATAAAGCATGGGTGAGTTGAAAACCCTATGGTTTTGAGCAAACCATTACAGCTATCAACAGATTTGATGTGTCTTTACCAAAGCTGTACCCTTTGGACTAGCCAACTTTATGATAGAATAGTCAACATCAGGTAAGTTGATAACCAAACCTGCATACAAATACTATACAACAAAATGTTTTTTTTTTTTTTTTTTTTTTTTTTTTTTTTTTTTTTAATAAAACAAATATACAACATAATATCTCTACTCAGATGCTGCCCTGGAAGTTTTAATCCTTTGTTTGAAAACCTTCACCAAAGATTCAGCAAATAATCTTGTATTACCAACTGGATCAGGAGGAATCTCCAACTTTTGTTGTAACATTTTCTCCATCAGAGATACCTTCAGAGGATATTTGTTGGTAAGATCCATAATAATCCTCAGACCAGTAGTAGTTTCCAGTACATGAACATAAGGCATAGGATAGAACTTCCAACTCTGAACTTTCCATTTCTGATTGTTCTTCCAGATATCATAACCGGCACCAGTGGGAGTAGAAGAATCAAACAACACTTGAAGATCACCCAACAAATACAATCCAGAACCTTCAGGAGTATGAGTGGCATAATACTTAATAACCAACTCATATAAAGTGACTAAATCTTGATGATTTACAAGATGAAGAATCTGCTGAAGAAATGTAAAGGATATGGAAGTTTTATTCAATCTGTAAATGGTATTCACTTTACCATCTTTACTTAACTCCCAATTAACCAAAACATCTCTAATTCCTTCTGGCCAATCATCAGATGATCCTTCCCTTATAAATGAAGCATCAGAATCATTCATATTAATTAGACTTTGGTTTGAATGTGATGATCTGATTTTAGCCATTCTCTTTCCTCTTCTTCCAGGAACATAAATAGCATCATGAACTGCTGCTTCAGCAGAATCACCTTCTGCAGCATCATTATCCACTGATGGAGTATCCAATTGTTCATCAGTAGAATCTTGAGAAGATTCAAGTGCAGCAGAGGCATATTGTTCATCCATAGCCTTCCTGATTTGTTTGTTTCTAGCAGCTTGAATTTCAACTTCTCTTGTCTTCAGTTCATGAAATCTGGCAAACTCAGCCTTTTGTTCAGCTTCTTGTTCCTCAACCAACCTCCTAGCAGTCTCTTCACCCATTCTTTCTTGCTCCAATTGTCTCCTAGTTCTCTTTCTAGTTGGAGGATCTGATGTCATCACTTTTTCTTTACCTTTATCCACACACAATGAAGCAACATGAGGTACATCAGCAGAAATATCAGGTAAAGATACTGTCTCAGTAGCACCAGTATCAGTATTGAGGAGAGGAATAATTTTGGAAGCACCCATTCCATCTTTATCATTCCTAGCCTTGATTCTGTTATAAATCTCAACCAGTTTGTTAAATGGAAGTCCCCACACCTTTTGCTTAGACCAAGCACTGTTAAACAAAGAACTGCTTTGATTTTTCACATAAGTTCTCATATAATCTTGCTGCTGTGCTTGAGTCATAGGTTTCTCTCTTCTAGCTTTAGCTTTCAACTCATCTGCTACCTTCTTTCTCAACTTCATCAATTTTACAATTTCAGAAGGCCAGTCTTGCTTGTCTACCTTTTTACCAATAATTTCTGCAGCTACATTAGGATTATTAAGCATTTGTTGGCCAATTTGTTGCCAATCAGACTCATCAAATTCTTGAACAGCTGCATCCAATTCTCTTTGTCTGGCAATAGGCAAAGTAGAAACATATCTTTGATTGACTGACTCATATGTAGCATCAAACTTTTCTTGTTGTTCCTCAGTCATATCAGTATTCTTCTTATAATTTTCCCATTGTTGGAGCAGTTCTTCTTGTCCAGCTCTTTCTTCAGCTGTAACAAGCTCATCCAAATCATCATCTGTTCCTTCAACAAGATCATCAAGAGGAACATTCACATCTGCCATAGGTTCATCATGTAATTCTTGAACCTCTCTATCAGTAGAAACTTGTGGATTCTCTGATGAATGATGAACATGGGAATTCAAATATTCTTTCCCTGCTACAAAGTATGTTTCTCCTGATGTATTTCCTTTATCAGCAGATTGATCAGCAGCAACCCTACTTAATGATTGTTTCTCCTGAAGTATATCCACAGCTTCAGTCATCAGCACATCATTATCACCACCAGACACTTTTGAAGCTTCAGCAGCTTTCCTTGCCAAATACTGTCTTGTACTTCTTCTTTGAACTAGTATCTTTGGTTTAGATTGAGGTACTGCAGCAACTGTATGAGGAGCAGCATGAGACTGTCTAGCAACTTCAGCTAGAATCTCAAGAGAATCCAAATTTGTCTCCTTTGCTACTTCAGTAGAATCCAATCCATCTTTACTTTGCTTAAACTGACTTAGCTGTGTCTCCAAATCTTTAACCCTGCTTTTCAAACTTTGAATTTCATTACCAAGAGTAGTCTTGGTCTCAGCAAGTTCTTTCTGGAGATCTTCAGTCATTTTCATGTACCTGCTAAGGGAATCATATACAAATGTGAGAGTAATAGGGTCCTCTGCTCTACCAGCAGATTGCTCAGTGGTATGTGGAACTTCATTGAACCTAGCAGGAGAAACAGACTCATGTACAACATTAGGAGAACCTACATTAATTTGCTCTCCCAAAGAACTGGGTGAAGGTAGTCTAGTAAGATCAGGTTCAAAAGTCTGTAAGTCATCTTCAAACTCATGAATTTGCTCAGTTGGAGCATCCTGAACTGGTGAGATGGTAGGGCTAGGTGACATTTGTACAGGGGTAGGTGGTGGTAAGTCAGTAGAATCAGGTAAAGGTTCAGCAGTTGTAGTTGGCGCTTCCTCCATTACCACTGAAGGATTACCATCAGCAGCAACACCAGCAAATGATGGATTACCATCATCAGCAGCATTAGGAGCAGGCACATTACCAGCATCATCACCCTCAACTACATTAGCATTGCCTTGTGGCAACATTGCTTCCAACATAGGGTGATGTTCCCCAGTATAATTAGTTTTCATTGAGGCAAACAACTTAGAACCTAGACTTTTAATAGGTATATGGGTTCTATCTTCAGTGGTTATGTCTAAAATTATTTGTAAGAATCTAGGGTACATTAAAAACTTATGCCGTTTCTTATCTATATTTTCTAGCATATTATCAAAAATAAACTTAGAAAAATTATAAGTTTCACCCTTAGAAAGACAAACAATACCACAACCCAATTGCAGAGAGAACTGGTTCCATCCACCACACTTGTTGCTCATACATTGAAGCAGCAGATGCACCAAATACCTCTACTTAGGACAAAATTGATTCTTGTGCCACTTGGATGTATCAGTACTTTGATATCCAGCTTCTCTTAGCCCAGCAAGAATCTCTGCAGTGTTGGAATGATACACACCATTTTCATCATCCAACTGAAGCTTTGCCCTTATCAACCCTTCTGTCACCATATATTCTACACCATCTATTTCAGCTACAATCTCTGTAGCAGATCTCTTAGTAGCAGATGCCCAAAATTGCTTCACCAAGGATTCATACACCAAATTAGGACAATACGTCAAAGCATAATTAATCTTCGACCTTTGTAGAAACTCCACCATCAAATCAAATTCTTCATGTCCCTTCTTTGTTTTCAGAAAAGCATATTTGTTATGGTCGCCCTTCAATTCAAGTTGAGCCATTTGAATGAACTTGTGTGAGATGGTTATGAATTACTCCAGAGAATAATGGGTTTATTTGGAGTGATAGGTGAATAATTTTGATTCGAAAAGATATGCAGAGTGGGTTAAATTTGGAAGTTCCCCAATCGTGGTCAAAATAATCGGAACAACTTATTGACCAAGTCTGACAAAACTTCCAATTTAAAAATTTACCCTTCAGCAGAAATAAAAGTCAAATCTGCTGAAGCATAGTCAACCTTCAGCAGAATCAACCAAAGGTAAAAATATCTTCGGTCAATATCTTGGTTTTACTGTGCCACCTAACTCGCATTAAATATCGTAACTCCTAAAATTGGCTTATTTAATCACCCCAGATAACACATCTCATTCATAAATTTTCCCCAAATCATCTTTCAAACCCTAATTTTTTATTAACCCCAATTCTCCATCCAAATTATGTCTTCACACCCAGAAACCTCAGATCCAAATTCCTCTTCTTCATCATCAGAAGAAGATGTACCACCATATCCATGGGGGCTTGATGGTTCTGACTATGAAAGAGCATTGGAGAACCGATGGGATGCACAAGAAAGACACTGGAATGCTCATAGCAAGGGTGAACCAAGCAATGTATCCGTTCCTGCTGAGAGAGAGCTTGTCTCTCCCTTCATCTATACCTCTGATGGAGACTCTTCAGAGGAAGAAAATGAAGATCCAACCTTTCTTCCTCCTTCCACACCAGAGAGATCCCAACCAAGATCAAGTAAGAGGGATCCATCTCCCCCAACATCACAAAATTTGGTGTTGAATCTTCCTGCTCCAGGACCTGGTCTTCCACATCAAGAACACATTGGACAGAGCAAGAAGACTGAGATCATACGTAAGGGAAAGGAGAAGCTGAAGTAAATGATTGAGGAATGTAACCATGGAACAAAGTTCTTGAGTATTTTCTTGACTTTGATTCATGAGCATCTTCCCAGTCTTCCTTCTCTTCTTCTTACATTTTCATTTTCAGCTTCATCATTGTACTTGTCATAGCCTCAAGTATTTTGTAATAATTGATAGAAGCTAGTAGTACTGAATTAGTCAATTGTTTAGGAATGGTCATTGTATCTCAATTGTAACATTGAATGTAAGCTGTAACTTGTTTCTATGAATGAATGAAAAGATCTTATTTGAATTTATCCATTTTGTAAGACCTTCAGCATGTTTCAATTAATCAGTAGAAACCATGTTCAGCACTTTGACCACATTCCTTTGACTTTAGCTCTTGGTGACATTTATCATAGGACTTTCATTCTTAGAACATCTGCAAAACAAACATCAAACAAGCAAATACACCAAAACAACTTGCACAACCGTTAGAGGGTTAGTGTTAAAAACTCAAAAATTATACATCTTATACAAATTATACAAAGTTTACAGTCATCATCCTCCCCTGAGGCATATGCCTCCCCTGAGGCTTATGCCTCCCCTTAAACTTTGCAGTTAAGGGTTTAGCATTCCAATATGGACCACCAAATATTGAAACCTTGGTCCATCAAATGCCTTGGTTAATAAATCTGCCACATTTTCATCTGTGTGAATTTTGACCACTTTAACCAAATGTTTCTCATAAGCATCCCTTATAAAGTGATGTCGGATTTCAATATGTTTGGTTCTATTATGAAAAACTGGATTTTTAACAATGCAAATGGTACTTTGATTATCAATGAAAATTGTAGTATTCATGAAATTATACCCATAATCCAGTAATTGATTCTGAATCCATAGAACCTGTCCACAACAATTGGCAGCAGCAACATACTCTGCTTCAGTAGTAGAGGTAGCAACTATGGTCTGTTTCTTGCATTGCCAAGAAATCAGTCTTCTTCCAAGAAATTGGCAACCTCCAGTTGTGGATCTTCTATCCAAATTGGCACCAGCATAGTCACTATCACTAAAGCTGCTAGCTGAAATGGAGACTCTTTGGGATACCAAAGACCTAAGTGTGGTTGGCCTTTAAGATACTTAAAAATCTTCTTGACAGCATTCATATGAGAGGTAAGTGGAGTGACTTGGTGTCTTGAACATGCACTCACAGCAAATGTAATATCAGGTCTTGAGGCAGTCAAGTACATCAAAGAACCAATCATAG
The DNA here is from genome assembly GCA_030686995.1 of Artemisia argyi. NCBI lineage: Eukaryota > Viridiplantae > Streptophyta > Magnoliopsida > Asterales > Asteraceae > Artemisia > Artemisia argyi. Next base: position 326,382,437 of record CM060708.1, read on the forward strand.
ACCTGTATAAATGAACATTTACAGGAAGATCAGGAGTAAGATTGTTCTTTGGTTTGGGTGCCTCATATGGAGTAGTGGCAGTCCTGACATTTTCCATAGCAAACTTGGACAACATATCTTTTACATATTTTTCCTGATGTATGAATATACCATCAGGTTTCTGCTGAACCTGTAAACCCAAAAAGAAAGTGAGTTATCCCATGGCACTCATCTGAAATTCACCCTTCATCAGATCCTCAAACTCTCTACACCATGCTTCTTTGGTTGAACCAAAGATAATATCATCCACATACACCTGCACAAGAATAATATCCCTTGAATCTTTCTTGAGGAATATAGTCTTGTCAATGGCACCTCTTCTGTAGCCATTATTCAGCAGAAATGTGGAGAGTCTAGCATACCAAGCTCTGGGAGCTTGATGAAGTTGATGAGGCGAAAAATGATCCGTTTTTAGGGGGTCATTTAAGCCCGAATCCGACTTTATTTGATCAAATATTGCCCTAAATTGTTCCTTTTGTGATTTTAGGTGTTTGGAGAGTGAATTCTGGAAAAGAAGCTATTTTGGACGTTTTTGGAGCATAAAAGTGAAGAAAACGGCAAAGTATCAATTTTCCATGCTGAAGACACTAGGTGACGGCGTCAAGAGTTACACCCTGACGGCGTCAGACATCAAGAATAAAACACCGTAGTTGATGACGGCGTCAAAAGTCATCCTGACGGCGTCAAAGTACCAAGAATAAAATACCGTGGTTGGTGACGGCGTCACATAGGCCGTCATAAGTAGATCAAGGCCGTCCGAGGAAGCATTTGGCGGCGAGGTGACGGCGTCACATGGTTGTCTTGACGCCGTCAGCTCAGTTTTCCTATATATAGTTTTCTAGTTTTTTCATTAAAAAGAGAGAAGTTTTGGTGAAACCCTAAAGACGAATTTGGTGCCTCTTTTACAGGTTTTTCAAGGGTTCCAAACCCTTGATACCTTGCATTGTAATTGAGATAAGTGTTCTTCTAATTCAATCAATATGTCTATGTGTTGGTTGTCTATATCTTGTTCTTGTCTCAATTCAATTATGCTAGGCTAGATCTCTTTTGTGTTTGCTTAGATCTAATGAAACCTAGATGTTGATTATGTGTTGATTACTTGTTTATTCTTGTTCTTGGATGAATGATTTATATGTTAGGCTTAAGAAAACTGGCAGATCTCCAAATGGTAACATGCTTGAACGTCTTAAGAAACATGAACCGAGGCGTACTAGGTCTTTATTGGTTGTATTTAATGCATGAGCCACTGTTTACAATCCCTACAGTTGTGCTGGGTCATGGTGTAGGAGGAGATAAGAGCTCATAGAGTTGGGGAGTTATGTATGCCACCCCACGAATGGTATTAAGGAATACAATCCGTCATCCATACAAGTATAACAAGTCATTAACGTGTAAAAGATATCTAGGGAGTAATGAAGTCTAAGTAAACACAATTTTTCCAATTACTGCTCACAACCTTAGTATACTTTAGTTTATTTTCATTTTTATTATTTTATTTTGATTATATATTAGTTTTGGGTTAGTTGAATAGCAACTAATTCCGCCCACTCTTCCAAAACCCGAGATTTTAATTGCTTTCATAAAAATATAAAAACACAAAAATAATCATCCCTCACCTTTAGAACTATTAATTAGGTTTTCTAATCCTAGCGACACTATTCTTAAGCTGAACGATCAATCCCCCGGTACTTGTCACTATACTATACTACAACGATCAGGTACACTGCCTGGTGGGGGTTGTAAGCTTCTCGAGATCCCTCGAGAGGTAAAGCCTGTTGCGATTCCCACGCATCAGAAGTCCATAGAGAGCTTTGACAACTTTGTACACATACTCAGGATGATCAGGGTCTTCAAATCCCTTGGGTTGAGTCACATAAACCTCCTCTTCAATCTCACCATACAAGAAAGCACCTTTAACATCCATCTGATAAACCATAAAGCCCATGTAAGAGGCATAGGCCAAAAATATCCTTATAGCTTCAACTCTGGCCACAGGTGCAATGACCTCATCATAGTCAATACCTTCCTCTTGTCTAAACCCTTGAGCCACTAGTCTTGCTTTGTTCTTCACCACAATACCCCTGGCATCTCTTTTATTCTTCAGAATCCATTTTGTCCCAATGGCATATTTCCCATCAGGAAGAGGAACTAAAATCCAAACCTGCTGATTCTTAAATTGCAGCATCTCCTCTTGCATTGCCTCAAGCCAACTTGAATCAGCCAGTGCTTGAGGAACACTAGTTGGTTCAATCTGAGAAAGAAAGCATGCAAATAAACAATGTTTGAAGTCTGTGTGATTGTTTCTCTTTTGATTGTAGACATAAGAGATAAAAGCTACTTCTCCATATTTTGTATTCTTGACAGTACTTCTAGTTCGAACAGGGTCTTTAGGATCACCAATAATCTTTAATAGGGGATGAGCATTGTGAATCCTTTTGGTAGCTGTAGGTGGAACATCAATGTTGGCATCAATGTTGGTGAGTGTAGGCCCAAACTCAGTATCATATGAAGCTGAGTTAAACAAGCCAGGCTTTGGTTGATAATTCCCAAGATCATAAGGACTTGGAAATCTGGTAAAGGGCTTATCAAAATCTGCAGAGACTTTAGTAGAGATGGGAGAGTGAGCATCAGCAGAATCAACATCTGTGACCTTATCAGTGGGAATAGGTGTGCCTTCAGCAGTATCCTTGTTTCCATTGACTGCTTGTGCTGACTGATGTAGGATAGCTTCATTCTCTTGTGTAACCTTGTCATTGAGTTTCTGAGCTTCCTTAGTAGTAGCATGTTCCTGCTTCTGCAATCTTGCAAGATCTTCTGCATAATGTGACTCATCATCTTGTTCAGCAGCAGAGTGATTACCTACAAAATGGTTAGGTGGAAAAGATGGTACAACAAAGGTATTCTCTTCTGGCTCAGACTCACATTCTGAGTCATCATCCATGGAACCTGCAGGGTTAGAACTTGAATCTTTGGAACCTGCATCAGGATTAGAAGCATGCCTAGTATAACCCAAATAGTCAGTCAAATAGTCTAGGTCAAAATACCAAGAATGGCATTGTCCCTGAATATTAGGCTGATCTTCAAGAAATCTCAGATTAAGGGTCTCTTCAATCTTTTTAGCATTCAGATTATAAACCCTATAGGCCTTGCTATGAGCTGAATACCCAACTATATATCCCTCATCAGCTTTCCCATCAAACTTACCCAGTATATCAGCAGTATTCAAAATAGTAACCTTGCATCCAAAGGGCTTAAGGTAATGTATGTGAGGAACTTTCCCAGTGAGAAGTTCATAAGGTGTCTTGACATGTAGTCTAGTGATGGAGACCCTGTTCAAGACATGACATGCAGTACTTACTGCTTCAGTCCAAAACATGGTGGGTAGTTTGGAGTCTGCCAGCATTGATCTTGCTGCCTCAATGAGGGTTCTATTTTTCCTTTCAGCAACCCCATTTTGTTGTGGGGTTCTTGGAGTACTATAGTCCCTTCTAATCCCCTTAGACTTACATAATTCTATGAAAACAACATTTTTGAATTCTGTACCATTGTCATACCTAATTCCTTTAACCTTTTGATTCATCTGGTTCTCAACTAAGATAATGAATTCTTTCAGAATTGGAGTTGTTTCATCTTTAGTTTTGAGAAAGAATACCCAACAAAACCTGCTATAATCATCTGTGATAACCAGGCAGAAGTACTTGTGATCAATACTTCTAATGGGAGTTGGACCAAAAAGATCCATGTGCAGCAACTGAAGAGGTTCAGTAATGGTGCTCACAGCTTTGACTGCTTTGTAAGAGGCTCTGTGTTGCTTTCCCTTGTTGCAAGCAATACAATTATGTTCATTGGTGAAGAGTTTAGAAGGAAGGCCCTTAACAAGACCAAGTTTGGATAACTTGTTGATGGTCTTGTAATTCACATGTGCCATTCTTCTATGCCATTTATTAGATTCATCCAGGGAAGCTTTGGCTACCAAACATGTTAGATCACCTTCTGGCTTAACATCATTCAGATTGAATGTGTATAAGTTGAAGGTTCTAGGAACTCTCAGCAATACAGTTGTGTCTTTTGGGAGTTTGAAGTCCTTGGAAAGTACAAGACACTCATCTTCAGAGAAGAAAACCTTGTGCTTAGTGTCACAAATTTGTGATACTGAGATTAGATTAAAATGCTCCAGTTCCTTCACATAGTAAACATTTTCAAAGTCTAATAAGGGTGTCTTAATGGTTCCTTTCCCTGTAATTTTGCTATCTCCACCACCAAAGGTTACAGTGCCTCCTCCTTCTATGGGCTCAAAGTCATGCATCTTATCCTTGTTTCCAGACATACTTCTAGAGCAACCACTATCAACAATACCAACTTCAGTACTTTTCAAAGGATGTTCCTACAACAACAACAAAATTTACAAAATTAGTACACATTGGAGACTCAAGTCATTGCTGACTTGAGCCTGCCTTGTGGATCATCAGTGATAGGCCATGTAGATGTTTTAGATCCACCATTGTTCTTGGACCTGTAATGCATATTAGGTCCCTTCTTTGTCCAAGAACAACCTGCTGAGGGCTTCACAGCAGTATTCCATTTCCCACCACCATTACACATTGAGTCAAAGTGATTAGGCCAATAACCATTATAAAAGAAAGAACTAGTGGGTCGAACATATGGTCTAGTACTGGTTCTTCTCCATGAAAAATGAGATTCAGCAGAATTAGGTTTCTGCTGATGTGGAACAAAAGATGGTATTTCACTAAAATTCTTCCACATTTGCCTAGTTTTTCTTTGACTAACACATGCACCCATTCTTTGCTCATGATATGTACAATCCTTAATCAAGTGATATTTACTTCCACACACAAAACACTTCTTCCTTTTAGAAGATTTATTCAAACCAAAGGAATTTCCATAACATGAAAAAGTATTCAAATCACCATGACAAACAGAATTGTTTTTAACAAAGCCAAAAGTATTATTATGCAAAGAATTTAAAAACAAGTCTTCAGTAGAAACTGTCTTGTTATCGGCAGCAACTCTAGAAGGCTTGTGGTGAGTCTTGGGAGATGTCTTTGGTATGGTTTTGGGAGTGGTCTTGGGCAGGTCCGACTTCTCACTTGAATCACAGCTAGCAAATGAGGTAGACCCTTCATCAGAAGACTTGTCACTGTTACAACAAGAGACAAAGTCATTAGATTTCACAATAGGGTCTTGCAAGTCAGTTGACTTTTTGCCATATAAATGATGTGATCCATCAAAGTCAACAGGTTTGGACAAGTCTATAGGCATGTGTTCCCCTCTTATAGGTTCAGGTACAGCATTCATTCCCCATTCCTTAACATATTTAACAGGTGTTTGATAAGCTAAGGCTGGTTCAGGGTCAAAAACACTAGACATATCAGGATAGGTTAGCTCTTCAGGATCTATATATTTCTCATATCCTAATGCCTTTCTAGACCTAACAGATTGGCGACCATAAATTAATTTACTTAAATTAGATGCCCCTTCCTGCCATTTCATACGACCAGCTATCTCTTTATCTAATTTAGCTTGTAACTCTTGTTTTTCTTTTTCTAATTCAGACTTCTCTTTTTCAGTACGTTTTAAGTCTATCTTAGCAACCTCTAAATCACTTTCTAGAACTCTTATTTTTTCATCATATTTAACTTGATTCTTTTGAAACCATACTTTTTGTTTCTCTAAAGTTTTTAAAGCCATTTTATAAGAATCTACTTCAACATAACACTCATTGTATTTTGGTTTCAATTCATCAAATTCTTGTTTAAGCTCATTGTATCTTACACTACATCCAAACACACAGTTGGTTACCTGAGAGATTCCCATCAAGGAGACTTGCTCCTTATTGTCTTCTGAAGGTGTGAATGCCAGCAGATTCACTTGTGAAGAAGTAGAAGCTTCCTCTCCAGCAGGTTCATGATCAGCCCAATCAATTTGGTGATCCAGAGTCACCATAGCCTTTGAAGGTGCAGACTTGTTATTCCCTGCTTCCACTGGATAAGATCCATATCTAACTTCATCTCCAGCCTTTCTTTCCTTGCATTCTCTTGAAAAATGTCCCACTTGACCACAAGTGTAACATTTAACCTTCCTTCTATCAAACCTTGCTGCTTCTCTTCCATTAAAACCAAACTTTCTTCCAGACTTGGCTTCAAACCTCTTAATGTTCATTGAGATCATTGCTAGCTCCCACTTCAAGTGCATCTCCTCCATTTCCAATGGATCTGCTTGTTCAAAATCCTCATATGCAATAAACTGCTGAGGTTCATATTCAGCCACAAATGAATGAATAAGATCCTCCAACACACTACTTGATTTTGATTTAGGAGCAGATTGATTATAAGTTTGAGAAGATGCTCCTAGGAATATGAACTTGAGGCTTGATGCACAGGTTTAGTAGAGGCACCAACAAATGCAAAATGAGTGGATGGATGAATGGGACTTCTAACATCAGGCTCAAGTGATTTAAGCCTATTGTAGAGGTCATCAAAAGACATCATGTCCAACCCACCTTTGGTCTTGAGAGCAATACAAACTTGTAACCAAGATGGCGGCAGAGATCTCAGAAATTTAGAATTGTAGTCTTCATTGTCGGGTCTAGCCTTCAACTGATTAAGTTGACTCAATATTCGATGAAACCTGTCATAACCCTTATGAATTCCCTCTTCTTCAGATATCTGAAATTCTTGGAACTTTTGCTTCAGCATAGACTTCTGCAACCTTATTGATTCCTCATTCCCACCAAATCTTGCTTTTATAGCCATCCAAATGTCCTTGGCATCCTCCATAAAATGGAAGTCACCCATATGGTCATCTGGTATAGCTTGAAGCAAAATTGTTCTGACTTTACTCTCCCTCTGCACAGCCAGAATCTCTTCCAACGGTTTTGGGTCCTACAATAGTAACAACTCCATCAGCATCTGTAACATGCTTCTTCAGACTATTCCCTTTCTTAACAACCTCCCACAGATTCCAATCAATGTTTGTGATCCAGTTCTGCATCTTCATGGACCACAGATGATAATCTTCTGCATTCTTCAAGTATGGAAACTTAGCATTACTGTTGGAGAGGTTGAGTTGTTGAAGAGAAGTGGTGTTAATGTTCTGGGTTGTATCAACATCATCATCCGATCCAGGCATGTTTGGTGATTTGTTTGGATTGTAAAGGTGTAAGATTTGTGTTTCTTAGTATGGCAGAGACTCTCTCGAGGCTCTGATACCACTTATTGAGCTATAGACCTTGATAGATCTTCTTGAGCACTCTAGAATCGTTAGTAATGTTACTATAATCAATAACACACTAATAGACAATCTCTGCAACTTGTATTTATAAAGCGGAAACAAAACACAAGCTTGATACTAAGAACTCTTGATCCTCTATGGATCTTTTAATTATCTTCAAAGAATTTTCTAAAAGTTATTCAATACATAAACCGTGTGTTCCTTTTATACTCAAGGAACCCTAAACCGTTTCTCAAGAAACATATACTCTAAAACTTCTAAAAGATATGCATTATCACTTCCTAAATAAACTCATGCATATCTAAACTACATTACATAAAATACGGAAATACTATATCCGCAGAAACTAATAAAGCTGAAACTAGTCTTCAGCAGATACACTGCTTCAGCAGAAACCAACTCTTCAGCAGGATCCTTTCAGCAGAAACAGCAGCAGAATTCTTACTTCACAGAATTCCCAACACTTGTTGGCAGGGGCGGAGCCAGGACTTTTAGTCAAGGGGGGCCAACCGTACTTAAGGCAAGTTATAGTGATGGATATTGTTTCAGAATTTAATCTATAGTGTTGTTTTTTATTGTTTAAGTTATTAATTATTGAATTTTGTAGGTATGCCTATAAAAGAAGGGTGACTGAATGTAAAAAACTAGTAGAAAAATGGCTCGTATTTTAAATAAATAATAAATGAAGTGGGTTGATTAAGGGTGGTTCAGCACCCACTAGTCACCCTACTAGCTCCGCCCCTGCTTGTTGGAACTCTTGGCTTTTAAAGCCTTTGTAGTCTTTTTGTAGCTTCTTGCTAGTTTCTCTATATATTCGCCGTTTAAAAAGAAAAAAACTATATATATTTCCACTAGACTTCTTATAAAAATGACAAGATTCATGACATATATAGCATGTGGTGTTTATACTTTCAAACATAGGGTAAATTCAAGTTTACTATTTGTTGCCTATATATCAATTAGTACACATTACCTAAACATATAATTTGAACTCGAAATCTTTAAATAATACCAACAAAATCTTTACCAGGCCACTTAAAATAAACCAACTTACTCATCTTCATGAAAAGAAGGGGATCAAGGGGGACAAAGAATTGAATATGGTGTTTGATGAACAAAGTTACACTAATGTTCTAATTAAACTTAATATTCAAACATTAGAAAGACAAATGTAATAAGATTACTAACTCATGTTATTAACAGAAAGGACCAACTTGGGTTCCCTCAATTATATGCTCTAAAATTTTGTTTGTTTTCTTTTTAGATAGACTTCAAGTGATCCTCCAAATAGATCTGATCGAGTACGACAAATGTAGTTATCACTGATGATTTGTGTAGTGTCATTTATATGAAGCTAAAATATTTCAATATTTGTGTAGTGTCATTACAGATGATTTGATCAAGATAGTGAAATACCAGTTTAAAATGACACAATAGTTAATTTCTTTTTGGCTTATTGACCATGAATGCAATAATAATAAGGTCAAAGGTCTGAAGTGCCTTGTAACATTTCCATTTGGTGCATATATATACCATTTGAGAAGAAATGACATATATGACTATGATTGTTTGGTTACTTGACGTGACATATTTATACCCAAAAGTTTGTATTCCTTCATAATTGCATCAACCAATATACATTCGTTATTGGTTCGAAATAAAAAAGATACATATGTTTCGGTGTGATGTCACAAGCAAAAAAATATAATTAATGACGTGTAGCTCAGTTGGTAATAGGTTGAAGCATCTTTACACCCAACAAGTACAAGGTCAAGGGTTCGATCATTGACACCCTCATTGCCACAACCGTTGAGTGAGTCACGTATGCTCACACGTTATGAAAAGACATTTGATCGTGAGCCGGTTCATGTTATTGGTTATTAACTTTTTGCACCCTGCAAGAAAAAAATATTACATCAACTCACTACTACAAAAAAGGCCATAGAGCCCGGTTAAAAATGGTCATAGTGCCCGGTTTTGCATGAGGGCTCAAAAGGGAAGGGGGGGGGAGTCTATTAGGAATTGGCATAGAGCCCGGTTTGAGAAACAGGCTTTATGGTGTTTAATAGAGCCCGGTTTTTTTCGTTCAAAACCTTGCTCTATGTGATTAAAAAAACTATTTTTAATGAGAATAGAGCCCTATATTTTCCTTACAAAACATGGCTCTATGAGTTTTTTTTTTTTTTTTTTTTCAGATTTTGTTAAATACCACCTGTTTACATCATTTCCACAGCAGAAACATCAACAAACAAGCAGAAACATCAACAAAACATAACTGAAACAAAACCATAACCTTGATGGTCTATACCAAAACCAAAGGCATTAAGATCCAAGATCAGTTTTACAACAACCTAATACGGGTCCTATGAACTACATAACATACTTAATACGACTAATTAAGCATCACAACAGTTTCACAATAAAGTGTTTCGTTGGGCCAAGGGAAAGGAGATATACAAAAAGACATGAGTACATGCCAACCTTTCCTAAATACTACCATGATTGATGATCAGATGCCACACACCGAAATGCAAGAGCTCACGATGTCGTCCAACTCCTTAGTAGTAAAAGGCTTCTTGTCATTCCAAGGCATCTATAAAAAAAATCCATAGGTGATATTAGTATGATGAAACAAATAAGACCAGCTTTGAAAGAAATTAAAGAAGTGCTCTGGTCGACAGCTTTGAAAAAAATCCTAAGGCTGGTCTATTGCTTTTCTACTACTTTTCTATATGGTCCATTGCAATCTCGACAGTATGTATTACTAGTAAAAAGAGGCACTCCTTAGTATGTATATCAACCCATCTGACCAGCTTTGAAAAAAATCCTCCTTAGTATGTAACTATTGATTTGGTGAATCACAAGCTCAATCTCGATCCATTGTTCTATCAACCCATCTGACCATATAGCTAAGTCAAGAAACCATGTTTTGGCTGACATAGGGTCAAACTATAGAGTAGCTAATAAACTAAACCCATTCAAACTCACATAATAATGCAACTTTCTATCTATGTGAGAACTAACTGTACCAAGTATATACATATATGCAGTTATACACTAGGATTAGGTAACAACTTATACAACTTCATGCCAGAATGATATCAGTGAGGTTGTTTCACTATAATCAATTAATTGACTCAAAAAGAACCCATCTAAACTCATAGATATGCTCCAACATAGAACATTTAAAAGTACATAGCCCCGCATACACAGACTTACTTCAAACCAAACATGGCAAACAGTAGTCACACAAAAAACAATATATTCGCCTATAAGAATGCTTTTAAAAGTCACTTACTGTTTTGGGGAAAGAGTGTTGTTGATGGGTTACAAACTGATGCATCCACCTCATCGCATAGTAACCGCTCTCCCAATAGTGACATTGTTGGTTGCACTAGAAAAGTAGTAGACATTTGATAAGAATCAAAGAAAAGAAATTTCAAAAAATAAAAATAAATAAAGTAAAAATAAAAATTAATATACATGTATAGAAAGAGATGATTTACCTCAACGAGATTCCATTTCATATTACCAAGCGCCCTGAAAGAAATTAAAGAATGGTAGAGTTGTGTTAACCTTTATAGATATAAATGTGAATTATACGTTAATAAAAAAAACTTACTTCTGCACAACATTGGTGAATTCATAGCTCTCCTCATTCTTTCCTTCCATATCAGAATCCAAAATGAACCCAGTGTTTTGTTGAGGTACAATTATGAATAGACTCCAGTGTTTACTGATTATATGGACCTTTTAGTATAAATAATTTACTTAAGTCATAAAGCAATGAAATATAGTGTTGTAAATCATACCTTTCGACATAAGGTGCAAGATAAAACAATTTATGTTGGCTTGGGTCCATTGCTTGCAATAAGTAGTTTTTAACAAGCAAACCTTCAAACCTGCAGACAGAGTCTTGAATCGTGTACGGGTTCAGGAAACCACATTTGTTCGATTGCGTTTTAATCTGCTGCAAAATCTTATGTATGGACCTAGAAACATAACAATATATAAAATGTAAAATGACAAAATATTCCAACCCGTTAAATAAGATATGGTAAGCGCATATGTACTTACGTTGCAAACAAAGTTATAATGGAAGAATTAAGGCATCCATTTGTAAAAAGCAACATAAGATCCACAGGGGAAACTGAAATTTGAAAGGACTCTGATTGTCCAAAAACACGAGGCTCGACATCAACATGCATAGAACGAGTAGGATCTGGGCTACGCATCAAACGTTCATAGGTACTTCTAACACACGCTCTTTTATGTATCTGACCACGATAGCTGTTCATTCTCTTAATTAGCTCTTTTTTTTCCTTGCTAGCCTGCACAACAACAAGTACATTAATATCAGTTAGACCATGAATCAGACCCACGTTTCATATATATCAGTTAGACTTTTAAATCTAAACTTGAGACAACCAGTAATATACAAATCAGTCACACATACACTAAATGTAATATACAATATGTCGTAATTTGATTGAGCATAAATATGAACACCACTATAAACAAAAAAAAACAAAATCTATAGCACAAGACCAACCTGCAGGTGCATTCTTAGCACTTATCACTATCCCAATACCAACCGGACCCATGAACCTTAAAAGCCAAAACAACCCATTCTGGAAATACAACAGGGAACATACAACTGCAAACAAGGTTTCAACCACTGAAGCAAACCCCCGTGACAGTCTTAGAGCTTACCTACTGACCCAAACACCCATGTAACTACAGACCTAATGTCCCAAACACCCATGTAATAGCAGACCCACTATCCCAAACACCGATATAAATACAGACCCACTGAACCAAAGCCATATGGTCGTAAAACATTTGCCATTCCGTACAGGTAGAGTATGCAAATACTAGTAACACTTAACTGCCTTCACATATTCTACACTTAACTGGAATCAACCAAGTACAAGATCTTGTGTAAAAACCAAGACTCAACCAGAACATGCGAAACAACTTTTCCTTTGCATTAAGCAAAATAGAAACAAATTTTTTACTGGTTGTAAACAGGAATTTTTCCAACTAGTCTATTAAGCTAAACAGAAACATCCCCTTAGACTCAACCAGAACATGCGAAGCAAACACACACATGAATATACATACCGAATTGAGTAGACGTGCACCCTTGGTCGCACTCTTGGTTGGTGCAGCTGCTGCTATATGGTTGGATGGTCCTTCTTGTCTAGACAGAGTGGGTGAAGTTTGTTTTCGGGTGGTAGATTCTTTATTTGCTGCCAAAATTTGCTCGGTTGCAGCTTGGGTGGAGGTATTTGCTGCCATAATTTGCTTGGTTCCATTTTGGGTGGAGGTATTTTCTGCCACAACTTTCTTGTCCCCTGTTTGGTTGGAGGCCTGATAACAAAGTACAATTATTATAGTGACAACATATAACTACAATATTATAAGAAGTGAATCTTGTGTAGATCAATTTACCTTTTTGAGTTCAATATACTTCTTGGGCCATTGAATAAAACTAAGCACGGTTTGTCCTAATGTACTAAACTCTTCGGTTTCGACTGGAAGAATGTAGTCCTTGTACTTAGCTTCAACATTGTCTACATGCACCTTCGCATGCCCCTGTAGCACTGACTTTCCATGTACTTGCTTAGCCGGATACACCATCCCTATAGCAACAAGAACCTTCTTGGTCCCGTAGGGGAGAAACAACTGGCATTTGCTAGCTTCCTATAAAACATATATTATCAAAAAATATATAATACACTTATAATGCAAAAAAATTAACAAGCAATTGAGTACATGCTTTATGATAGCTCTAAATCTAAATAAAAACATGAATATCATTCAAAATGTGAGTTAAAAGCATTCTGTGGCCACACAACACCATATTTTAAAGAATTCTGTACTACATAGAGTTAAAAGCATTATCAAAGGATTATAGCCAAAACCTGAACAGTCTAAGATTTTGAGTTCCACATATTCAAAATGTACCTAACTTGAATATCTATATCTGAATTTATGTGGCTATTTTGTGTAATCTATAGCTGAATGATACTAAAATGGACATCATATTTACATTTTTTTTATGAAGTAAATCTGAACCAACGGAAGACAACAAAATCATAACCAAATATACATTCTCTTCCTATCAACTCTTACTCTGCCATCTAAATTTTTAGACCCAAGACCTGACCATATTATACTTTTAATGGCTATGCTAACCTTTCTTTGGTCATTGAAAACAAATAGTAATATAGATATGCATATTCACGGATATAGTATTCATTGAAAACAAATGGTAATATAGAAATGGATATTATGCCTACTGTCAATTATGCATAGAGTAGTATATAACAATAATTAAGTATAAGAAGTTACCTTTAATTATGATTTGAGATTGAACAAAATTTGATCATTTAATGCTTATAGAGACAATTAAAATTTGATCATTTAAAGCTTATATATGCAAAGGTTTGGAAAAAAAGAGGGAAAAAAAGGTAACAAAATATGCTTCACACCATTTTTACCCGTTCAACATGCTGCTTTTGGATTGAGCCGTTGGTGGCACATCAATAAAGCCCGGTTTCGTGGAAGAAAAACGGGCTCTAATAGTTTTAATCATAATGCCCGGTTTTAATAAAGGGAACATGGCTCTATACAATGAATAGAGCCCGGTTTGTTAGCAAAAAACACGGCACTAAAATTATTTAGCATAGAGCCCGGTTCTCTCAGAAAAAACACGGCTCTATACCCTTTTCCATAATATGGAATCCCTTTAGAGCCCGTTTTTAACAAAAACCGGGCTCTATTAAGGGGGCTCTATGTCATTTTTTGTAGTAGTGACTGTAAATCATTTGAGAAGCATGAATATTGAGTGTTGGTCCATCTGGTGGTTGTTGTAGTAAAGGGTACAAACAACTTTCATATATTAAAGTCATTCTTGATTTTTTGATTTTTTTTTTTTTTTTTTTTTTTGGCCAAAGACATAACATCATTAAAGTCCATTAACGAGATTGGGTGTTGTTGTTGTTTCTTAAATCACATATTCAATCTATCCAAACTGGACTCAACTTACTAAACCTGTTAGTAATTCAAAAATGCAAATTAACTTTACTTTATTCATCAAGAATATTAAAAGGGCTCCACTTTTATTAAACTTTGTAATTATTATCTCCTGTTAATTATTTTGAGACAGAAGGAGTATATTTTAATGTCGAGTTCATCATATATCAAATAGCATATCTTGATATGTAAAAAAACCGTGAAAGAAAATCATGAACTAATAGCAAGACTTTAAAATAAAGTAATAATAAAAATGATTTAGCATAAAAGGAATATATGATGTAACCAGTGTGAGTTTCGGAACATTTATGGATTTTTCTGACCGTAATGTTAATTCTCGTATTAGATCATAAATTTTTATGACACGCTTCTGGTAAAAAAAATTATGTTTATAGCTTATCATAAATGCATTGGGTGATATTTAGTTATGGTTTCTTTACCCAAAAGATATTTAGTTATGGTTTAATGTAATCATTAGTTAGGGTTACACTTAAAACTTTACAGGTATAAAATATTAGTTTGTGTGTTATAGTTGGTGACTTGGCCGACATCGAAGATGGTTTTCCTAACAGTGTATCCTAATACGATGACAGAAACATGTTTAGCAAATCTTCATGCAGGCCAAATGACCCCACTTTTTAGATTATGATTTTTATATTGTTTAATTTAATCCATTAAAACCATATAATCCCGTAATGTTTGTTTCAAAAACTAGATAAGCAGTCAGCTATAAAGTGAGTTGATCGATCTCATCAAGCTTTTGCAATAAGCAAAATCCTTGGTTAGGATATATATATATTTTTTCTTCGAACCGTAAAATAGATTTCATTTTACGAGTCCCAGAAGTACTAACTACTAACAATTACAATATTGTTCACGCCTAACATATATGCCAGTGGCAACCACAAACAAAAATATTTGTTGTTTAAAATCTCATTGGACTACTTGATATTTTACACGAAACTTATTTCTGTCAAAAAAGATAATTAATTCTAAGCATTGTGATCCAGGAGCTTCCACATCAGTACTCCTAGTAAGTAATCCAATTTCATGATATTTGTTCTTATTTTATTTAATAAAAGTCATATCCACATGCATACACAATAACACAAAGGTACGTGTATTAGTACGTAGCGTCACAAAATCTGTAAATAAAATACGAGGATTAGTTGCAATTGTCAAACTTTTATTAATTCTTTTAAATTCTACTAGGAGAAAATAAAACAAGATGTAAATTCTACTTTGATTTTCAAAAAGGCAAATTAAGCAAACTATTGTAACTTGTAAGTGTGTCCTAACGCTTAGTTACATAGCCTTCTCTGATGAGTTTTAAAGGCCTTGTGCAAAATTTGTACCTAATTAATATGCCTACAACTTTGAATGATATTTTAAAAAAAATTAACTTCGACTCTCTGTATGGCGATTTAAAAAAAAAACCTTACATCCCTGAATCGACTTTTCATTCATTCATTCGATCCTCCATCATTGATTCTTGATCTTTGTGTGATTGTTCTATTAGGGTTTTTCTGTGAATCGTGGTGCTGCTACTAAGGGTACATCGATTGACTATCATTCATTACTCTATTATTCGATTTAACCTCTTTATTACTAATCGACTAGCATAAATTGATTCATCATGGTTGGTGGTTAGATACTGGTCCGAGTTTGTTTAAACCCTAACTTTTTAGTTAGGGTTTCTTGGTGTTTACTGGTCGATTATTATTTGTTGTGGAGTTGTGGGTTTGAGAGATGATTAAGCAAGGGTTTCTGAATAACAAGAGCAAGAACACATCGGATGGTTCTACTAGCTTGATGGGTGCTGCTTCTAAGGGCAGTGATGTTGTTGGGGATTCGGTTTCTGCACATGCTGAGGGTAATTCTCAAGGAGGTTCGATTGAGGTGGACAAGGTTGGTTTAGGTGATGATGTCTCATCACTCCTACGTACTCAGAAAGTGGAGCTGATTCCACTTACGAAAGATACATCACATGGTGATGACTTGGAGCAGGTTACAAGTGCTGAAACTGTGAAGCACTTGCTATCTAATGCGCATAAGAATTTTGATGAAGCCATGACTAATATTCAACGTGAAATTGTTGCTAATAAGGCTTCCTCTTCAAGTGGTATTGGGCATAATTCTAATTCGAATGTTTCTGGTCCTAATGCTTCTAAGGATGATACTACTAGTGGAGTGAAGTCGGTTTCTTATGCGGGTGCTACTTCTAATGAACCTCAGAAATACGTGTCTAATTTTCGGAGGTTGGAATGTAGCAAAAAGAAGGATGATGTTGACCTTTCAGTTCCATTGAAAGTAGTAGAAGAGGTAAACACGAGGTTTGAGAATACTCTATACGGTTATTTCCTGGGTCAGCGCCTTGCTTTTCCTGTTGTTGATTACTATGTACGCAATGCATGGGCTAAGTTTGGTGTGCAAAAGGTAATGATGAATGCAAAGGGATTCTTCTTCTTTAAGTTCAATTCGAAGAAAGGTGTTGATGATGTGCTTGAAAACGGTCCTTGGTTGATCAGAAATGTTCATATTATTCTTAAACCATGGACTTTGAACGCTAATCTACTTAAAGAGGATTTGACTAACATCCCGGTGTGGGTTAAATTCCATGATGTCCCCCTTGCAATGTTTTCTGATGATGGCCTCAGTCTTCTTGCCACACTAATTGGCACGCCCAAAAGGTTAGATGCGTTTACAAGCCAAATGTGCAAGGAATCGTGAGGTCGTAGCAGTTTTGCTAGATGCATGATAGAAGTGAAGTCGGATGAGGTGCTTCGGGACAGCCTCACTGTTGAGATACCATTACTTGATGGTTCGGGTTCGACTATTGAGAAGATACGGGTTGAATACGAGTGGCAACCACCTCGCTGTGACAAGTGTAAGATATTTGGTCATACTATGACTGACTGTCCTAAAGCTGTTATACCTCCTGTTCAGCCTACTAAGCCTACTAATGATAGTTTCAAGACTGTCTATAACAGGAAGAAAGGAAAACAAGGTGGTCCTACAATTCCGGGTAAAGGAGGGTTTACTAAACTTGTTGTTGGTAAGCAGTTTCAATATCAACCAAAAAAGACTCCTCCTGAACTTAAGAATGTTGGTGGCACTAAGAAGAAGACTTCTGATGTGGCTAGTTCTAGTGGAACAAGGATTTCTACATCTAACCAATTTGATGCTCTTAATATGGATGATACGGATGTGCTTGACATTCCTACTTATGACACTTACCAGGATGTGGATACTGGATGTACAAGGGAAGTTAATGAGGATGAGTTGGTTAAGACTGATACTACATTACAAGAACCGCTTGTGAGTGATTCAATGGGAACTAAGGAAGTTGGTTCAACTCCTATAGTTGATAAAATTAGTAAGCTTGAAAAGCTGCTTATCGATGGAAAAGCTACTCTTGTGGATGATGAAGGTCATCCTATTCCGTCCGCCTCTGTCACTAAGAGGGCAAACCCTTTTTCCAAGGTGGGTGAGGTTGTGGTTTCTGATAGTGAGGAGGAGGAGGTTCTTAACACGTTCGACGAATCAGTAAATCTTTTTGGTGGAGGTCATGAACGTGAAGATGAGCTTGATGACTATGATGATTACTCGAAGCAAATTTACGATCTTCCAGGGGAATTGGATGCTCTTAATGCCATTTATGGCTTTAATCTCCAAGGTCGTAGGAAGTAGTTTATACATTTGTCCGAGTCTTTCAATATTATGTGGTAGTGGTTTTGTTTTCTTGTCTAGAAAATAGGAAGTATCTTGTTATGTAAGCTTTTCGCCTATGTAATGGGCTGAGATATGGGATTCACTCATATCCGTTGTACTTAAATGTTTTTTGGAGTAATATATTTACCGGGTCGTTGACCTTTTACCCAAAAAAATATTTTTAAAAAAATTAAGTAAATAGCCTTGCGATTAGGCGTATATATCATAATTGATATTGTATCGTTAACTCTAACATTTCTGTTGGTGTAAAAGCTTTTGAGAGCCGCGATATATAGAATGTAAACTTCTGGCACGTTCAAAATTTTGAGGTCTTATACTACACATTGCACATCCTCAAATACCGCCCTGCAGACGTATGCCATATAAACATCATATCATTTAATAATCTTTGATAAATAATAAAGAAGGTCTGGTATTGGAGACAAGTAACGACCACGTATCCGTGTCAAGAATCGTGTATGAACTCAAATCTTTTGTAGCAAAAAAATTATATTGTGCATATCTATTTAGATCTCATCCGTTGATTACTATAACCACTACTTGATCTGTTTTATATTTTATACTTTTTGATTGTTGGATTTTCCAATGTTGGATGAGGGAGTATTTAGGAGCTTCCACACTAGCTTAGTACTAAAACAAGGAATATTTCTTAATCACTTCCACTAATCCTTTAGTAATATAAACACATTTTAATTACATTTAAAAATGTCTTATCTAGGATCAACGCTACTCAAATTATTCTCAATTATTATTACTTTGCGAAATTGAACTAGTACATAAGTATGAGTAACGATATATTGTTTAGAATTACACATTTCACTTTTACTGAGTTTTTTGTAACGCAAAGAAATTTTAGTAAGTACTAATAAACTAGCAAGTATCACTTTTAGTGAGTGTAATATTTAAATCTAACATTATCACAAACATAAAACTAGGCAAAGTTTTTATATATTTGTTTATCCTTTTGGTCTTCAACTCCAGCTCAAGCCAAATATGGAGTGTGGCATTGGGACTTTAAATTAGTATATTTTGATAGTATTGACTATTGTTCAGTTACAAGATTATAAGGCAAGTATAGTTTTTGGATTACAAGTCCACTCTAATCATTTGACACACAACTTTTAATCTTTTCTAACGAGTAGAACGGTTGCCATCACATAGATTGTCACTTGTAGATTCTTTTAAGCTAAGTTGTTTATTTTACTGCCAAAGAACCAAGGCCGTCTTTTAGGAGTGCAAGCGGTGCTATTAATTGCACAGCGCCACCGCTTAACGAGGGACACAAAATTTCATGCACTTCTATTATATATATACACGGTATGAGACTTGAGTTTAATTAGTTTATGCACTACTGATACATGTGCATTTTGTGTGTGCATTTGAGGGTCTCTTTATGGTAATGGCACAAGGCCACTAAAATCCATGAGACGGCCCAAACCCAAGCCATATATATATATATATATGCATAAGTCGTTTCTGACCTATTTGGCCCGTGACCTGTAAAACCTGTTTTGACTTGTGCCCCGATCAAACCCAAGCCGACCCTAGCCTGATTAGCTTTGTGAATTGATCAGATGCTTCATATTGCACCATAGCCTGATTAGCTATTCCACACTCTTAGAAAAAGTGTTACTTTGTCTATTAGTGATCGTCCATAACATAAGAAACAAGTTGGTCAAGATATGAAAACCACAGCCTGCATAGTTATATGTAGTGATTATTGATTAATAATCGTGATATTTGCATCAGGCGAAAGATTTTTCTTTTCGCTTAAAGGATGAAATTCTGCAGCCTCATGTACACCGACTGTGTAAAATGCATCCACAAGTGGCTTGATGCATGCTACAACGTCATTCTTGAACATGGTCGAGCAGCTACCCTCCTCTTCTTGGACATCGGATTCCACACAAGCTTTACAGGCCAATAAAATATCAAGTGCATGATTTCTAAAATGTCCTACCACCAAAGCCTCAAAGTGCTGCATGCATTACTAGCTAGTTAGTTACTTGCTTAACGGATTACTAAGCAAGGAGAGGGGGGGGGGGGGGGGGGGGGGGGGGGGGGGGGATACACAAGAAAACTGCAAGTACCTTTGGTGGTTTGTTAATGGTATAGAACATTGTTTTAAGTGAATTTATGATAGGATTCTCGTTGTATAGTAAGGAACATCGATCTCCGGCCATAGTGTGAATCATTTTTTGATATTCCAGTCCATTAAAGAAAGGTGCCGCGTTTAAAATTAAACCCTGTATGGAGACCAAAACTTGCAGCATACTTGAAGTGTTAGGAACCCACTTTGCGTCCTTCTTCCTGCCACTTGTCTTCAAAAGGCTCATGCAAACTTCACCAGACTTGTGTACATGTGGATTGATACCAAGACCACCAGAGCGATATCTCACAAGCTGAAACAAAAGAAGAAAAGTAAATGAATATGTGTGTTTATGTATATATATATGGAGATCATATATAACAAAAGAAGAAGAGATGACATACAGGCAGGCTAGAAGGATATGTGCATGGGAAACAAACATCAAAGAAGAAGAGAGCATCATGATACGGCGTTCCCTCTGGTCCAATAATCACAGCTCTCATAAGATCTGTCCTCGATTCATAAACCCACAAATATTCCATCTGTAACCAATTACACAGTAAGAATCAAAATTCTTTCTCTCTTTATCAAACAAAAAGCTTCATATTTCTACCAAACTCATAATCCACCTACCAGGCAAGTCTTTCTCAAGAATCGTCCATTCTTCGTGTATTCTTTTAACCCAATTTTCCAGGGGCTGGAATGTACCACATGTAATGATGTATAAAAATGATGCAAAGATAGTAATATATTATTATGTAGAAACATAAAAATGATGTTACCTGCTTCGTTGGTAAATTATGTGATGAAAAAAGATGATCCGAATGGTCAACGACTGTGTCAAATTTTTTAAAGCTTTTATACCTTTTCTCAACATCTCCAATTTTATCAAGCCTTGCCATGATACTGTTATAAGCATCATCATCATTCTGGTCCAACGTCACATCATCCATAGAATATATACCAGCGCTCGAATTCCTTTCTAAGCTTCTTAATAAGTGATTTTGACATTTCATTCATTGTTGGCATCCCGGCCAAACTTGAAATGACTTGAGTACTATTAGAGATAGAAGTACCCGTGTTACCGAAACAGGCTTTCTTTGCTTTCTTTTCTTTCTTTGCTTTCTTTGCCTTGTGATCCCCGTTGTTCGTAGATTTCCTTTTTGTAACACCCGACGAGACTACACCTTTCTTTAAATTTTGTTCATCATGCAAAGGAAATTTAATTTCACTTAAAGGAAGGAATTCTTTAGCTTCTTTTGCACCAATTTTGATAAATGCATCTACAAGCGGTTTGATGCATGAAGCCACATCATTCCTAAAAGTAATTGAGCAACCCTCTTCTGTTTTACCCTCAAGAAACCCGCCTTCTATATAACCTTTACAAGCCATAAGGATATGACGTGCACGATTCCGAAAATGACCAATTACAAACTCCTAGAAGTTCTGCATATAATTAGTTGTTAAGAGCCTAGATACTAGGAACACAAAAACAACATAACTTGGTAGTTACCTTGGGTGGTTTGTTAATTGTATGCACCATTGATAGGAGTGACTTTATAATAGTATTCTCGTTGTATAGCAAGGACCACTCTTGTCCATTCGTAGAGCCTTGTAAATTTCTGTACCCAATATGGTTGAATAAAGGATTCGATATCAAAATCACATCCCGTATGTAGAACAACAGCTGGAGCATATTTGAAGTCCCTTGAACCCACATATCCTGCTTCTGTTTTATGGAGCCATTGCTTGTTTGTTCGTAAAGGGTCAAGCTAACATGACCACACATGTAGATATTTGGATTTATTTGAAGGCCATAAGAATGATAGCGCACAGACTGAAACATAAATTCGAATCAATTAATTGAAAAAAGGTTACTATCTTTTGTAAATAATCATCGTAAGTGGATAAAATCAAGAAGATGAAGAAGAAGAGATCAGGACATACAGGCTTAAAGTTATATGATAAAGAACTGAAAACTGGGGATTTGCACATCAAAGAAGAAGAGACCATCATGATATGGAGTCCCTTCTGCTCCGATAATGACAGCTCGTAAAATGTCGTTCCTTGATTCATAAGCCCCCACAAATACTCTCTCTGTAACTAACAAAATAAATAAAAACACAATTTACTTTCTTTCTTTATTTAACACACAATAACCTATTTGTAATAAGAGTTGGCATATATATGTATCTACCAGGCAAGTATCTCTTAAGCATATCACGCTCTTCCTTTATTCTCTTCTGTTCTATATATATTGGCACCTGAGCAAAACATATCACACGTGTATATGCATATCAAATCTAATAACAAAACCATAGTATTATTATCAGCAAATAGTGAATAAACCAATGAACTTGTGAAATGTATTCAAATGATATAATTGTTGCAGACTTGCAGTGACTAAAACAATTCAATGAACTGAAAACAGACACACAGAGAAACTTGCCTTTTTACGTGCTCCAATAAGATGATCTGAATGGTCGGTGACAATATCAAACTTCTTGAAGTTTTCATACCTTTTCAAAACCTGTTGTTCGTTTTGATCAACAAGGCTCGGCAATGGGGCGCTATTATATTTTTAACAGCATCATGGTCCACTAACACATCTTCCATAAAATGATCTGAATGGGGCGCTTTTAAGCCAAAGGAAAGAGGGAATGGCCCTCTTCTCCAATGATGGATGGCTTAAAAGCGTCTTCATCATGTCAAGCTTCAGGCAAGCGTTTACTGAATAACCCATAGAGATATCATCCACAGTGTAAGTATTACTGAAATAGTAACAGTTGGCACACCATCGACATTATACTATCAAATCTTAATTGCAGGCTTTTTTTTTTTTTTTTTTTTTTTTTTTTTTTTTTTTTTTTTTTTTGGCATAACTAATATGATTATGGTTTCTTCTACACTTTTAATAGAGATCATTTACCCCTCTTTGTATTAAAAGAACACAGTTCTGCATCTAACCATATTCCATATAATGGTGAAAAAATTCGTCATCAACCAACAAATGCCTCCGAGTAGTGATCGACTGTGAACACCTCATGGTTTTGACTACACATTAGTTAGTCGACAACATAATATGATTTTTCGTACTCGTTATTTGACTATCGGTACCAGAAAACTCACCAATCACCATCAACAAGTCAAGTGCAACAAGCAATCATGGCCTCTGTATACATACTTGCTGACGATAATTAATCACAAGTTGGAGTGATTGGAACTTCCAATTAAAACTGATTTTTATACATATTAAAATAATCTGATATCTTTTTGAGATTATCAAAAACTGTTCTATTATTGTCTATGTTACATGTTATATCAATTCTTATTATGATGAAAACAGTTTTAATAAGCTAACCGAAATACTTTAAACTTTTTATATGAGCTTGAAGATAATGCTTAATTTTGTCACTTTAATTGTTGGTTTAATTAGATTCAATAAAAATAATAGATACAAGACCTGAAGATTAAGGATAGAACGAAGTGCTGATAACGACATAACGTACAATTTATGTTGGTTTGACCTTGTATACATCGATCTTTCATGACCCATGATGGTAGATGTCCGTAAGGGTGTTTGGCAAAATACCCAGAATAATAGCTCATAAGTGTAAAGTGAGATAAAAAGATAGGCGAATAAAAAAACCCCAAATAGAAAACACTATAAAAAACTTATAAGAGGGTGTTTGGTTTAGCTTATGGTTTTCACAAAAAGTGAACTTCAAAAGGGCAAAAACCTATTTTTCAGCCTCCAATAAGCTATTTAATATATGAGCTTTTAGCAAGTATAATAAACCAGTAAACACCTCAAATAAGTTAGCCAAACTTCCATAAACCTCACGTACATGAGCTAGCTGAACACCCATAACTCTGCCGTCTGAACAGACTTATTCGACAACGAAGAAAACCCTTATAACATACAAACCAAACAAACCCATGTAAATTATGCTATAGCCATACCCATATCAACAAAATCATAACATATAACAGCACAAAATACATACAAAAACAAATAGAACAAATATCAACCATAACTTTCTTAACGATTATTCAAAAGTCAAAAGTAACAAACTTTGCATCACCCACAAAAAACTGTGTAAATCAACCAGTTCAACATCCACGATGTAAATAAACACTTTATAAAAACGTCAATAAACCGAAGTATCTCTAATAGCCTGTTGTTCAGTCCAACCTTTATTTGACCAGGCCTTAGTCAAAATTTTCAGTCCAGCCTTTTGTTTGTCGGCCGACTCTTCGAAATTTTCAAGAGCTATATCCATTTCGGTCCTCATGTATGCAATACGAGCATCCCTTTCAGCAATCGTTTTACGTTTTTTTTCAATCTTTTTACGTAGTTTAATATTCACCCTTCGAAGTTCCTTGTTCTCCGTTCGCAAATCATTGATAAGATCAGCATTCATGTCAGCCATTGCTTTGATCTCCTTCAGTTTTGATATTGCGAATGCGTTTGAGGGTTTAAGGTTTCGGCAAACGATGAAGATGATATATATATATAGTCGATGTAACCATATATATATATATATATATATATATATATATATATATATATATATATATATATATATATATATATATATATAGGTATGGGTTAAAATAAAAAGGGTCTTATAATAAAAAGTGTAGGAAGGATTGTGAGGGCGACATGTGTCACCTCTATGCCACATCATATGACACATCATATGACACATGTCACCACCCCCACCCCCCACCCCCACTACCCCCCCCCCCCCCCCCCCCCCCCCGCAAAAAAAAAAAAAAAAAAAAAAAAAAAAAAAAAAAAATCCCGCCAAAAAAAAATTTTTTTGGGCAAAAAAAATTTTTTTTTCCCGCCAAAATTTTTTAGTGCATCACAGTTATAAAGTTACTGCATCACAATTATAAAAGTTACTGCATCACAGTTTTAAATTTTAGTGCATTAAGGTTATAAGTTACTGCAACATAGTTGATGCACTAAACTATTAACTATGATGCAGTAACTTATAATAAAGATGCACCAAAACTTAAAAAGGAATCGTATTTTAATTGTGATGCAGTTACATACATATATGATGCATAAAACTTATGATAATTCAGTTTCTTTATAACCATGATGCAGTAACTTTATAACCATGATGTAGTAACATTAAAACCATGAATGCAGTAACCGTGATGCAGTAAAATCATAATTGTGATGCAGTAAACGTGATGCAGTAACTTTATAACCGTGATGCAGTGACTTTATAACTGTGATGCACTAAAAAATTTTGGCGGGAAAAAAAAATTTTTTTTTTTGCCCCAAAAAAAATTTTTTTTTTGGCGGGAAAAAAAATTTTTTCGGCGGGTGGGGGGGGGGGGTGGGGGGGGGGGGGGGGTGACACGTGTCATATGATGTGTCATATGATGTGGCAAGGGGGTGACACATGTCACTCCCACAATCCTTCCTACACTTTTTATTATAAGGCCCTTTTTATAATAACCCCACCCTATATATATATATATATATATATATATATATATATATATATATATATATATATATATATATACTTTCTAAAGTCACGGCGTACGCTATTTACTATGTATGCTTTACAAATTTAGCCCCTTAGCTTAAGGATGTTAACTTGGTAACCTTAGTTTAAGGATGTTAATGGGGTCAAGATATTTAATGTAGTAGTCAATAAATAGAATTAATGCAATTATTAAAACATCTCTTAAACACAATTCCTGTTGTAAATGTCATTAATACAAATCTATACTACTATACAATGTATTTGGGACTATTCTATAATAAAAAATGCTTAAAAATTCAGACTTTTACTTAATACTCCCTCCGTCCCAAAATTATAGTCCCCTTTTGACTTTTTCGGTCTTTATTTTTCAACTTTGACCTTAAATATTTTTGTTTATATTACATAATACTTGATGAAAAATATATGAATGAATTGAGTTTTAAATGTATTTTTCATTAGTATAATTTTCATCAACTATTGTATAGCACAAACAAAAATATTTAAAGTCAAAGTTGAGAAAGAAATACCGAAAAAGTAAAAAGGGGACTATAATTTTGGGACGGAGGTAGTAATTATTGAAACAAACACCCCTAACAATCACCCCAACAATTTATAACCACTTCAACAACCAACCCAACAATTTATAACCACCTCAACAACCACTCCAAACAATTTATAACCACCCCAACAACCACTTTCCACCACCCCACCTCCCTCCTCTTCACCCCAACAATCCGCCCCCGCATCGCGCGGGCACCTTTCTAATAATAAAGCAAATTATGTAAGATGTGTTTTAATAACTGCATTAATTGTGTTTAAATTGGTTGTTCAAACGAAATTCTTAATATCCGTAAATTTATTGTCGAAAGAACATAATAAACTAAAACACATGATTCACCGAAAAATTTTATTTCAGGGTACCCACCGCTGCAAAACGCGGATACCTACAAGTTTATTTGAATGTAGTTTTGCTTTTAAAAAGTATGCAAATACTCCGGATTATAGTTGAGTCGGAGGATGTGAAGCAATTAAATAGGAAGTAATTCTTTCTTTCCTATTTTTTTTAGGGCTACAAGTAAAATTTTCCTTTATATTCATAATATCAAACAAAACTGCTCTAAACAATGTTTTAAAACCCGGGATTACCCGACCGGAAGCCGGATTTGAGCAAAAAACGCGATTGAACTGTGACACGATAGCTCGACAAGTTCAGTTACAAAATCGGTTTTTAAAACGTTGGCTCTAACTATCCAAATTTTTAGAGGGGCCCATGACCCTCCCCTATCCTCACAAAGCCCCGTCCATGAAGAGAAGTATGAAACCAAAACTAGTAGTCATTATAATAACACAAAAGCGATGGAGCTGAGACCCGCGTTTAACATGGTTTCCTTAAAACAGTTCACTTTAACTAAAACCTCGGTTGTTTCCCAAGATACAATGGTCGGAGCAGTGCCAGAACTAATAACTTGCCTGAATATTTTGTTGGAATTCTTATGAGTGTGCATATAGAGAAAAGAGTAGGTTGTGTCGTTTTCATATCTCCTAGAACAAAGAATGAGAGTGTCATTTATGCTCCTCATTAGAATTCATGGAGTGAATACACTCTTTATAACTCGTTAAAAATGTCATTAAAGAAATATTAACGACTTAATATATGGTGTTACGATTTGCATATTAAATTAGCAATCGAAACTGAAAGTTTGAACTTTGAGACATAAGTGGGTCAAAATTGGGATTCATGGAGTGAATACACTCTTTATAACTCGCTAAAATTGTCATCAAAGAAATAGCTACAATTTGCAGATTAAACTAGCAATGGGCCCTTGGTAGTGGCCCATTTTGCCCTTGCTTATATCCGGCCCTGACTGTATTGAACAAGGGCAATACTCCAAACCTCATAGTTTACAAGTACATAAAAAGCATTGTTTACGGTTAAATGAAGAGAGCAACTATATAAGGCCTCATCATCTCATTGTTTACGGTTAAATGAAGAGGGCTACATTTCTACCGGTAATCAAGAATTGTATTGAACAAGGGCAATACTCCAAATCTCACAGTTTACAAGTACCTAAAAAGAATTGTTTACGGTTAAATGAAGAGAGTGATGAGCCGAAAAATGAACCGTTTTTAGGGGTCATTTTAGCCCGGATTTGAATTTATTTGATCAAATATTCCCCTAAATCGTTCATTTTGTCATTTTAGGTACTTTTGGAGTGAAATCTGAAAAAGAAAGCATTTTAGACGTTTTTGGAGCATAAAAGTGAAGAAAAAGGCAAATTCTTAATTTTCCTTGCTAGGAACAGTACCTGACGGTGTCACAAGATTCTACATGATGGCGTCAAGAGTAATACAAGAGGTGGAAGTGGATAAAGTCCGTGACGGTCCAGAGAGTTTTGTACTAGGGACATGACAGCGTCACCCAAGGCCGTCACGTGTAAAATTAAAGAGTGATGGCCCAGAAGACTTCCTGAATGCGTCACGTAGGCCATCACGTGTTAACATGTCACAACTTGCGCGCGGAGTAGCTGATATTATTTTGGTCATAACTTTTGCATACGAACTCGGATTTAGGTGATTCAAAAGTCCACGCGAAGAGGACGAAGAGATATACAATTTGGTGAAGAAAAGTTGGTCGTGACGCCGTCAAGGTTGGTCTGACGCCATCACGATCGGGCCGGGCAGAAAATAGCCTATAAATATAACATCATAACTTCACTTTTTGCAAGCCCTAAACCATAAGGTCGATTCCTGGGTTTAGGTAGGTGTTTTCCAGCAATTTAGAGGGTTTCAATCACTCCATAAATATCATGTATTGGTTAGTTGATTCTATCTTAATTATGTTTTCCATTATCATTGTTGCTTGCTCTTCTTTGATGATGTTTTGCTAATTCACCTTGTGTCTACTTATGATTGTGTGAAACTTGTTTATAATTGATTAGATCTTATCGATTCCTTGTTAATGTTTGTGTCTATCTTCATCAATTAAGGTGTGACACTTCGATAAGTCTAATTGGTTTAGCTTATAATTCTTGTTTCCTATTGTCTCTTGTTTAATTGAATGATATCGATGTTAGGCTTAAGAAAACTGGCAGGCTTCCAATTGGTAACTTGCTTGAACGTCTTAAGAAACATGTTCGGAGGTGTACTACGATTATTTGGTTGTATTTAATGTGTAAGAGAATTATAATGATCCCATGTTAGGAGCTTCTAACGGCTCGACATAGGAGTGAAGTAGGATCTTATAGAGTTAGGGATTATTGTACACAGCCCTACGACTACTATTAAGAAATACAACTTGTCAATTAAAATAAGGTGTGACAATTCAATAGGTAGAATTGGATAGCTAGCAAGGAGTAACATATCATAGGTAGACATGCTTCACTTATCTTGTAGAACCTTAGTTTATTTTTCTTGCACATTAGTTTGATTAGTAGCTTTTGGGTTAGTTGATTAGCAACTAATTCCACCCCTCCTTCCAATACCCGAGATTTTTACTTTCTTTTCATAAAATATAAAAATACAAAAAGAATCATCCTTCACGTTTAGACCTAGTTAGATTAATTTCAATCCTAACGACACTATTCCTGAGTTGAACGATCAATCCCCCGGTACTTGTCACTATACTATACTACAACAATCAGGTACACTGCATGGTGGGGGTTGTAAGCTTCTCGAGATCCCTCGAGACGTAAAGCCTGGTATGATTCCCACGTATCAGAGAGCAACTATATAAGGCCCCATCATCTAATTGTTTACGGTTAAATGAAGAGGGCTAAATTTCTACCAGTAATCAAGAAGTGTATTGAACAAGGGCAATACTCCAAACCTCACAATTTACAAGTACATAAAAAGCATTGTTTACGGTTAAATGAAGAGACAAACTATATAAGGCCTCATCATCTCATTGTTTACGGTTAAATGAAGAGGGCTACATTTCTACCAGTAATCAAGAATTGTATTGAACAAGGGCAATACTCCAAACCTCACAGTTTACAAGTACATAAAAAGCATATGATGGCGCACCCTCGTCAAGTAACACCACCAACAGAAAATCCTTAATTCCCAAACATCCAAACCTCAATAATATCTTCAAACGATTGGATATAGTTTTGTAATACATGTCCAAATTTAATTCAAAATATCTTTATATAATTATATATATTGCACTATGAATTTGTTAGTAGCACTTTCGATAAATTTACACCACCAACAGAAAATCCTTCACTCTGAAACATCCAAACCTTAATAATATCTTCAAACGAATGTCTTTTGAGTAAATGATTGGATATAGTTCTATGTATAATCCAAGCTTAATGAAGTGAAATATGCACATTCTGAAAAGTCACACTTGTTACTTGCAGATATTAGTTGCCCAAAAAGTACTGATTGCTCTAACATAGATACGGAAACAAAGAATGTGAGGCTAAGATTGTTTCGTTAGATCTTTAGATAATTTTGGTTATACATTAATGTCAAGTCATGCTCAGAAAAGAGTGTAAAAAATAAAAAAAATAAAAAAGATAAACCTAGATTACTGTACTTTCATTTACTATTTATAATACCCGCGCACGCACGTTTTTTTTTTTTTTTTTTTTTTTTTTTTAAATGTTTTGAATCATATATTTTTATTTATTAAAAAACAAATAATTTAATCTTTGTTTTGTTTGATTTATGATGTTTAATTATAGTTTTTAATTATTAAAGATAATTATTTAAAAATTTTAATTATATTGTTAATTGCATCTTGTAATATTTTTTGTATTTATCTTCTACTTATGTTATGGATAAATATAACATGTTACCTAATAAAAAATATTCTTTTTAAATAAAATTATTACTAAATAAAGTATGATTTAATTTTTTGAAATGGAAAAATCCCGAGGTTTTGTTTTATTATATAAATAAGAGGAAAATTCAAATGCATACCCTTTTTTTGGTGCATACCAATGGACAAATCCACACCGTCCATCTTTTTTGATAAAATGGCATAGATTAATCTAAGATTTAATCACTTAAACCTAATTTACCCCACCTATATAATGTTCTATTTTATTTATTTTTTCCCATTCGCTCTTTTTTTTCACACAAAAACTGTGTGTTTTCTCCCAATCGACTTCCCTTCATAATCTATCACCTTTTCCCTCCATAATCAGTTACCATCGCAACACCACCGCTACACCATCGTTCCGGTCATCATCACCATCACTATTCCAGTCACCGTTCCGATCATCATCTCATAATCACCTCCCGATTATTATCATCCTTTTTTATATCTTCTTTTGATTTGAATGAACTGTTTCTTTTCAGAAGCTGATTTGATGGATATTGTTGCTGTTGATAGTGTTGTTGAATCGTTTGTTAATTATGTGGATCAAGTTGTTTAACATTCCTTGTGATCAAGTTGCACACCAAGTGTTTGATAAAATGTGTGAGTGAAAAATATTTGATAATTTTGTTATCTGCTTTTGTAATTTTGCTTATTAATTAAGTTGTTAGTTGAATTTATGTTTTCAACTGCATTTGAATGTTGTTTTTGTGTCTAATTTTGGTTTTGAATCTGCTCTGTAGCATACGTTTAGTATCACCAGTGATATTTGAAGTTGATGATTATAAGCTGGTTTAGTATCACCAGTGATATACGTTTAGTATTACCAGTGATAAGTGTTAGTTTATTTATTTATAAGTTGTTTATGTTAAGATGTTTAATTTTCTTATATAATATTTTTGACATTTTGATGAGGATGAAAATATAAGTTTGCAAGGATAAGCTGTGAGTATAAGTTACTGATAAGTTATTAATTATAGTGTAATATTGCTTATTATTTATTAATTAAGGTGTAGCTTACAATGTTTTGAAGTCTTTTATGTGGTTCTCTATTTAAATGCTTGCACGGCTACCAAAAAAGCTTATGGAGTTCTTGGCATTTTTCGTGTTGTTTCTGAGTTTAATGCTGAGTATGTAATGAAGATCATTATTGGATTTTACACCAAGGTATTAATTATGTACTTTTTATGTACAAGATGGTTTTTGTGCCTTTCACTGTAATAGACAAATAAAATAAATGTTTTTACTGATGGTATATGTGTAGTATCATTAGTGATATGTTTGAGCTAAAGTCAAAAGTTGAGACTGATTCGCCAAGTCTTCCAGCCCGAAAAGTTTTTGATATTGTTCAAGATTTTACGGGTATAAAGAATCCTCCTAAAGGACATAAGAATAGCCGTATTAAGGGTGGACGCGAGAAAGCTATTAAGAAAAGTAAGAACCAAAAGAAAGGTTGTAATATTTGTAGTTTAATTGATCATAATAGACATACTTGTCCAAATAAGGGAAAAGTTTCAAATGTCAATGGGGCGGCGGCGTAGTTGAAAGTGGAGGCGGTTTCTCAGTCGCTGCAATTGAAGTATTAGTTTGTTGATTGATTTTTTTTACTGAATTGTTAGGTTTATTTAATAGAATTGCTAATTTTATCCTGGACTTGTATATCATTTGTGATACTATTATGTTTTTTTTCCCTTCTGAATTGTTAGGTTTACTCAATAGCACTAATAAAATAAAGCTTAACAAGTAAAAAAAAAAAAAAAAAACTATAAAATATACAAAATTTCACAAGTGATAATACAAATATCACTAGTGATAATACACATATATACAGGTCAACTTCAAATATCACTGGTGATACTACAGGTTTGACGCTTTTCACTTTTCACATTACCATATTAAACTAAATACCACTAAAAATTTTATCAAACAAATATTCACAAATCAAGATGGATTATACAATTGCTCGCTATTGCCCATTTCTATGAGTTTGAATCTCTTGTGACAAATAACATGATTCAGTCAAACTAAATACCTACTATTGACTTCCAACTTGTCAACTATATACATTTATTTATAATCATATAGATTAAAACATAACAACACAACTGTTTTCATCAACTTGTTTTATTTACTTTTGTTATTCAACAATCGTCCTCTTCATTGGTTCATCAACGAATACCTTCATTTTATTCCTAGATGCTTTCGGGGGAACCTTTGATATCACATGTGATCACATATGTGATATCACAGGTGATACCACCTGTGACATCACAGGTGATACCACCTGTGACATCACATATGATATCACAGGTGATACCACCTGTGATATCACTGGTGATAACACATGTGTGTCAGCTTTCTTCTATTTGTTGAATCAATTGTAATGATGGAGGAACTTGTGATATCACAAGTGTTTGAGCTTCTTCAATTGTGTTGTGGAGATGTTGTGCTTTCTTCAACGAAAATTACACTTGTTGTTGATTTTTTTCGTTTGATGAGGCTGTTTTTTGCACAGGTCTCATTCAAATCTGCATCAAAATATTTTTATAATTTTTGTTAGTGTTCGAATAGTTCGTTTGTTTTCAATAGAGCTGGCATAACAGGTTACACGAACCTGTTAAGGCCAAACACGAACACGACCTGTTAACTAATCGTGTCATTTTTCTCAAACATGAACACGGCACGAAAATAAACAGGTGCACCTGCTAAGACCTGTTAAGAACCTGTTAACATGCATATGACCAAATCGAATGATACAAGAACCTGTTAAGACCTGTTAACCTGTTAACATGCACCTGTTAAGAACCTGTTAACATACATAATGATACATAATGCAAAAGTTCATACAATTTCAAAGACCCACATGAAACATACATAAGTACATCACAAATCTTATGTCTTAACTAATACATAAATACATAATGATAACAATACAAAAGTTCATAAAACTCTTAATATATATATTATAATATTAACAGGTCATAGCAGGTCTTAACAGGTCAGACCTGTTAAGACACGAAACCTGTTAAGGTCAAACACGAAACCTGTTAAGAACAGGTCGTGTCGTGTCGTGTTAACAGGTTTCGTGTCAAAATTGCCGGCTCTAGTTTTCAATATCATATGTCAAACAAATAACTATTTGTTATCACAATAGATATATTACCAACTAACAATAATTTAACTGTTATATCACATGTGATACATAACCAGTCAATATTGTTTTCAAATACCGCGGTAAAACCTTTTGAAACATGCACAATCTATCCATTAAACATACAAATTCACAACAAATCATATAGAAGCATCACAACATATCTTTTGTTATGTTAAACCTAACTTTTACTCTCTCATATTATCACATAAATGATCACAACATCAAAAATTATCAAAAATTAACTAGTAAAACACACTAATAATGATTCTATAACAATAAAAATTAAAGTATTCATTGTTTTAGATGTCGATTGTTTCATTTTCTGTGTGCTTTATGTGATTTGCACGGTTAAGTTAAATACAAATATTACTAGTGATAATACACATATACATTTCAATTTCAAATATTACTGGTGATACACGTATGATACCTTTCACTCACACATTTCAGCAAACACTTGGTGTGCATCCATGTATATAAAGCTTTTTACTCAGAAACTCAACCAAATGTAAATACTAAAAAACACAACCAATAAAACAAATAAATAATTAGTCGGAAGCATTGTACGTTTATCTCGAGATTCAGTAGGTTAATTTTGAACCGGTTTTTTTCGTGGATCTGGTTGTGCACTCGATGATTCTTTCATTTTTGTGTTTTATTGATGATTTGAACGGTTAAAATCAGTTGATTTTGAGTTTTTGTTGCAGTTTTTTATGGTTGTTAGAGAGAGAAAGTAAGATTTTTGTATACTGATTGTGTGGAAAGTGAGAGATGTAGGAATGAGGTTGTTGGGGTAACTTTTCCAAGTTGTCAATTTTGGTCCTTCCGTGTTTTTTATTATTAAATATTGTTTGTTTGATCCAACGGTCGTGAATCGTCCATCAGTATGTTAGAGATTTTGTATCTCCAAAATAAAATGCCTCGTATAAATAAAAAATTTAGTAAGTGATAAGTTTAATAAGGACGGGAAACTTAAACAATACTATATTTGGAGGGATAGAGTATATCTCATCTTCAAACGACTGGATATAGTTTTGTAATACATGTCCAAATTTAATTCAAAATTTGAACGGGGATTTACTTCCTAATCTGCTCGCTTAATGTCCTATAAATACATCACATGATTATCCTGTATTGAAACCCTACGTGTGAAAGTTGCGGCCGTAATTAAAGTGTGAGGTATGAAGTTTCAACTCTAAGCTGATTTTAATATGGTTGTTTTCATATGAGAATTGCTAACCACATTAAAATTTCACATGTAAGGTGCTATAATATGATACGCTAGAATAAACCTAAATACAGTTTGTTTGTTTGTTTGTTTTTTTTTTTTTTTTTTTTTTTTTTTCATGTACATGCACTAATTACCATGCTGACTTTATTATGTTAAAAAAGTTTGTGTGAAGATTATATGATCGTAACAATTCTCTTTTAATATAGCCAATTGAACAAAAAGTACATCAACATGGGACGAATATATAGGTATAGCTATACATTGTTTAGTTGTTTAGTAGGAATTAAAAAGTCACTTTACACATTAAAAAAAAAAAATTACTAATACAAAATCTTGCTTCTTTATATAATTATATATATTGCACTATGAATTTGTTAGTAATACTTTCGATAAATTTATTATCATGGAAATAGTTTATTTGAAAAACATTCGTTTGCCAGAAAATTTGGTTACACTACTCGCAATACACATGTACTCGGCAAGTATATATGATAGTAGATTTACCTTATGTCTCTTTTGGAATACAATTCTTAATCAGTTCCTATTGTTTGATTTATACAGTATCTATTACCATGCATGTTTACCTTTTTATTAAACTAACAACTGGCCTGCTTTTACAACTTTGCGACATCCAAATATTTTCAAAACTTTAACATTTTATTACAAAGAATTTACAACAGACCGGCTATATTCAAGAAACAAAAATATTCCTAGTTATTGGTTCAAAAGGTTCGTTGGAGAAGCTAAATTCGTTGGTGGATGGTTTTATTCAAGATACAACAATTAATATATGTCTTACGATCTTAAAGATGACATACTATCATTGTCGATTTCCATTGTGTTTGACTGTTTACATGTTTTTCACTAGACATTCCTGTCAGTTATACTATATTGGTTATGTAACATATTTTCGAGCGAAGTTGTTGATGTATGTTGACTTGCTTAAATTAACGGAATTTTTTGTGAGTATAATTTATGTATCAATATATTTGAAAGTAAATTGTAAAATACATATACGTGTTTTGCAAATTTTCACAATTTATATCTTTGCCAGAAAATGATGGCTCTCTACATCTCTACTTTAGTAAAGTCGAACAATCTAAATCTATCCTTTAGTAAAAGTGAAGCAACAATTTACATCTCTAAGGACTAATTACGCAAATGTTTTTCCATCATCTTCTAACGCCGATCCCACATTTGGGTTTTTTCATCATCAATCTTTTTTGTCCAATCTACCACCGCCTTCCTTTATGTGTCTACTCAACTTTATCGTTTCATTAATAACCTCCTAAAATCCCCGAGTACAACAAACCTTCATGATATCCGGTCCAATCCAATAAGTTATTCTATTAGGGGATTTTAGAGGTTATTATTGAGGTAATAAAGTAGAGAAGACATACAATGGGGGATGGTGGTAGATTGGACAAATAAAATGACGAAAAAACCTCACATGTGATACTTACGTTAGTAGATCAACAAAAATAAATTACATTGTTCGTCCTTAAAGATAAAGATGTAAGTTGTTTGACTTTTACTAACGAACTATGTAGATGACCCAACATTTTTGATAGAAATGTAAAGGTGAAAATTTGCAAACCACAAGAATGTATTTTGCAGTTATTGTATATTTAATTAAATACTCATTTACAGAACAATTTTCAAATTTACAATAGTATCATATCTTTGTTTAACAAAAAAAAAATGCATTAATGAAGCTTAACAATTGTTTATGAACATCTAGATGGAGCAAAAGCAGATATCTTGTGGCCCGGTATATGATAGACTGCCTCCCCTATCTGCAAGATATCCATGGTTGGTTGCTCAAAGCCTTAAATCCAAAGAGGAAGAGGAGATGGGAGACCAGTTTTTCTTCAACATACAAGACCCAGCATCTTACTATCAGTGTCGAATCCCTGAATTGCTTGGGAAACGTATTCATGGGAGTTTTCATGGTTGGGTGATTCTCTCCAACCACGTCTTGTGGTCTCTCTGGAACCCGATGACTTCTAAAATCATAAATCTCCCCCCCTTGATGTTGAAAGACGGAGATCCTACATCTATCAAGGAGTGTTGTTTGTCACTACCTCCCAATAATCCCAATTCAGTTCTTTTGCTAACAAGAAGAGATAAATCTACATTTGTGTTTTGTTGGCTTGCCCATACACGAAGGAAGTTAAGATGGACAGAATTGTCATATGCTAAACAGCTTAAGAGATTAACCAGTGATGGTGAATTAGTAAATAACCTCACTTGCTGCAATGGTAATGTATATGCCTTGAGTAGCGATGGTTTTTTTGCCATATTTATCATGCAGGTTGATATTGTTGTTAAGAAGACACAAGTTGTGATAAATCTTTCGTTATTTGGATCGTTCCCTTATGAGCCCTATAGTCAATGTTCTGGATGGATTCATTATTTAAAAGGATATAATACAGAATTATACTGCATTACTCTAGGTTTTCGGGAGCCAACAAAGATAAATCTTGGTATTGTTTTCTTGTCTAGAGTGGACATGACTAGAATAAACTGGGAAGATCAGCTTGAGGGCCTCAAAGATTGGGACATGACAAATGTGGGCAGAGAAAATTGGGAAGAACTGGAAGAGGCCGGAACCTTTGATGTTTTAGATAAGAGTCGTGAGATCTGGGAAGAAATGGAAGACCTCAAAGATGCTGTATTTTTTGTGGATCTTGCTCGTGATAACTTGGTATTTTACAGCCCTTCAATTTCCTCAGAATTAGGGGGTTATATACACATGCGTACTGACATGGGTAAAATAATATACTCGTACAATTTAAATGATAAAAGCATATCCGTTTCTTCAATGCCTTCGCCAGTGCCTCCAACAAGCCATGTGTTACTTTTGGAACATTTTATTTTCCAAGTGAAATCCCCTAGGGAATGCAGGTATTGCTTATAATGTGTTTTTACGAAGATGGTATCTGATAACTTAATACTTATGTTTATATCCATATATATATTATATATATGTTGTGTAGGTTACAAGGTGATCATTATGCTGATTCTAAACAAGAGGAAGAGGACAAGGACCATGGTGTAGTTTCAAGAAGAATGACATATGAAGAGGTGGAAGTGAATGAACCACACCTACTAAATCTTCCTTTTCATCTTCTGGAGATGATTATGGCGCATTGTGTTGGTGTGGAATACTTGAAATTTCGTGCTACATGCAAACATTGTCATTTAGCAGCACCTTTGATAAAATGGAAGGATAAACAAAGATTGCAATATTATTCTTTAGTTTCACCATGGCTAATGGTGGTAGAGGAAGATCGAGACATTATAACTTTTGAAGATCCAGTGTTCGGTGACAAATACTTTATGAAATCCCTAGTATCTATTAAAGATCGCAGAATACGTTGTTCCAGATTTGGTTGGTTGTTAGTTTATAGCACTGGTGGTATCGAACTGTTGTTTTATAACCCTTTGACAAGGGATATCCGCAAGCTTCCATCGATGGAGTTTTATTTCAATACCTTATGCTTCACAGCACCACCTACTTCCCCCGACTGTATGGTGGTTGGAATTGCTGAAAGAGATGAATGGCAAGTTCACATCCACTTTGTAGCAAGGAAACAATCATGGCGCAGGGTTGACCTAGATTTTGATGTGGGCGATCGATATTCCTTTCGTTCACCAACATTCTTTGATCAAGATCTCTATGCCTTGTGTAATGGGGATGAACTTCAAGTTTTTAAAGGTCTTGGCAAACGAGGTTACTCTTGGAAGCAGAATGTAGCTGCAGCACCAAAAAGTTGCTGCACATCTCGGTTACAACATTTCCTTACGAAATGTGAGCAAAATCTTTTACTAGTCATCGTTGGCGAGTTTGGAGAATCCGTTCAACTTTTCAAGCTCGATGATTCTACAAAAGAATGGAAGAAAATTGATGGATTGGGAAAGCACATGATATATATTTGTAAGGCAACATGTCTTTGCATTGAAGCCAAAACACCAGAGATGGAAAACAAAGTCTACTTTCCCCGATTGCATAAGGGGAACAAGAAAGTGGTGTTCTATTCACTTGAAACAGGCATGTATCACACTTTTAATGGCAAAAACATTGAAGAAAACATGAAAGATTTCGTCGGAACCATAGACCAGAATATTTACCCTCATGCGTGGATTGAACCAAATTGGTCTTAGACGACGTTATTATCAGTAATTTTATTATGTTTTATCACATTTTTGGACTACTAATTTTGTTTCAGTTTTTAGTTTTTTATGGTATGCAAACCAAATTCTGAATGCTAATAGTTAAATGGTTTATGGTTATGATTTATTGTCTACTAAACATCCTATTCTAGACCTTGGATAAAAGCTTTTATTGGAACTAAATATAAAAAATTATAAATTGGGCCATAGCAGTTAGTTTTTTACAAATCTTAAGTAATCATCAACTTCTTAAATTATTACAAATCCTAAAATTCTTTGACTATGTAGAGTAACAATCCCAGGTTTGGTGGGGAATTTTAAATTGGCCGTGGAAGGGATAGCCTGGAGCATTCTTATACCCGGTCTACCGATTATTCCATTATATTGGGATGGGGGATCGAACCACCATGAAATTCATCCATACATGGTCGAGTTTTCCCCATTTCCCACATATACTATAAGCA
The DNA here is from genome assembly GCA_030686995.1 of Artemisia argyi. Classification (NCBI taxonomy): domain Eukaryota; kingdom Viridiplantae; phylum Streptophyta; class Magnoliopsida; order Asterales; family Asteraceae; genus Artemisia; species Artemisia argyi. The sequence continues at coordinate 326,421,952 of CM060708.1, forward strand.
GAATTTGCCTTAAGGGTTAGGATATCTCTCCACTGAACCCTAGGAGCAGAGATGATGCTGGTGTCATTCTGCCCCGGACCTCTGGCCGCAGACCATTAAAGCAGTGTCCATACAAGACTTCTGAGGCACTTTCCCATCAACATACATGCGGTGAACATGGTAACCCTCTATTTCATCTTTGACTACTATAGCGTGGTCTTCACCCATCATATCTCTCCAACGGGGGAATGACATTTCCGTGCTGGGAGGGAGACGTATCTTTTGTCTTGTTACTCGTTGCCAAGGCTGGACCATGAATATGGCTTGACCTTTCTCTTCGGTCACGGTTTCTCCTTTCTTTGCCACTCTCGGGGCTCCTACCTTGGGGTTACTCTGCTTTATCAGATGAGCTAAGTGGCCCGAATTTACAGCCTCCTCCATCTGTTTCTTGAGGTAAAAACAAGCATGCATATTGTGTCCTTTATCCCCATGGAATTCACATAACTGTTTTTTGTTTATGTTGTTCGCGGAACTAGTCATGGGCGGAGGTGATGTGAAGCTTGCTCTTACGGATTCCATTACCACATGGCTTATTGTCAGCGTTGTCAGAATGACAAATAGTTAAACTTAGCTAGTGTTTATATTTTTGGTTAGACTTATGGGCCATGCATGCAATAGAAGTGTCTGTTAGGGGAAGCATAATCAGTTCATGTTCTATCCAATATTCATACTTTGTGTCACAGTTGTTTCTGCAGGTTTGAAAATAAAATACATTGGCAGCTTAGACGACGTACTTATTGAATTCAAATATAAAGCCAAAGCAGAACATTTATTTGATAAACAGAAGAGACGAATGGTCAAAATGGTTTACATAGCTTCAATTGTGGTCAAGTACGAGAAGCTTAACATGGTTGTGTATTGAAGGAGTTCCACATAAGTTGTGATTCTGGATGATTGCGATTCAGATAATACTAATATGATGTGCGGAAAAGTTTGCATTTTACCAGAGGATTACGACTCAAATTAATCAGTGCCTAAAAATACAGTTGTCAATATTCTATAGATGAAAATAATATGAATCCACCTTCTGAAACAAACATTGAGATTCAGGTAAAAATACTTGTTTAGTTATTATACAAATCATATCGTTGTAGCATCATAATTAATTCCTCGAAAGTCTAAACAGCACTGTATTCGCCTAGTAACCTTGAAGGTTTGTTAGGGCAGGCTTTGGAAGAAAGATCCATTGAATTTGTAGAATAGTCTTTGCGGAAGTACCTTTACTAGCTATCACATACAACGGCAATGGGTGACAGAACTTGATTCTTCTCTTTACGGGATAGTTCCAACTCTCGTTTCAGATTTTCATTCTCTCTAATTAATGCGTCAATTTGCTCCTTTTTCTTTTTCATATTTTAATTTCGGCTTTACAATCTCTTGAGTTGATGTGTTCATTTTTGCTTGTTGATTTTTCTGAGAGACACGTTGAGCCTTTCTCTTCTGCGTTTCTCTCTTGTCTTCCATTGAAAAACTAGCAACTGCAGAGGTAGTGCTTTCACCTTCTTCAACTCGATTGGGATTTTCTGATAACTGGATTGGGGTTTTCTGATAACACATACGCTATAAGCAACTCAAACGCCCACTCAACCCCTCAAAACTCAAAACCATGATCAAATTGCCAAACCAGATAACAACAAATAATGCACGAACAATTATATCCATAGCAATTAGCACCATCCATGTTGCATCATTTAGTTCATTACATATCTTTTTTCCTAATAAAATAAATCCCCTAGTGGGGACTTTTCATTTCAAAAAAATCAAATCATTCCTTATTAGGTAATAATTTTTTTATTTTTATGATTATTATTATTATTTTTTTAAAGTTAAGCTTAATTATTTCCTAATTTGTCTAAAAAAAGTTGAAAAAACGTTTTTTACCTCACATGTACAAAAAGAGTGAAAATACACTAGGAGCTCTATGCTATTTTCTTATAGTGGTAGATGAGAAGTGTAATTTACAAAAAATAAACACGGTAGTCATCAGTCATCACTCATCACCAACAAATGATAGAACCATAGATCTTATTCAACCATAAAAAATTCTCAAAAAAATCATATTTGTTTGTTATGGTTAAAAACCAGATGGATAAACATAAAATAAGAAACCATAAAATATCAAATCAAATTCGGTTTTCCCATCTCAAAAACTCATTCCGTATGTTGAATTTTTAACCTTAAAAAATCTCGATCATCATATTCTGTTTTCCCATCTCATAACCATTGTTAAAACCAGACGGCTGTTTGGGAATCTTTGTTGAAAGATCATCAACGGGGATACAATTGATGTAAACCGTTTGTTGAAAGATCATCAATTGGAATTAAGAAGGTTAGATGTTATCCTCTTAATATGAGTATACGTTTGTATTCCGATTTTATGTAGTGCTTATTGATTTGTCCTATGTTTATATGTTTGTGATGTAGAACCAAACAATGGTATAAGCTTAGTTAAACACCTACTAGGTATGTAAATCATTGGAGGTTGAGTATATACAGTTTTGAATAAGTGGGTTAGGAATATTTTATGTCAAGCTACTTAATTATCTGATTATTTTAACTGTTTAATAAGCAGTTACAACTTGCGAAGGGTGTTATTGTTTATTGACCAGCTTCTTATAGGTCACTCAAGAGTACTATCCTCCTTTTTACATAAATGTAAATCGCTTTGTACATTGGTAGGCTTAACAATAGAAGATGAGCATGTTTTTGTTAATGCTAAACAATGCATTGGCATTTTGAGGTGAAGACAGTAAAGGTACCACTTTTATTGCTTTGTCTTCGAATTCAAAATCATGATTCCTGTGTATTCTTATTATATGTAAATATACATGTATGAGTTTGATTGTAGCATTGGTGGCTGCTATAGATTATTTTAAAATAAGCTCTATAATAAGAATTGGTTATAAATGGTGATATCTCAATGAATGACCAACGGGACACTTAAACAATGACTCAAAACATCTAATTTTGTAGGGGTCGGGATGGTTTGGGTTAACCTCAAAAACTTTATTTGTTCCAAAATTATCAAGTACAAAATTATCAACTCAACTATGACCTTGATCTTGAGTTCATGGATTTAAGTTTGTCTAATTTTTTTTTCAATGCCACCAAAATGGAAAAAATTCTTAGGGGGCAGTTTTCGATAACCATTTTTCCAAGTTTCTGTTTGCAATAAGAGCCCTGTTTTGTTTAAATGAATGTGTAGGATCAGAGTTTACGTATAGGGATGCAAATCAAGATTCCTCAATAATTGCACATACCATATGATACGCGTCAATATACATTAATATTTTGGGTAACTTTAATAGACATACCAAAAGAGTTGGAACCTTCATTTTTGCAGAAGATTCCTTGGCGCAAATACATAATGTGATATGAAGTTTGTGTTCATTATGTAATGGGGAATTTATGCAACTGATGAACCCGTTATTCTTCAGCTTTCACTCCTTGCTAGAGGTGGCAAAACGCGTGGGCCAAACAGGCATGGGCCACGGGTCAAACGGGCTACGGGCTAAACGGACACGAAATCTTTTATTTTATTGCAGGCTTTGATTTTATTAGTGAAACCTACTGATCTTTAGCTTTAACTTGATAATCATATATAGTGCACTTCAAAGGAACAAAAGGGTGTTAAAAAGGTTCAATATTTAGTCAAAACTGGAATCATAAAAGAACTGATTTACTTTGCCTTAATGCAGGTCCAGGTTTGTGGATCAATGGTACCACAAGAGCAAACCACATGAAATACTGATACCATGAAGTATTGTCTAATAGGTTATGGACCTTATAGCCTTATATGATTTTCAAGATAAAAAGAATACAAGTGTTTTGTACAGTTTGTTGGTAAATTTGTCTACGGAGTAAGCATATAACAAAAAACATTCTATTTTTTAAAGAAACTATGTTGCATTTAGAAGGGTGGCAGTGGGGGCGGCATCACCCACCGGCAAGGTGATGCCGGCGGTGAACACCGCCGCCACCCCACCGGCATCCTCATCGGCAAGCTCTCAACGGCATATATTGCCTCCGAAGCATGGGATTTCCTATGCAAAATATGACCGTTTGACATTAAATTTTATGACCGTTTGGAGCGTGCATTGGGCCAAAAAAAAAATCCCCTATATATATTCATAAGGGTTCGTGAACAAGCTTTACGAACCCTTATGAATGATTATTTCGTTGAACGTCCAAAGTTTAACGACGAACATTTTCGTGAACGGTTTCGTATGAATAAAAGCTTTTTTTAAGAGTTGTTGCTGATGTTGAAGCGAATTTCGAATGGTTTCAAGAGGGCTTAGATGCGAGGGGAAAAAAAAGTTTCACGGCATTACAAAAATGCACATCGGCCATTAGGCAACTCGCAACGGGTGAACCTCCAGATAGATTTGATGACTATTTAAACATGGCGCGCCGAACGTCAGGTGATATATTTTTTAAACTTATTGTTATTAATTTTTTTATATTTTAGCGTTATATATATTTTAAAGTTCTTGTTATTAATTTTTTTATAAAGTTAGCGCTATATATATATTTTAAAGTTATTGTTATTAATATTTTATAGGAGAATGCCTTGATCATTTTTGCCAAGCGATTATTCAATTATATGGTCGAGAGTTCTTACGTAGGCCTACATCCCATGACATTGCATGCTTATACGAGTTCCATGAAGATAAACATCACATTCCTGGAATGCTTGGTAGCATTGATTGTACCCATTTCCATTGGCGTAATTGTCATAGACATTTGAAAGGTCAATATAAGCGAGGTGATCATCAACACCCAATGTTATAAATGGCGTGAGGCGTGGCATGGCGGCAAGGCCACGCCTCAAGCTTTACGCGCCATGGCGAAGCCATGGCGTTTTTTGCGGCGTGACTAAGGCGGCGAAAAAATATTTATATATTTATCATTTATGTTATAATATCATATTTTATATGCATATCGAGTTTACAAAATGTGAGTTTACAAAATGTGAGCTTACAAAAAGTGATATGCATAAGAAATAAAGTGAAAATTTGAACTATGTTTAGAAATTACTAGGCCCAAAATTTAAGCCCACATCATCCTCTTCTAAAAATGGCGCCACGCTATACGATAAGGCGCGCCTTGGCACGCCTTTTCGCGCCTTATTCCACGCCTTTTCACACGACGCCTAGACTTCACGCCTTGGTCCATTTCGTGGCGCCGAGGCCACGCCTCGCGCCTTGGCGGCGCCTTGGCGCGCCTTTTAGAACACTGTCAATACCCAACTATTATGCTTGAAGCCGTCGCTTCTTACGATTTGTGGATTTGGCATTCGTTTTTTGGTCCTCCAGGTGCAAACAACGATATCAATGTTTTGAATCAGTCACCATTGTATCTTACGGAGCGAAACGGAACGGCGGCCAACAGTTCATTTCATGTAAATGGACGGTTTTACAAACGTGGTTATTATCTTACCGATGGAATCTATCCTACATGGTCAATGTTTGTTAAAGCATACAAGCATCCGGTTGAATTGAATGAAAAGAGATTTAAAAAGCTACAAGAGTCTGCAAGAAAATATATCGAGCGAGCTTTTGGTCGTCTTAAAAATAAATGGATGATTCTCGCTCGTCCTCTCCGGGCAATGTCGGTTGAGAAGATTCGACAAATCGTTTATACGTGTATCATATTTCACAATATGATTTTAAAAGACGATGGGATGACAATATCACCGGTTCATATAATGGATCCGCCAGTCACGCCAGTTTATGACGATAGTGTATTACCGGAGTTAATCGACGAACAAATGCATTACCGACTCCTATATGATCTTACGAACCACGTAGATGCTCAAAACTTAACATATCTCGATGATTAGTTATTTCATTTTTTTAAAGAATAATGTAATTTTCTTTTAATTATTATTATTATTATTATTTTTTTTTTATTTTTTTTTTTTAAGTATTATGTAATTTTCTTTTAGTTATTAATGAAATATTTATGTTTTAATTAAATTGTTTAATTTAATTAATTAAAAAAAAATTTGGGAGGTATGAAAAAGGCATAGTTGCCACTAAAATGGGGTTGGGAGGTATGGAAAAAGTATGAATGAGGTGAAATGGGGTGGAATGATATTATTGGTTGATTTCGGAGGTATGGACGATTTCGTAATCATGACTGCCAGTGTCCTTAGTCGGATAAGGAACCTCCATTCTGTTTGAGTGGAACGGAAATATACTTTTGTGGCGTCTAGAAGTGGTCATTAGTAGTTCCTTGGAAAATAAATATTAGTGGTCATTAAAGCTTGGTGATACCATGATTAGAAGTCTGCAAACGATGTTATGTTTTGTGATTAATTTACATTACGATAAGTAATCTATAAAAGTATTATTGTTAAAACTCGCACGATTAAAAAAGGTTCCACCAGATGAACAATAGTTGAACTTAAATTGGTGACATGATAACATAACCATTAATATTCCAGTATAAGATTAAAATATGAATTTTTTTAAATTATCGATAAACAAACACAACATGTGATTGCTAAAGTATGTACATAAAGATAACCATGTCTTGATGTCTATGCAAAAACAATCTATGAACTCTTGCCACGCACATCAAACATAATCATAAACAAAAATTAAGAACAATAATTCAGACAAAAAAAAATCATAAAAAATAATAATAATAATAATAATAATAATAATAATAAGTTATTTGTTTTTAAATACAGAAAAATTCAATAACGGAAATTTTAGAAGAAACCCTGTGCACGGAAATTTTAGAAGAAACTGTCTTGATGTCTATGCAAAAACTATCTATGAACTCTTGCCACGCACACATCAAACATAATCATAAACGAAAATTAAGAACAATAATTCAGACAAAAAAAACCATAAATAATAATAATAATAATAATAATAATAATAATAATAATAATAATAATAATAATAATAATAATAAGAAAAAAAGTTGTTTGTTTTTAAATACAAAAAAATTCAATAACGGAAATTTTAGAAGAAACCCCGTGCACGAAAATTTTAGAAGAAACCCCGTGCGTGCACGGGCGTTATAACTAGTGTGTTAATATACACTTTTTGATTAAAAAGTAAAATTTGAGACTAAACCTAACTAACTAGACTGCACAAAGACATCATCAATATCTTTAATGCTGGCATTATCACTGGCGATCACAGCTTTACAACATTCCAAAAACTTTGCCACTGCAGCCCTCAAATGAGTTATTTCAGCCTTACTTTTAGCAAGCTCATTATGTAGGTCAACATTCTCCTTTAGAGTTTTTTCAAGTTTTGATATACGTCTGCAATTTTTTTTTTTTTTTTCCTCTTTGACTTTATTAAAGTTTAGGGTTTTGAAAATTAAAATGAAGCATGACCTGCAAGTCTGCAACCCCCTTTTTATAATCACGTTTCATTTTGTTTGTAAGTTTGACAGTTTTAGTCCCTGTGGTGTGAGAATGTTTAACCCGGTAACCTTTATTTACGTATCTTGAAAAAAGTCCTCTTCAATTTTCTGACCAATGTATGTTTTACTTTTTAATTTAGATTAACAATAGTTGCATGTCAGAAGGCAAGAAGTAAGGACAATCTTAAACATAAATTTTTAATAGGAAAATGAAAAATTAAGTGCTTACAAAAGAAAATGAGACAAGTTGAATGTTTTTCAAACCATTTGCCCTATATGAAAGTGATGTTCAAATGCGATCTACTTAGAGGCGGAGGCAATGGGGTGGCTAGCATGTGCTAGGCGACCCCTAACTAGCCCAATAAGTTCACAATTAGATAGCTCAAAAGCCCATTATTTTATAGATTTTAATGACCAATCCCTCTTAATTACAAAGATAACGACTCGGTTTCTCTTGTTTTACATACTTTTCACATGAAAAAAGATAGCTAAGAATGCAAGTGTTATTGTCATTTATCAATAACTAACAATCAAAAAAAGTAGTCATCGAATAACTAATAAGGTATTGAATGCTCTTTGTTACTGTATTTAGTTTTCATTAATGATTAGTTGAGGACAATTAATTAGTTGTGTATGGTATCTTTTGAATGATTGAATTGAACCGAGTGTTAAGTTAGAAATTCCCTTATACTAATAGCCTAAATTCAAATGGAAACACAGAGAACTAGTATGAATGTTTGATCACGTTTTGACAGTTAGTTACATATATACTTGTAGTCTTGTATGTTGTCATTTGCCAACACATTCATTCCTAAAATAATGTACCAAATTAGCAACAAATTACTTTTTAAGATTTTAAGGTCGTTAGAATTCTTATTATGATTAATTACGCCTCTTTTACCAGTTAATTTAGTTTTAAGATATGAGTTTCTTAATTTTATTATCTATTTGTTTTTCCATCTACTTTTCTAGATTATCATCTACTTTTCTAGATTATCATGTTTCGTTGCATTTGATTGTGATTGGGCTAGACGTATGTATATGTTCAATATAATTAGAATGCCGTGCACATATGTGATATATCCGGACTATTGCGTCATTTTATATTTTATAATTACAATTACAATTAACTTATCAAACATGTTTTCAAAAACATAAAGCAACAACTTACGACTACACTTATGAGTATATAGCTATCAGTTTAAACTAGATGTAAACTGATATAAAATTGTACCTATAAACTGGTAACTTGAAATTGTTATTGTATGTTGTTGCTTTATGTTTTGCAAATGTGTTTAATAAGTTAGCTGTAACAGTATGTCTGTATTTAAAAAATATAAAATGACGTCGCTAGTTTTGCTAAACCTACATTTAATTTGAAAAAAATTGATTGTTTGTATAGAAAATGAAACAGATTACTCCCTCCATCCTATTGTTGTCCAATGTTGACTTGTTAAGTATTTATTTTCTAATTTTGACTTTAAATATTTTTATGTTTGTTATATAATATTTGATGAAAATTAATGATAATACGATTAATAGTCAATGCATTCTTATATTTTACATCAAGTATCTTTTATATAATAAAAGAATTACATCATTTTGGAATATTTTTGCAAATCCCTTCTCATTGAAAAAAAATTGGACTAATAGTAGAGCTCGATTTTGCCATGTAGGCGAAATCGAGCAACGTGATTGGTCAATAAAAAGTCAAAATTAAATTGATTTTGGTCAAACCTAATAAATTTAGTGGAGAAATTTGGTTAAGAAAAAAAAACATAAAAATATATGTGTCAAATTTATGAAAACAAAAACTTAAAAAAAGTGGAAGTAATTAATAAAACTTTAGTGATTGAATTTTAAATAATTTATATAGAGTAAAGTGTAAAATAACAAGTTTCCATATTTTTTAATAACTTTATAAAAAACACAAATAACTCCTTACACTTTATACCCCTATACTTTATAATATTGACTTTGTTTAAAATTATATGAGTATTAGTATTAGTTTTTAGACTTTCATCCATTAAATTACAAAATTTGGTAAATATACGAATTAGTTTTAATATACGTTAAATATTTTTTTAAACTAATGTTAGTTCTAAACTTTCATCCATTAGAATATTTTTTTAAATAAGGAATCATATTGCGATTTAAAAGTTTAATTTATGCATACACGGGTTTGAAATACGGCTAAATTATTAGTAACGGAAATATAAATATCAAATGGTAAGCACGATACTGTGATATGAAAATAAATATACGCGATTCTACTTATAACAACGACTCATGAAATTGTTATTCAAAATTTGTATATGGATATCCATAAAAACATTTTAAAAACTTTACGAACCATATTTTAACTTCATTAACGCTCATTATATGCCACTAAATTCACACATTTTGTACAACATTATACTAATAGTTAAAGTTAAACAACAAAATCAACATCAACCTCAACATGTCTGTCAGTTAAAAACGTTATACAAAACTAATTATTAAAAAAAACAAACAAACACATGAGTTAGATAATCATTGTTTAATATAGAAGTTGTTTTCCTTAAATTATATAAAAAAAAAATGCACGCATCACAATATTTGATAACAATCACCATCTAAAAAAAAACGTATGTGATAACCTAACTTTATTCATTTGACGTGATGTTTCATTAAAAAAAACGGTAATAGTTGGCCGTTGTAAACGAATTAAAAGTATGTACATGAGAATTATTCAGCAAGAATATATAGTTTTAATCAGGTTATTATGTTACTATACTGCAATAATGTTATTAAGTTGGTAATCATGGATGTGAGATACAACCATTATTCTATACTTATGATTTATGTGTAAACCTCTATTTGCTTCTGAATAGAATCCGAAAGAGACTTCAACAGAATTTTGGCTTATGTCTTATCTAGCTGATAGTATTTAGTAACTTTTTTTATGGTTTAACTTTTTTGTTATACACACCAACTTTTAGTAACTCTTTTTATGTTTTATTGAAAACTTCTACACTTAATATTTGTGTTTTACTATAAACACACTAAGCTATAATAGAATTAGTTGTGAGTTCAGGGGTTTTTCACTAAGCTTCTAAAAAAAGTTTATAGCTTTATCATACACTTATTGTGTTATGGTAATTGAATAAGCCAATAAGCACATTTAATAAGAATAACCAAACACTCCTTTAGTTTTAATCTGAAGTTTTCTTATTTGATGTTATGACTAACTTTGTTGTTATCCTTACTGTAATGCAACATGTTAGTGGTTTTTGCAGTTTTATCATCTTATCGCATACACTAAAGTGTAATGCAATTTGTTGTGTGCGTTTTTTAGAAGAGAATTAAGTATCAACACATGATTGTCGTGGAAGGATTTTCTACGCCTGCTCAAGGTATGAATGTATAATTTAGTTGAGTTGCTGATTTAGATAATACATGAATGTATTTTAATGTACCAAATATGTTTTTTAGTGCCTATATGGGGAATTTTATTCTAGGAATTCTTTTCGGATTGTAATTTGTCTTTGAATGAGTTAATGAAACTTAGCAGGTGTTTGATGTCATTGATAACACTATGGGTGTCAACCAATGGTCTAAAATATGAGCGTCTTTTACCTTGATGATTTAGGCCAATTGTGAAGAAAGTTGCATTAAAGTGAAAGGTCGGTAAGGATTCAAACAATCATAAAAGACTTGCGAATGTACTATTTGTCATTTTTTCATGCATTTATAATTTACTTATACAAGTAATAATAATTTCCTTATATAGTTCGGGTTTAGAGAAAAATTATTCTTATACATTATACATAAACGTAAGATTAAATTTGAGTTCTACCCATTACATCTTTTTTTGTTTCTCTTTATGTAATAAAGAAGCTATAGTTTAAGCATCTATCTTAATTTGATAATTTTATGATCAAACATGAGAAGTAAATAAAACAAAATTATGAAAATACAACTTTTCAAACAAAAATGTACATTAGTAAAAATAATATGATGGTTATTATAATCAAGGAAATGAATCAATCTTTAAAGCTATCTAAACATGCTACATATTTTAACGAAAATATATGTAAAAGAAATACCACAATTACAAAACATATCGTAAATTGATAGCACGAGTTTGCAAAACTAAAAACATATATCATTAACATCTCATGCAAGTCAAGTATTATCATGTGATTTTTCTAGAATAATAAAATATAATTTTTAATCTAAAAGCGTTCTCCGAAAATAATAGGTAGGTTATAACATATACATATGATTTTTTATTTTTAGTTCACCAAGTAAAACTATTTGAAACATGTTAAATGGTTCATTTCTTAATCGATAATAATACATAATTAAAAAGAAATTCTAAAAACCCTGTGCGTGCACAGGTATTATAACTAGTTATATATAACACAAATTAAAGAATTTAAGGTCAAAGCGGAAAGATTAATATTTAAAAATTCAATGGTGAACAATAATTATAGGACGGAGATAGTTTATTATAATAAAACAGAAAAAGTAACTTATCTCAAATTCACTTTTAGACTTCATTTTTTTAATAGCAATTGGGCTTAGAAAACTAATGTGGTGATATCTGAGCTTCACAAAACCCAATAAGTGAGTAGTGCATAAAATAAACTCAAAACCCTAGAACGCCTCTTTCAACTCAACCCACCAAAAACCCTAAACAAACAAAGAAACAACAACAACATGGCTAATGAAAGTGCTGGCAAAATGATTAAAACAATAAGCAAAAACTTTGATGAAATCAGCTTTGAGATAAAAGCCCAACTTGAAATTGATGAGCTTAAAGAAAGATTGAGAAACACAGAAAATGAAGTAAAACGTCTTAGGAAAGCTTTGAAGGAAGCTGCTGAGAATGCAAAACATGTTGCTGATCAATTTGAGAAGGCTTCTGCCGAGATTCAAGCTGCTCTGGATAAACAGGTATACACTTTTTTTTTTTTTTTTTACTATATTGGTTTGTTTTATTAGTGTTCATTTTTGCCTACGTTAAAAAATACTGGTGTGTTGTTGTGACTAGATTTATGATTTTTATTCTGTTTTGGACTATTAGTTTGTCATATTTGGTTTGAATTTGATTATTGGTCTTGTCATCATTTTTGTATGCTTACTTGTTGCTATTTTATATGGGGGATAATTGTCTGAAATGTATCTTACTTCGTCACTTTTTTGAGTATTTTTTAGAATAGATACACAGAATAATCGAAATTCAAAAAGTTAGTTATTAAATAGTCCTATTGAAAGGATGCTACGTACAACTAAAGAAAGTGGCAAGTAAGATACATTTTTAGACAATTATCCGTTTTATATGTTATGTCCGTTGGTGTTTGTATTGTCAAAGATAGAAGGTGTTTACTTTGGGGGTGTTTGGCTAAGATGGTTTTTTCGTTTAAGCTTATTTATGAGTTGGTCTGTTTAGGCTTATGTTTCGTACGATCCAATTTGTTTTGCTTATTTTGGACTTATGGGTTTATAGAAGTTTACTATGTCATAGCAAACTTTTATACAAGCCCTCCAAGTTCAAAATAAGTCAAAAGATTGAGTTTATGAAATAGCCGAAACCGATAAGCTCATAAATAAGTTTACACAAACACCCCCAAGCTTATTTTGGCATATGATTTCGGCTTATTTTAAGACTTTTGAGCTTAAACAAGCTTATTGTGATATATTAAACTTATGTAAACTCTCAAAATAAGATGGAAAAAATGAGCTTATAAAACATAACTCATAATCACATAAGCTTATTAACCCAAAAGTAAGCTTAAACAACCACCCTTGTATCTGCTTCTTATGCCCTTTTTTATATGAAAAGAAGCTAACAAAGTTCAATTTCTAGACATTAGATTTGATCAATCAAATTGTCTTTTTCTATCAATCAAAGAGTTAATGTGTAGCTACGTGGATAACTTGTTTGTGATTATAGCCGGTCGGTTAAATTTTTTGTTGTGATATGCCAAATAAGTTTTAGACTAGTATCTAGTGTTTTACACTAATTACAAAACCAAAAGCCGTTTCACTTGTGTTACTACTTATTGTATAATAAGTAGTAAACAGTTTCTTCTCGGCTTTTGTATTGTTCAAACATCCGAGGGTCTTGCATTTGTTGTCAATCATCTAGGTAAACGAATTAGAATGTTGTTATGAAAGTAGAAAAAATGATATTTATGAGCAGTGGATTCGTTATCACAAATTTACATTTTTAACAATAACTAGAACGATACGATACACGTGCAATGCGGCGGTGGGTACCTGTGACTATATTTTGCGTTATTCGGTTATTCTGTTACACTTTTAGTTGTCTTTATGCTTTATAAGTAGAGATGATTAAGGCAAATAATTTTCGTTTGAACAATCAACCTGCTTCATACCAAACTTCCTAACCAACCTGCTTTCTAACCATTTTAAATTTGAAATCCTTCTATAATAAACAATTAAAAGTCTGAATTTTAAGCCTTTTTAATTATATAATAGTCTCAAATGCATTATATAGTAGTATAGATAATAGCTTTTTCTCTCTTCTAGTTAGTAATGTTTGTCACTAGGAACAAATGCCTACATAGACACAACTCATGGCATGTTTAGTTTCGATTACTTGCCATTTGCAAATCAAATTCGTTTTTTTTTTTTTTTTTTTTTTCAACGTATTTTTTACCTCAAGCTGCTAATTGGATATGAAAGTATCATTACCAATAATTGACATTATTCTACGCATTCAGAATTGTGTACCAAACACCTTTATATTTTTATGTTAATGCTTGCAATTCCTCCTCAAGTTCTCTCTCTCATTTTTTTTCCTTTTATATTCAAGCTTTAACATGCCTCTTTCTTTCCATTTTGCAGTTCTAGTTGTGTTTAAAGAATGTCTTTTTGGGCTGTTCTAGATGCTAGGTTGTGTTGAAGTTTTTTGGATGAATGGTAGCCGTAACAAATATTACAAGAAGCTTTTGTAACTATTTAGAAAAAAATAATTATTCCATGGTTTATGTAGTACTTTATTGACCTTATTAACCTACTGCAATGGTGTCTACTATGTCTGTTCGTATCTCATGTTTTTGTTCTTGATTTCATGGATCAGCCATTGGATATTTCCTTGTAGAGGTCTAAATGTTTGAGATATAGTGTTCTTAAGTATGGATTTGTGAACTAATGATGCTTTTTTCACTATGGAATTAGCAAATCAGACACCCTTAAAAGAACTAACCTATTACATATTATGTATAATGCTTTTGCCATGGTCCGAAATGTTGGTAATGTTACTAATGTACAGTTTATCTTATAGCAATCTCAGAAACACAATAAGCTAATAAGTTGTTTCCAATGTTCGGCAAACTCAGCTTTGTTGGTATAATGGCCAAAAAGGAGATGCGTTGATATGATCGCAATATCGATTCAAATAAGAGAAATTTGTCCTACTTTATATAACGGTAGAATGGGTTTGAAGTGTTCGATTGAATGCATGAAGGAGATTACTCGTCGTTATGGCATTTTGTGTAGGGAATAATATAAAGTAATACAAATTGTTTTGTATAAAATTGTAAAACTACAACAACTTATTGAGGCCTGCGATTAGTAGTGTCCTTAAACAGAAATTCTTCCTATCTAATACGAACTGTTTAGAGGATAGAACAATCAATCAAGTATGAAACTTAATTCTAGTGAATATGATATGTTGTGATGATGGAAATAAATGATATTTGTGTGTTTTTGATGATACAAAAGTGACAAATTCGTGCTCTATATATAGGCACATGGTGACCCCAAAACAGTCAATATAACTCTTCAAATGGCCTTAGAGACACTTCTTTTCGTAACAGTCACAATGGTTCAGAATTAGCGACGCTTTAGCGACGACCTAGCAAAAGAATAACCGTCGCTAACTGCAACTGGCTCAAACAGTCGCGATGGTTCGCTCATTGATGCCTTTTTACTAGATCGAACCGTAACCATAGCGATTATACTCGTCTTTACCATAATGACGGTCAATTAGAGATGGTTTAGTGACAGAAAATCTGTCACTAATATCCATTTCGTGGATCTCTACAAAAACACAACAAAACTATTTTAGTAAGGTTCCAACAATCATTTTCTATTCAAACACCAATAATACCCCACATTTGAATAGAAAATAAGAAAATTAGTTATTATTCTATTTTCATCAAATGTAATATGACATGCATCAGATTAGGTGTCTTTTGGACTTGAGCCTATCCTAGTGAGTACATATCGGATATACTTTGTGGATAGTGAACATAAGTCTTGAACTAGCCACATTTTGTAGTAAATCGAGACAATAAGTATCACACATATCATATTTATGCAATATCAGATTCTTACCGTTGTGTTCATTTCGGTAGTGAGCATATCCTTATTCTTGAGAATTTTAGAGAACTTAGCCATCTGGTTCCCAAAGATGTGACCACACATCAAATTCGTATAGGTAATGCCAATCAAGAATATTCCGTAGTACTCCACTGTAAAGGCCATTAGCATTATTAAGAATTAAAATTCAGCCCTTAATCATCAACGGAAAAACACACAACATTCATCATAGGAATGAGCATACCTATGTGTTAGTACTTTTGAGTTTTTCTCAACTAGTTTTCCTATTGAACCTAGACCATGGGATCTCCAATTTTGCTAGGTTAGGTTTCCGCCGAGTAGTCACTCATTGTGTTGGCTTTAAGCCCATACCCCTCGATGTAAATATGACTTGTTCTCTACAAAGGCCTTTTGTCAAAGGATTTGCTATATTTTTCTTTGACTTAACATAGTCGATGGAAATGATTCCATTTCTTAACAAGTCCTTTATCGTATTGTGGCGACGTCTTATATGTCTTGACTTGCCGTTATAGATTTGATTCTTTGTTCTGGTAAGAGCAACCATACTATCACAATGTATACACACAACAGTCACAGGTTTTGGCCACAAGGGAATACCCTATAGAAAGCTTTTAAGCCATTCTGCTTCTTCAGCAGCTTTGTCTAAGGCTACAAATTTTTCTTCCATTGTTGATCTGGTATTCACAGTTTACTTAGACGATTTCCATGATACAGCAGCCCCTCCAAGTGTAAATACATAGCCACTTGTGGACTTTCCTTCATTATGACTGGAAATCCAATTGGCATAACAAAATCCTTCTAAAACAAGAGGATATTTGGTGTAATATAATCCATAAGCCATTGTATGCTTAAGATATTGAATCACTCTAACTAGTGCATCCCAATGATCTCTTCCCGGGTTGTGTGAGTATCGACTAAGCCGACTTACACTATATGCCAAATTCGGTTGTGTACAGTTCATTATATACATCAAGCTTCCTAGTACTTGTGTATATTGTAACTGAGATACACTTTGTCCTTTGTTCTTCTTGAGTTGAACCTTAGGATCAAAGGGAGTTACAACCAGTCTCTCATCATAGTGCTCAAATTTCTTAAGGGTCTTCTCAATGTAATGAGATTGGGTAAGGATGAATCCATTGGAATTATTTTGAATTCTTATACCAAGAATGGCATCTGCTTCTCCCATGTCTTTCATCTCAAATAAAGAATGAAGCATTTTCTTGGTTTGGTTTATAACATCCATATTTGTTCCCATGATCAACATATCATCTACATATAAACAAATAATTAAAAATGAATTTTTGTATTGTTTAATATAGACACATTTATCACATTCGTTTATCTGATATCCGTTTGATAATAGAGTGTTATCAAACTTCTCATGCCATTGCTTTGGAGCTTGTTTAAGGCCGTAAAGAGATTTAACCAATTTACATACCTTATGCTCTTGACCTTTGACAACAAACCCCTTGGGTTGTTGCATATAGATTTCTTCATCTAATTCATCATTCAAGAACGCAGTTTCACATCCATTTGATGTATAATCAAGTTGTGAATTTCTGCTATAGCCATTAACGTTCTTATAGAGGTTATCCTTATAACCAGTGAATAAGTGTCAAAGAAATCTTGACCTTCCTTTTGACGGTATCCCTTGTCTACTAAATGAGCCTTATACTTTTCTATGGAACCATCTGGTCTTAGTTTCTTTTTGAAAATCCACTTATGGCCTATTGGTTTATGTCCCAAAGGTAGATCAACCAATTTCCATGTATTGTTATGCACAATTGAGTCTATTTCGCTTTGAATAGCCTCTTTCCAATAAGGTGCTTCTGATGACTCCATAGCAGCCTTATATGTTTGTGGTTCTTCATTCACAATATAGGTCATATAATCCGATCCAAAGTCTTTATAGACTCTTGCATGTTTACTTCTTCTAGGTTCATCATTATCTTGTTGAACCTCAGAATTGTTGTTTCTTTTATCTTGAAACAACATCTAATACTCTTTTCCTTGGATTTGAGATTTGTTTCTCTTTATCCTTATAAGGAAAGATATTCTCAAAGAAATCTGCTTCAGCAGATTCTATAATTGTGTTGTTGCTTATGTCCTCTACATTGGATTTGTAGAATCCTTGGTTAGCAATTCTATTTTTTTCCCCCTCGAACAGTAAAATAGATTTCATTTCACGGATCCCAGAAGTAGTAACTACTAACTACTAACAATTACAGTATTGTTCACGCCTAACACCTATGCCAGTGGCAACCACAAACAAAAAATATTTGTTGTTTAAAATCTCATTGGACTACTTGATATTTTACACGAAACTTATTTCTGTCAAAAAAGATAATTAATTCTAAGCATTGTGATCCAGGAGCTTCCACATCAGTTCTCCTCGTAAGTATTCCAATTTCATGATATTTGTTCTTATTTTATTTAATAAAAGTCATATCCACATGCATACACAATAACACAAAGGTACGTATATTAGTACGTAGCGTCACAAAATCTGTAAATAAAATACGAGGATCAGTTGCAATTGTCAAACTTTTATTATACTTCTTTTAAATTCTACTAGGATAAAATAAAACAAGATGTAAAATCTGCTTTGATTTTCAAAAAGATAAATTAAGCAAACAAAATATTGTAACTTGTAACTCGTAAGTGTGTCCTAACGCTTAGGTATATGGCCGTCTCTCAGTTTTAAAGGCCTTGTGCAAAATTTGTACCTAATTAATATGCCTACAACTTTGACTGATATTTTTAAAAAAATTAAGTAAATACCCTTGCGATTAGGCGTATATATCATAATTGATATTGTATCGTTAACTCTAACATTTCTGTTGGTGTAAACGCTTTTGAGAGCCGCGATATATAGAATGCAAACTTTTGGCACATTCAAAATTTTGAGGTCTTATGCTACACATCGCACATCCTCAAATACCGCCCTACCTACGTATGCCATATGCCCATATAAACATCATATCATTTAATAATCTTTGATAAATAATAAAGAAGGTCTGGTATTGGAGACAAGTAACGACCACGTATCCGTGTCAAGAATCGTGTATGAACTCAAATCTTTTGTAGCATAAAAATTATATTGTGCATATCTTTTTAGATCTCATCCGTTGATTACTGTAACCACTACTTGATCTGTTTTATATTTTATACTTTTTGATTGTTGGATTTTCCAATGTTGGATGAAGGAGTATTTAGGAGCTTCCACACTAGCTTAGTATTAAAACAAGGAATATTTCTCAATCACTTCCACTAATCCTTTAGTAATATAAACACGTTTTAATTATATTTAAAAATGTATTAAAGGATCAACGCTGCTCAAATTATTGCCAATTATTATTACTATGAGAAATTGAATTAGTACATAAGTATGAGTAACGATATATTGTTTAGAACTAGCTTAGAGACCCGTTGACACTGAGTAATTTTTTTTACAGAAATAAGGAATGAGATGATAAGAAAAAGGATAACGTAAACATGTTGCATTGAATACCATGTTTATCATAAATGACAACTTCAAGGCTTTTTCTTTAATATTGTGGAAACATCAATAAAAGTAAACGACAAAATGTAATTTTAAGCAAGCCAACAAATGTAAACATGTTACATTAAAATGAGGCCAAGGTTCATACGTTACATGAATTAAAAGTTGAAGTTTCATAAAAAGTTAACTATTAAATTTAGGAGACTTTTCCGGATCAAATTCTAAGTGTGCATTATCGTAATCAATGCAATCCAAACTCTCCTCGTCACTATAAAAAGGCACATCAGTTGAATCATCTTCTTCAAAACAAATGCTTGACGGATAATATTCCTTCTCATCTTCAGAGATTTACGGTCACTTTCTTCCTTTGCCAGTTTTTTTGCTTCATCGGTCCACCACTTGTACCACTCGTTAACATCAAACTTTTCATCTTCTTCAAATTCATTAGCCTTATCTTTATCGTTGGCTGCACGTAATAGACGAAGTTGAAAAAAAAAAAAAAAAACTTAATTGAAACTGTTGTTCAAAAGAGTACATAAGTTTTTACATACCTTTGCTTGTTTCTTGAACACTTGAAGCTTCTCTTTGAAAACGTGTTTTCCTAAAATTACATAAGCATTTGATAATCCAGAATAGCTCCTAAAACAAAGTGCATCAAAAATATAATTTGAATGTTTACGTGTTTGAATGTGTACTTACTTTGCGTGGTTCTCTTGGACTTTTTGGCTGTCATCCTCCTTCTGCGGCTTCTCTTGTTACTTTCAGACATTATATAAGAATTAGAATGGCAGATTTTTCTTTAAAGATTGTATGAAACTTGTTTTGATATCTGATTTAGGGAAATGAGGTTGAATAAGAAATTTTTGGAAACTAAAGAGTCCTATGTTTAATGAAAATTTAGTTAATGTTTCTTGGTCAAATGATTCAAACGTATTAGTGGAATGGAATGTTGAAAGTCCCATGTTCATGCAAGATATTTCTTTGGAAGTTCATGCAAGATAATTCGTTTATTAAAAGTTCTTATGGAATAATAATTGTATTATTATTATGTTGAAAGTAATTAAAATGGTAGTATATATTGTAAATGCAAGAATTTAGTTGTAACTTTAAATGACACCTAAGGTTCCATGTATTAAGTAAGTAAAATATGTTGTTTTTGATAACATATAGTAGCTTAGAATATATAATAAAAGTGAGAACATGAGAAAGTAAATCGAACGTGTGAATTTTACATACCTTTTTAAGTTTGAATCATAGTCCTTCAAGCACTTCTCTATACACGACATTTGTTGTAGTTTTGGAGACATTACCATCACGATCACAAACGACAACCTTCAAACCTTGCTTGCTTTTTACTCTTGATACACCAACTTTAGAAAGTGATTGGCCTTGGTTTTTGTTGATTGTCATGGCAAACGAAACCGAGATAGGATATTGTTTCCAGAAAATATTTAGTGGCAAACGCTTATCTGATGGAGTAATCCTCAACCTTGTGCAAATGACGTATCCGCCCCTTTCATAATATACCAAAAATTGATTTCCAAAGCACACTTATAAATCATAATTCAACATTACAACACTACCATACAAAGGGTCACAATAGCTAAATCTTTATTCTTATGGTTCAACGTTACAACGCTAACATACTACAAAAGTAAAGTCTAATATACGACCATCTTTACGTTCAACTGAGTAAGGGTTTGAAGGAAAATGTGGCAAAGCAATCAATATTGTACAGATTAAACTTTACCATTTTAGCAGCTTATTACATAAAGAATGTTCTGCAATAAATTTGTTCCCTTGAGAGCTTGACCTAACTTATCCAACAATAAACCTTATAAATGGGTCAACTTGGGATACGTACTACATCAAACGGGTTATAAGCAAAATACAACCATCCATTTTTACATTCAAAGTTAAAACTTGGAAACTGTAATGGATACACAGGCGGGAATTCATATATGGAGTTATTCAAACTAAATTTCCTCTAGTGGATTACATGGATAAACGAAGCTATAGAAGTTGTAAGACCAAACATTATGTGCAAAATAGTAATCATCCTGAAAATTACTTCTAAAAATTAATCTTTTCTTTTACTACGGGTCCAAAAAGCCATAGAATATGACACATTCAAATATGAGAATGGCATACCCTCTGAAAGCAAGAAGTATGGCCGGTAGATAGTGGAGAATGGAAATAATTAAAGTAGATTACAGTATCTGCTGAGGTTATAAGATACGAAAGCAACTATGATAGTGGTAGATATATTTCAATTTTGAGAAGGAAAATTAGTATAGCCAGTTTCTGATAGAAGCTCATATTCAGATCGACTAAAAGCCAAGATAGGTGCTAAAACGGAACTACAGAAACACATATAGGAACCACAACAGAAGGCCGCGACAGAATTTGCACCAATTACACATACGCGACTTTTTCTTGTCCGCCTCAGTATTCAACTAAGTTGGTTTTACCAACGATATTGGCCTTTTATCGATTTGAATGCTGACTACTAAAAAAAATGTGGATGCTATCTTTTGATTTTGAAAAAGCAAAACAGTTACTGCTAACATCATGGATGCGAATCCAAATAACATCTAAAACTTCATGACACAAATCGTAATGCTTTAGATAGCTTACAATCATCCTATAACCTCGTAAACCAACAAAAGTAACGTTACCAACTTTACGGAAACTAAATAAGCTCATAAGGTGAGAAAATAAGGTAATCCAACAAAAGTAACCTTACCAAGTTTACGGAAACTAAATAAGGTCATAAGCTAAATAAACTTATATTTGTACTAAAGTATACTTATTCTTAATCCTCAAACAATAACCTAAGTAAGCCCATATCACAAAAGCTTAAAAATAAAAAAATAAAACCCATAACCAATATAAGAGGAGTGGATAGTGTAAAACAAAGAAGTAAATGTAGCAGGATTATGGATTTACCTTAAGGGTTAGCCCTACGAATCCAAATAATGTTTGATCAAATGAAATTTAAAATAATACTCAAAACCAAAGCTCTTAACAACTCAAAATCGTATTTGCAATATGTGGTTAATATTTGTTGGCAAGACCAAGAAGAAGATGTTGTTACCATTAATGTCAATAGCTCGGCATTGACTAAACCATGCAGTCCATTCCTTGAGGATCTCAGCAACCTTATAACATCAATGTTGGCGAGCATTGCAACATGCAGAAGTCACAAAGTAAATACTACAACCAATGAATACAATCACAAAGTAAATATTAAAAAAAAAATGATTAGCAGCTTATCACTCAAGCTCTCAAGGTATTAATTTTTCTTCTCGAGCACGTATCCACGCACCTTGACATCACCTGTTAAAAACAAACATCATAGGATTTTGAGATTAATGAAAGAAACTAAAAATGTATATTCATTTTTTTACTACTTTCAAATGTGTAAACATCTATTCATTTTTTACTGCTATTAGTGTGTGCATTTGTTTACGGTGAACGAACTTTTGGCTGATGTTTGTTGTAACTAAGAAAATTCACAGCCATGAATCTAAAATCTTATTGTCTCTATTAGTAGCACCATTTATCATTAGATAAAAAAAAAATACATTGCTATATCCATACCTATGACAGCTAAACTGTACCATAAGTAAAAAAACGAATAAACCTTGAGCCTTTTGAGATAAGGGCGGCAACTTTTATACTAAATCTATAGCAATCATCAAGAGTGTAATCAGGAAAAATAACATGATTAAATCATGTATTCTTTATCATGGCATAATTGCGATGAGTTTAATGGTAAAATACAGAGTTGCAATTTCAACCCATTTACTCATGAATGGGTAGATTTCGCTTGTGTACATGTATTTTAGCTTAAACAGGTCAAAATTAAAACATAAGCCAAAGCGTAAATTTATCACTAATGCATACAAACCTTTTCAACTCTTTTATTGAAAAGGACCAAAGGTTAATGTATGTAAACTTATAATAGTACTCAAGTAATGACAAATAACAAATTAATTATTTATTGATGTGTTTACGGGTCAACACAATTTGACCCAGCCTGCTTCGACCTGTACTATAAAATGACCCTTTTCAATCCGACCCCATTGTCTACCCCCATTTTGCCATGTTTAATATAATTTTATTGGTTTGCGCTAAATAAGAACCTCACCTGGTTACTTAACTTCGTCATCTGAGGTTCTTTTTCCAAGTTTTGTCCTGCATAACAAAAAATACATAAAAATTTCAAATATTGTATTCCATCCCACAAAACAGTCTTTGTAGGATGGATAATTGACTTAACAAACATGCAAGGAGCTATAAATCACACAATATCACACATTTTGTAACCCTTTAGTAATAAACAGTTAGATCTCTTAGCTGGGTGCGTACTGGTGTGGTTAACAATTTCAACATTTCCTATTCTGGCAGTTGGCAAATACTCATTATACAACCCCATGTCAAAGAAACAATTCTACTGATTTTAATTTAAAATATTTGTTTCTGTCATTATTAAAAAAAATTAAGACATGCTGTCAAAATCAAACATTTGTGTTTATTCATGTGTTCATGGGACTGAGTCATTGAGGGTATAATGATATTACAGCTATTAGTGATTTTAGTAGATTTTTTCTTGTGAAATGAAAATGTTTACAGGTACTTCTGTTCTCTAAGTAAAGAACTTACTGGCAAGCTGAATAGTTTGATTTCGGAGATCATCTCTGACATGATTAACAAAAAAAAAAGGAAAAAGATTACTATAGAAAACAATCAGCAGGTCAAATGTTATAACAAAATTGTCTAAATAACAAATGGTTGATGATTACCTTGTTATGAGTTATAACGGGTTCCATTGATAGCAGAAATTGTTGATACTCAAAACTATAGGCTTCCTAACATAAACTGATTAATCATAGCAAACATACGCTTGGAGCTAAATTTCTAATTTTCAACTCTCGAGTCACCTTGCATATTCAAAAACAAAACTACGAAAGTATCAATCAGGAACTTTCGAAATACCATCAATTGTGTCTCAACTGAAATACCATCAATTCTGCTTCATCAAGTATAGCTAAATTTAGTTTAGAAAATATTAACAAATGAAACACAAAAGATCATCTAATTTCTCTTACTTGAGAATCAGCAACAGAAGACATCAGGACGTTGAACACATTAGAGAAAGCAAGACATGGTATCCATTTGTTATGGTCTTTAAGCTTCATCTTCACCTGCTCACATAAATAATAAACATCAGGTTCACTTATTAACAAACTTGATTCAGAGACTTATTTTGCAATAAGAATGAAAGAACCACCTCATCACCCTTAATGATATGTTTTTACTACATCAAAAACATAGTAGAAAAGTTCTTTCGGGCAATAACATTAAATAATCATTATACATAACGTCCCACCACCACCAAGAATGCTATTACAAAAAAAAAAAAAAAAAAAAAAAAAAAAAAAAAAAAAAACTCAAACCAAACATTTGTTCTCAATTCTTCCTACATACTTTTCTTAACAAAAGCAATGAATGGTAAACTTTAGAAGAATAAGAACAAATTATAGAACCTCAATATATAGTTCCTATATATCAAGAAAAACCTGCACTTTATAAAAACTAAAATCCAAAAATTACTGATATGATAAAAAAATAACAATCGACTACAGTTTTTCTCCAATTTATAAAAACTAATTCATGCAATTAATTCTCCCCTATTTTTTCTAAGGTTTTGCTACAGCAGAATGGAATCGGAAAAAAAAGTGATTATTCCCCCAAATTTTTTAGGGTTTTGCATCCACACAATTGAACTGGACTAAATCAAATCAAATATATTGAATTCAATTGAAACAAAACTAATTCATCAAAATACCTGTACTATGTGATTCAAGAATACTTTATAACATTATAAGCAATTCAAAATAAATAAGTAACAAAATTATTGAAAAAAATTATAAAACTCACATATTACTGCCAACACCAAATCGTAGGGAGGAAGAATCGGGTGTAACTGAATCAATAATGGACCATGAAACTGTTAAAATCGCATTTACTATTTTACAAAAATAGATTAACACATCCTGCTGACTTTCTCCTTTTGATTCACAAAAACCATGGCATAAACCGATTGTACTTTAGATCTAAATGTGGAAGAACACGTCAGAGAATTAAACCGGATTTTAATGCATCGCGCTTAGGATGGTTGTCCAAAACCATCGTTTATTAGATAAAATAGATTACACATTTCACTTTTACTGAGTTTTTTGTAACGTAAAGAAATTTTATTAAGTACTAATAAACTAGCAAGTATCACTTTTAGTGAGTACAATATTTAAATCTAACATTATTACAAACATAAAACTAGGCAAAGTTTTTATAGTATTTGTTTATATCCTTTTGGTCTTCAACTCCAGCTCAAGCCAACTATGGAGTGTGGCATTGGGACTTTAAATTACAATATTTTGATAGTATTGACTATTGAGTTACAAGATTATAAGGCAAGTATAGTTTTTGGATTACAAGTCCACTCTAATCATTTACACACAACTTTTAATCTTTTCTAACGACGAGAATGGTTGCCATCACATAGAGTGTCACTTGTAGATTCTTTTAAGCTAAGTTGTTTATTTTACTGCCAAAGAACCAAGGCCGTCTTTTAGGGAGTGCAAGCGGTGTCATTGCACAGCGCCACCGTTTAACGAGGGACACAAAATTTCATGCACTTCTATTATATATATATACACGGTATGAGACTTGAGTTTAATTAGTTTATGCACTACTGATACATGTGCATTTTGTGTGTGCATTTGAGGGTCTCTTTATAGTAATGGCACAAGGCCACTAAAATCCATGAGACGGCCCAAACCCAAGCCATATATATATGCATGAGTCATTTCTGACCTATTTGGCCCGTGACCTGATTAGCTTTGTGAATTGATCAGATGCTTCATATTGCACCATAGCCTGATTAGCTATTCCACACTCTTAGAAAAAGTGATACTTTGTCTATTAGTGATCGTCCATAACATAAGAAACAAGTTGGCCAAGATATGAAAACCACGGTCTGCATAGTTATATGTAGTGATTATTGATTAATAATCGTGATATTTGCATCGGGCGAAAGATTTTTCTTTTTGCTTAAAGGATGAAATTCTGCAGCCTCATGTACTCCGATTGTGTAAAATGCATCCACAAGTGGCTTGATGCATGCTACAACGTCATTCTTGAACATGGTCGAGCAGCTACCCTCCTCTTCTTGGACATCGGATTCCACACAAGCTTTACAGGCCAATAAGATATCAAATGCACGATTTCTAAAATGTCCTACCACCAAAGCCTCAAAGTGCTGCATGCATTACTAGCTAGTTAGTTACTTGCTTAATGGATGACTAAGCGGGGGGGGGGGGGGGGGGGGGGGGGGGGGGGGTGGATATACAAGAAAACTGCAAGTACCTTTCTCGTTGTATAGTAAGGAACATCGATCTCCGGCCATAGTGTGAATCATTTTTTGATATTCCAGTCCATTAAAGAAAGGTGCCGCGTTTAAAATTAAACCCTGTACGGAGACCAAAACTTGCAGCATACTTGAAGTGTTAGGAACCCACTTTGCGTCCTTCTTCCTGCCACTTGTCTTCAAAAGGCTCATGCAAACTTCACCAGACATGTGTACATTTGGATTGATACCAAAACCACCAGAGCGATATCTCACAAGCTGAAACAAAAGAAGAAGAAAAGTAAAGGAATATGTGTGTTTATGTATATATATGGAGATCATATATAACAAAAGAAGAAGAAGAGATGACATACAGGCGGGCTAGAAGGATATGTGCATGGGAAACAAACATCAAAGAAGAAGAGAGCATCATGATACGGCGTTCCCTCTGGTCCAATAATCACAGCTCTCATAAGATCTGTCCTCGATTCATAAACCCTCACAAATATTCCATCTGTAACCAATTACACAGTAAGTAAGGATCAAAATTCTTTCTCTCTTTATCAAACAAAAAGCTTTATATTTCTACCAAACTCATAATCCACCTACCAGGCAAGTCTTTCTCAAGAATCGTCCATTCTTCATGTATTCTTTTAACCCAATTTTCCAGGGGCTGGAATGTACCACATGCAATGATGTATAAAAATGATGCAAAGATAGTAATATATTATTGTGTAGAAACATAAAAATGATGTTACCTGCTTCGTTGGTAAACTATGTGCTGAAAAAAGATGATCCGAATGGTCAACGACTGTGTCAAATTTTTTAAAGCTTTTATACCTTTTCTCAACATCTTCAATTTTATCAAGACTTGCCATGATACTGTTATAAGCATCATCATCATTCTGGTCCAACGTCACATCATCCATAGAATATATACCAACGCTTGAATTCCTTTCTATCAGCTTCTTAATAAGTGATTTTGACAATTCATTCATTGTTGGCATCCCGGCCAAACTTGAAATGACTTGAGTACTATTAGAGATAGAAGTACCCGTGTTACCGAAACAGGCTTTCTTTGCTTTCTTTTCTTTCTTTGCTTTCTTTGCCGTGTGATCCCCGTCGTTCGTAGATTTCCTTTTTGTAACACCCGACGAGACTACACCTTTCTTTAAATTTTGTTGATCATGCAAAGGAAATTTAATTTCACTTAAAGGAAGGAATTCTTTAGCTTCTTTTGCACCAATTTTGATAAATGCATCTACAAGCGGTTTGATGCATGAAGCCACATCATTCCTAAAAGTAATTGAGCAACCCTCTTCTGTTTTACCCTCAAGAAACCCGCCTTCTATATAACCTTTACAAGCCATAAGGATATGACATGCACGATTCCGAAAATGGCCAATTACAAACTCCTCGAAGTTCTGCATATAATTAGTTGTTAAGAGCCTAGATATAATAGGAAAACAAAAACAACATAACTTGGTAGTTACCTTGGGTGGTTTGTTAATTGTATGCACCATTGATAGGAGTGACTTTATAATAGTATTCTCGTTGTATAGCAAGGACCACTCTTGTCCATTTGTAGAGCCTTGTAAATTTCTGTACCCAATATGGTTGAATAAAGGATTCGATATCAAAATTACATCCCGTATGTTGACCAACAGCTGGAGCATATTTGAAGTCCATTGAACCCACATATCCTGCTTCTTCTTTATGGAGCCATTGCTTGTTTGTTCGTAAAGGGTCAAGCTAACTTGACCACACATGTAGATATTTGGATTTATTTGAAGGCCATAAGAGTGATAGCGCACAGACTGAAACATAAATTCGAATCAATTAATTGAAAAAAAAGGTTACTATCTTTTGTAAACAATCATCGTAAGTGGATAAAATCAAGAAGAAGCAGAAGAAGTGATCAGGACGTACAGGCTTAAAGTTATATGATGAAGAACTGCTGAATGGGAATTGCACATCAAAGAAGAAGAGACCATCATGTTATGGTGTCCCTTCTGCTCCAATAATCACAGCTCGTAAAATATCGTTCCTTGATTCATAAGCCCTCACAAATACTCTTTCTGTAACTAACAAAATAAATGAAAACTCAATTTACTTTCTTTCTTTATTAAACACACAATAACCGATTTGTAATAATGAATTGGCATATGTATCTACCAGGCAAGTATCTCTTAAGCATATCATGCTCTTCCTTTATTCTATTCTGTTCTATATATATTGGCACCTGAGCAAAACATATCACACATGTATATGCATATAAAATCTAAATAACAACACCATAGTATTATTATCAGCAAATAGTGAATAAACCAATGAACTTGTGAAATGTGTTCAAATGATATAATTGTTGCAGACTTGCAGTGACTAAAACAATTCAATGAACTGAAAACAGACACACAGAGAAACTTGCCTTTTTACGTGCTCCAATAAGATGATCTGAATGGCCAGTGACAATATCAAACTTCTTGAAGTTTTCATACCTTTTCAAAACATCTTGTTCGTTTTGATCAACAAGGCTCGGCAATGGGGCGCTATTTTTAACAGCATCATGGTCCACTAACACATCTTCCATAAAATTCTTATATATACTAGCTCCTGACAGCTTTTCCAACGCCCCCTTCATATGCATCTTACGTGCTTCACTCATAGTGTATGGACCGGATTGAATAAAATCTAAATATGGCACGTGTTCTTCTGTGCAGATAATAAACAATACACATGACGCACAATTCGATAAATAAATTAGTAGAAATAGCAAAATTAACTAAATATCATGAATCAACTGTTTAAGGAACAGCATTAAGGAACAACAAATTAACTAATTATAATATATACGACGAATATTATTAAGGCCTCTAACAAGAAGCTAGTGACAACAGAATTACAAAGTTATACTACCAGCAAAGATTAAATTTCTAATCCAACCGATCCACGAAGGACTAATCTCCTAATTCTATGAACAATACAAGCATATATGTGACAATGATTTAATATCCTACTTCTACGACGTAATCTCCTCTAAAGTTTACAAAAATCAAACTACAAACTTACATATTGTAACAATGCGTGCACATGAAATCGAAACTAATAATGACCCTGCAAAGTTTTTTGTTTTTGTTTTTTTGGTTAATTTTTATTAGGTTAAAATTGAGTCAGTATAAAAAAAAAAAAATAGAATGAACGATATAACCTCCCTTTAAATAGTTGTTTTTGGTATGTAAAATCTTCTAAATTTTGAAAAATTATTTTAATGACTGTCGCCTCTTCTATTAAGTTTGTCAACTTGACTAGTTTAGCCCTTCGAGTGTAAACTTATATATAGATACAGAACCCGAGCCCGTCACAAGATTATTCTCAAATTAGTTTATACGACATAAATTTCTAGGTGTTTTCGTCCTGCTCCTTGATGGCCTAATGTGGATTTGGAGTGCGTCATTATGAGAGTTGTGATGTGATGTGGTTGCAACTTGCAATGTTGTATCGACATCTTTATTAGCACTTCGATCAAATGAACCTCTAATAGTCAGCCGGTTCTCATGTTGTTTTTGTTTCCAAATTGTGAATGGAACCGAAAGAAGGTGTATACGGCTTTCACTCCCAATGATGGAAGGGAAGTTAAGGGGCCGTTTAGTTGGTGAAAATTTTTCATGTTTTTCTGTTTCTAAATTTCTAGAGAATGAAAATAGGTGAGAAGAGTAGAATGGGTTTTTCAAACCTTTAGTTAAAATTTAAAGAATGAGAATTTCATATTTTTTAAAATTGTTGAAAAAAAGTTGACTAAACAGATTTTCAGTTTTTCTCTTTTCATATGAAAAATTTCCTGAAAAAATAAGAAAATTTTCACCAAATAAACGACCCCTAACCATGTTCTCGAAGTTTATCTTATGAAAACAGACGGGAGAAAGAAAAAGATAACATAGTAAAAAAGTATTGTGATGGTAGTAGAGGTTACAAAATCTCAGTCTTAACAGAGGGTAAGAAGAAGGACCATTCCCTCTTTCCTATGGCTTAAAAGCACCTTCATCATGTCAAGCTTCAGGCAAGCGTTTACTGAATAACCCATAGAGATATCATCCACAGTGTAAGTATTACTGAAATAGTAACAGTTGGCACGCCATTGACATTAGACTATCAAATCGTAATTGCAGTTTTTTTTTTCTTTTTCTTTTTCTTTTTTTTTTTTTTTTTTTTTTTTTTTTTTTTTTTTCCATAACTAATATGATTATGGTTTCTTCTACACTTTTAATAGAGATCATTTACCCCTCTTTGTATTAAAAGAACACAGTTCTGCATCTAACCATATTCCTTATAATGGTGAAAAAATTCGTCATCAACCAATAAATGCCTCCGAGTAGTGATCGACTGTGATCACCTCATGGTTTTGACTACATATTAGTTAGTCGACAACATAATATGATTTTTCGTACTGTTATTTGACTATCGGTACCAGAAAACTCACCAATCACCATCAACAAGTCAAGTGCAACAAGCAATCATGGCCTCTGTATACATACTTGCTGACGATAATTAATCACAAGTTGGAGTGATTGGAACTTCCTATTAAAACTGATTTTTATACATATTAAAATAATCTGATATCTTTTTGAGATTATCAAAAACTGTTCTATATGTTATTGTCTATGTTACATGTTATATCAATTCTTATTATGATGGAAACAGTTTTAATAAGCTATCCGAAATACTTTAATCTTTTTATATGAGCTTGAAGATAATGCTTAATTTTGCACTTTAATTGTTGGTTTAATTAGATTCAATAAAAATCATAGATACAAGACCAGAAGATTAAGGATAGAACGAAGTGCTGATAACGACATAACGTACAATTTATGTTGGTTTGACCTTGTATACATCGATCTCTCATGACCCATGATGCTAGATGTCCGTAAGGGTGTTTGGCAAAATACCCAGAATAATAGCTCATAAGTGTAAAGTGAGATAAAAAGATAGGCGAATAAAAACCCCAAATAGAAAACACTATAAAAAACTTATAAGAGGGTGTTTGGTTTAGCTTATGGTTTTCACAAAAAGTGAACTTCAAAAGGGCAAAAACCTATTTTTCAGCCTCCAATAAGCTATTTAATATGAGCTTTTAGCAAGTATATTAAGCCAGTAAACACCTCAAATAAGTTAGCCAAACTTCCATAAACCTCACGTACATGAGCTAGCTGAACACCCATAGCTCTGCCGTCCGAACAGACTTATTCGACAACGAAGAACCCTTATAACATACAAACCAAACAAACCCATGTAATTTATGGTATAGCCATACCCATATCAACAAAATCATAACAAATAACATCACAAAATACATACAAAAACAAATAGAACAAATATCAACCATAATTTTCTTAACGATTATTCAAAAGTCAAAAGTAACAAACTTTGCATCACCCACAAAAAACTGTGTAAATCAACCAGTTCAACATCCACGATGTAAATAAACACTTTATAAAAACGTCAATAAACCGAAGTATCTCTAATAGCCTGTTGTTCAGTCCAACCTTTATTTGACCAGGCCTTAGTCAAAATTTTCAGTCCAGCCTTTTGTTTGTCGGCCGACTCTTCGAAATTTTCAAGAGCTATATCCATTTCGGTCCTCATGTATGCAATACGAGCATCCCTTTCAGCAATCGTTTTACGTTTTTTTTCAATCTTTTTACGTAGTTTAATATTCACCCTTCGAAGTTCCTTGTTCTCCGTTCGCAAATCATTGATAAGATCAGCATTCATGTCAGCCATTGCTTTGATCTCCTTCAGTTTTGATATTGCGAATGCGTTTGAGGGTTTAAGGTTTCGGCAAACGATGAAGATGATATATATATATAGTCGATGTAACCATATATATATATATATATATATATATACACACTTTCTAAAGTCACGGCGTACGCTATTTACTATGTATGCTTTACAAATTTAGCCCCTTAGCTTAAGGATGTTAACTTGGTAACCTTATTTTAAGGATGTTAATGGGGTCTAAGATATTTAATGTAGTAGTCAATAAATAGAATTAATGCAATTATTAAAACATCTCTTAAACACAAGTCCTGTAGTAAATGTCATTAATCTATTTTATCTAATATAATAAGGTTTTTTACAAGTCCTTTAAGCACCCCGCATTAAAAATTCGTTTAATGCAGTGATGTGTATTTCCTTATTTAGCGAGTATGTACAAGCAATCCACGGCACAAATTTTATACAATAGTCAAAGTGATTTATATGGTAACTTTTAATTGTGTTTGTACCTATTAAATTCGTCCCATTGACCTTCAAAAGAAACGCTCCATTTTTGTAAAGTATTAAACAGCTTCAATAAAAACGCTCCTCATTAAACTCTTCCCAACCCTACACGCTCCTCATTCAAACTCTTCTCTTCAACCAATCTTCCTCACTACTCTTCTTTTTATTTAAATCGATATTCAATTTTCAGTTTCAATTCACCAATTAAATTTAATGCATTCAAAAAAAAAACATCCAAAATCAACTTATGAATTGGTCTATATATATTTGCTTCAAGGATTATCATCAACCCTAATTCAGGACTGAAAATTCGTATTATTGAACAAACTCCATAATTTCGGTAAGGTTTAATTGTATTGAATCGATTTGGTTTGTAGTATTGCTGATTGTGGTGTTTTGATTTGTTTTATGGTTGATTTGCATTTAATTAATAGGTGTTACAAACCATCTTTATCTCTACTCCAGTTCTCCATATTAGGTTTGATGTTCATACAATTTTTTTATTTTATTTATTTATTTATTTATTTATTTTTTTTTATTTATTTATTTTTTTTTTTTTTCATTTTGTGGTTCATGTATTAGGGTTGTTGATCATGCCGACGACTACTAATGACATACCCACAACCAGATCAAGGTATGTTGGATTTCCAATTCAAGTTTCAATTACTTTATACATATAAGCGATTCATTAAACCTTGAAATATGATTTCTATTAAGGGTGTTTTTATTTTGAATGTTGTGAAGGTTTAGGGTTCTTTTCACCTCAAATTAGGGATTTATCAGAGCTCATTAGTCCATTGATGATAAAACGGTAAACTTTTTGTGATTAGTTTAATTTGATTTGTGTTGAAGTTGTGTTGTCGTTAAGATTACATTTATATGTTTTTTATGCAATTAATATGACATGATCCATTTAACATCACAGTTGACACTAAACCCATTCAACAATCAATACATAAAAACATCAAAAGGTATGTTATAGTTTAGTTTCATCTTTATTGGCTTCTTTGGTTGTTAGTGTGATATTTCATACCAGGTGAACGATAAGTTTTGACCACTAGAGAATAAACAATTGTTGTTTCTTTTGAAAGTTGAAAGAGGATAACTCTACCACAATGTGTGTTTTTTTCTTTAAAGGCTACTGATATGACCCACTAACTTGAAAGTTAACCTACAATCATGATATTGTAAGTCCAACTTTTTTATTGCAATATTCAAGACTTTAAAACTTCTTTAATCATTTTTTCGTGTAACTATTCTTGATTGTTACTTTGATGGTCTCGAATTGTTTAGTTATCTTAACTTTACTGACCATTGTTCTATTTTCTCTCTCTCAGCTCGCCAATGCATACACCGAACTTAATGATCCAGTGGTACAACGACAGAGATTTGCTGAACAACTCAAGGTATCACACATCTTATAAGATAGACATCGTTATTGTATTAATGGATTATCTGAGGTCATCATTTGCCACCGGTTTACTTATTAATAGGTTGATCTGGTTCTTAGTTACTTTTAGTGACTCAAATGACATATAATTACCTAAAAGGAAATGGTCAAACAGATTAGTCTAAGTGAATTGTTTTTATAAAGAAAAATATGGTTATTATTGGTTATTTCTAAAAACCATACTCGCTCACAGAAAATGTGGTTCCATCTTTCAACTTTTTTTTTTTTGGTGATATTGTCAATCAAGTGCTCACGATATCTAAAAGACCTAGATAATTATCAAGTATGTCTGCTTTTATTGTTCTTGATGTGTCGGGTAAACTTATCCTGTTTTGACATGTACAAGAATAAACCATTACTCAACCCGTTAATTTTGTCTACAATTTCAGGATCGGCAGTCAGGTGATGACGAGGCAATGGCTTTGGATGAAACGTTTATAACAGCTCTTGAATATGGGTTGCCTCCAACTGGTGGTTGGGGTTTGGGTATCGATAGACTTGCTATGTTGCTCACCGATTCACAAAATATCAAGGTTTGTACTTGCTATGATTTTAACTGTATAGTTGATTCACAAAATATCAAGGTTTGTAGTTGGGAGAATCATGAAAAGAAGAAAGCCGAGTTAGAGATGAAAAGAATAGAGGTAACATTTTCGTGTTTTTTTTATTTTAGTGGGCTACTAATAGTTATAGTATATGACCTTGATAAAAGAAAGAACCAATTTATAGGGTGGTTGGGATTGCTTATTCTTGAAGTGCTTATCTGCTAATTAGCAGTCTGACATGTTGGTACTGACTTACTTATTATGGTGTGTAAGTAGAGAACCTTGATCATCCAAAAACTCAAAAACGTTTATATGTTTTTAAGAAAAACGTGTTACGCACCTCAATAAGAAATTCCAAACACCCACTCAATTTGTGATCTAATGATGATAGTTGTTGAACCCGTTTGATATATCGTTTGGAATTTGACATTTTGGTTTTAATTGATGCTAAGAAACATGAACGTACTAATATAAAATTTGGATATGTTCTTGAACTACATGAGTAATGTAAGGCACACGGGTACTGGATGGACAGAGAGCCCAAAAACCATGTTCCCACTAATTAAGCAGTTGAGTGAAAATCATATTAGTGTGCCATTATACAGATGAGTAATAGTTGACTCATAACATTCCTATTAGTTTTCATCTTAAATAAATTAAGTTGAGTCCAAACTTTTGAATATTGACTTTTATCTATGTATGCAGTGGTGACTCGACTTAATTGGTGCCATATAACCTGCTCCATGCACCTTATACAAGGAGATGGTACATTTAATACCGAAGTATTTGATAAGCAATTGAAAATGGTTGAATACACACTCTCTATTGGTGTTGTTGCCATCATGGAACCTCAAAATAGTGGTAAGTCCTATATAATCTCTTGAAAATTGAACATATTGTTAGTATTATTGTCGTTGCCATCATGGGACCTCAAACCGTTAACACATGTTATTTGCTACGTATTAATAGATGAGGCAAAGGAATTAAATAACTAAAAATGGTTAAATATCGGACCATGTTAGAATTGAATGAAAAATTACCTGAGTTAATTGTTTACGTTTTGATTCTTAATTCTGAAACAAGCTTCAAGGTTTGAGTCATTCTGAACAAGCTTCAAGCTTCAAGGTTTGATTCTTAAGAGTTGTTTGGTTACTTTTGTGAACAAGGAAAAAACTTCAAATTTTTTGGATAAGCTAACGACACAGTAGGCTCACTCGAAAAACTGAAACTGTATACATGATTCAATTTTTTACAGCTGCTGTAAAAGGAAACCTTTATTATTTGACATTTTTTTTGCCATATATGGTATAAACAAAACCGGATACAAAAAAGTTGACATCAAACATAACCATTAGCGTGCTTAATTAGGGAGTGGTCTTCAGATGTTTGGTTATTCTTTCTATTGTGTATGTTTACTCGGTGATTTTGTAAACTGGGAGTGTTGATGGAATCTAATTGACAAAGGCCGGTAACATGACATATATGGGATGTATAGAAGGAATGTGTAATAACTTAGCTAAGTTATTTGATTCATAACAGTAATATTTTCTCTTGGCAATATTATACGTGTTTTTAAAAAAGGGCTTGAAGCATTGACCTGCTAATGATGTCATTTAAGTAACTGATGAGTGCGCTGATATTATCTCTTTACATTCACTATTGCAGGAAAAAAAGAAAAGAAACTTTCAAAACTGATGGTGAAATACATGAATCAACATCAAAGGAAGAAATCACACATTTTACGATGCTGACGAATTAAATACAAGCCTTTCAAGAAGCTAAGCCAAACACCCCCTTAGTAAGCCGGACTGCTTCCTGAGATTTAACAACATTTTTATTGAGCAAAGTGAGATGAGTATTATGGATGTTAGAACAAGATATCCAATACATATGTCAATATATGTACTTCTTTTGGTGGGTTTTGTTAGAACAAGATATCCAATACATATGTTATGTTAGTGTATGGATCCCATGTGACATGACACTTAAATATGGTCATTTTAGTATGGAGTACTTCTTTTTTTCCTTTTTTATACATTGCATTGGGCATTAGGAATCCTATGCATTTTGGCAACTTAATGTGGAATTAGAACTACTATTTACATGCATATCATGAATACCGACTTGATTATATATCAAAATCAGAACTGTGTAATAGTCTCTTGAGTATGCTATGCAGTTAAAGTTTTAGTCTATCAAAAACAAACAAAGAACCGGTTGACATGTTGATAACGTATTGTTGGTTTAGGACTATTATATACATGAGTGTCATTGGTGTCAGATTATTACTTTGAACACATTATGTTGAGTATGTGAGCAACATTCATAATATGGATTTTATTACAACACATTCCAAGTATTATGATTTTTGCTATTTACACAAAAAATATTATGGTTGAACTTTACAATGAATATTGTACGAGAGAGTAATAAAACACAATAAATATCACATGTTTTTTTACAATATTTTAAATTATAATAGGTTATGAATCAAAACTTATTTTTACTTACATTTTTTATTGACTATTAGGTGTGACGAGAATGGACATTTGCTATTAGATTGTTGCACTTGGATTTGTCAAATTCCATCTATTTTAGTTATATTGTTTCCTTGCAACAAAAAGTATTATATCGGGACATTGTGTTCATAGTGAAGGTAGTAAAACAAAATCACTTATTCAGAAATCCGTTCTCATAACGGGTTAGGTCACGGGTCAAAGAAAAATAGTTATGCTATGCATCGACATCATTATGATATATAAATTTCCATAACTGATGGCTAACAAATTTTATAAGGGGTACGGGTTGTTTTATGGTACATCTTCAACACATAAAATTCAAATTTATTTGCATAATTTTTTATAATAATAATAGATTAGTCTCTCCATCCCAATTTATTTGTCCACTTTTGACTTTTGAAGTATTTCTTTTACAACTTTGACCTCAAATATTCTTTTTTGTGTTGTATAATAATTGATGCAAAATATATGAATTGATTGAGTTTTAAATGTATTTTCATTGGGTATAACTTCCATAAAGTATTATATAACACAAACAACACAATTTAAGGTCAAAGTTGAGAAAGAAAGACTTCAAAAGTCAAAAGTTGACAAATAAATTGGGACGGAGGGAGTATTTTTTTCTGTTAATAAATTTCAATCCTAACCAATCCATGGGACCTGGAAATGTTCCACAGTGGTCTACAAGTTTATCGATTTCGATGAGTCTTTAGGAGGGTTTTTATTTTTGAAGGTATTTAGTTTTTTTTTTGGTTTCGAATGAAAAAAGCAAGACGGGTTAGTGAAGAATTTAATATCATTTTTTAGGTTATAAGCACAAGTAGCATGCATTTGTTCGATGTGAATGGTGTAATAAAGAAGTATTGCACGTTGCACAAGTAGTAAGCATGGCCCATCCATGAGCAAAATGAGTGAGATAGATGGTTTTTGCAATTGGTCGAGATGGGTAAGGTTAAATTTTGTTACTTTTTGTTATCGGACGAACTAAAATACTTTCTATACGGGGTTATTGTATGAATAATATGTGTTAAAGTTGATTATAGAATTGTTTTAAGAATTTATGAATAACATGATTTAGGAGGGCATATTTAACATTTTGGGTGAATTCTTAACCAATTAACCTGTTCTGTTTTAAGTTACCTGTTAGAGATAAAACATAACCAATATTCAAATAACGCATCAATTCTCGGTAGGATGGGCTACAATTACTACCTCCAATACAGTTTTTAAATTGTACACTAATCAAAGAGTGATTATGGCTATCAGACAACGATGTTTCGTGAGCTTAGAATGGCTTCATTGCAACCGATAAACACAATCAAGTTGTTGAAGAAATTGACAAATTAACTAATATATGATTGGGTTATATCAAGAAATTGACTTATTTATGTTGGTGATTTGTTAAGAAAAAACAATTAAGAGAATGAAGATGTGATGATATTGAAAGAACTCAAGGGTCTTACCGAGCTATTAATGATGTAACCGTGTATATCGAGCTAAAAGTGGTATAACACCATTATGTTATTCATTTGCAGGCAGCTCTTGAGGAAGGTATTGTTGTGGGTGGTGGATGCACTCTGTTGAGGCTTGCCTCTAAGTAAGTGTTATCACCTAATCCAAGATGATAGGAATTATATCATTGGTGTTATGGGTTGTAATATGTATTTTAATTTGGTGACTTAAAGATAATAAGATAGGAATGGAGATACAGGCCCTAAAATTACACTACTTGCATGATATGAAAGTATATGATCGTATGCATATCTTAAATTTCTTGTATTGTCACTCGATGTTCGGATGTAAAACCTTTGATGAAGGTTGTTGTTTACACATGTGAAAAGTGTGGTTTTGAAATATATCACATATGCAAGCATGTTAAATTTATGCTCATTTTCACATTTTCATGTACCATTAACTTTTATTAAACATAGTTGGGATGCCAATACATGTGGCTATGGAAGCTACATTTCACATTTAACCGTTTACTTCTATGAAATAGACCATATTGGATTTAGAACAATGAGAGCAAGCTTAATGGCTGATAGACGGGGATTTTTAAAGAAATAATATATCAAGAAAAAATATGAGGAGTAAGTTGGTCATAGTTATCTTTTACTTGAAGGCGTATCATTACGGCATGGATTGAGTTTTGAATCGATAGGCACTCACACAAATCATTTTATGTTCGAGACAATCAATTTTATAATCGCCAACGCTTGGACGTTTGTTAGTATAATTGTAACAAACTAAATTGCTTATCAGATAATTGACACATTGTCTTATTCTTTCTTTCATAATTTAAATGGAACATGTTTACGTTATTACTTTTCTTATCATCTCATTTTCTCTATTTCTTTAAAAAATAACCCGGTGTCAACGGGTCTTTAAGCTAGTCTATGTAATATAATAAACGTGAATAATTTACAAGCCAATGAAGCACAATAATTCATTAATGCGCTGAGGTGTCTTTGTTCCTATTGGTCGATAAATAATTAATGCTCCTAATATGTACAACACCCTTTAAGCACAACACACATTCACACCTTTTCTGCATATTTACACGCTCCAAAAAAAAATATTTATGTAAACTATTCAATCACCATTAAACCAGTGATAATGTAATTGATTCTTCACATAACCGAATCTCAAATCATATCAGTTTCAATGTTTCAGAATCAAAATCAAATTCAAAACAAAATCAAAACACCGATTCAAAATCGCCCTTCTACTGCAATACACGTTTATTGCGTACAACTCCTCTATTGCTATCATCTTCCATGGATCTTCATATGGTAAGTATTCAATTCGATAGGTTTGATTTGGTAACTAATAAATTCGTTGTTTGAATACACGGTTTTGTAACCGAAACGCTTGACCATTTGAAAACAAATGCATCAATCAATCAAACAAAAAAACACACACACCAAACCTAATTTTGGGGTAGATTGTAAGGTTTTTTTTTTTTTTTTTTTTTTTTTTTTTTTTTTTTATGGTTTTGATTTTGTTAAATTGATTTGATTTGATTCACTTGTTTTAATATATTATGTTTTTAATTTGATTCAACTATTTTATGTTTTTATGTTTTTAATTTGATTCAACTGTTTTAATATATTATGTTTGAATGATTATGCCTTTTATTTGATTCAATTGTTTTAATGTATTATGTTTGAATGATGCAATTGTTTTATCTATGCAG
This sequence comes from Artemisia argyi, assembly GCA_030686995.1. Classification (NCBI taxonomy): domain Eukaryota; kingdom Viridiplantae; phylum Streptophyta; class Magnoliopsida; order Asterales; family Asteraceae; genus Artemisia; species Artemisia argyi. Next base: position 326,462,643 of record CM060708.1, read on the forward strand.
GAATGTGGCTTTAAGATGAAGCATCAAATTTTATGGTCCTATTTTCTCAGAAGAAATGTTAGCTTTTGAATCTTTATATTGTATGTTTCTTTTTTTGCAGTATTCTACTTTTAATCATTTTGAGAGTTTAATGTTTATATTTTCAATAGGTTGTTAGATGTTTATATGAAGATTCATGATGAGCAATCAATATGAGTCGATGTGATGGTGCCTGTCATGGAGCTTTGTTTGTGAAAGGTTAGTTTCAAAATGCATACCAAGCATTTAATTCAATGTCTCACACAAAATTGTTCCATCAAAATGCCTTATATATGCCAAGTAACTATGTACAAATTGAACTACTTGATTCAGTTTTGATGTTTTATGTCACAACATGTGGTAATGGAACTATTTTGAACTCACTGGAATGTCACAAAGCAAGGATCTTTCGGGTTTCTTTGAGAAAGACGTATGAGACTCATTTATTGAATTTTGAATGTATAGATAATTCGTTGACGTTGCTTACGCAAATTATTTGAGGTTGAAATAATCATTTTAGAATAACTATGTTGACATTATCTAATTTCTAATTGTATATTTTTTAGGATGTTTGGGATTACTTATTTAGCGGCTCAGTAATCCCAGACACACTATGGGTTTATCATAAGCGCTAATAATAAGGATTCCCTGAACACCCCCACTCTGTTTAGACAACCAAATGTGTTTTCGGTTAGGTTAATACAAAAGTCGTCTTTATGGTTTTAGGTGTGTCCCCTTTAGATGCTTCCTCCTACATCAGTGTGTTTGGTCAATACCACGTTTATTAAGCATTTTCGAGTTTTTCTTTTTCTAAATATTTTCTTTATATTGCTATAGATGGATCTTTTATGTGAATTTTCTTTTGACATACATCATGTGACACTAGAATACTGTTTGCAGCAAATGCGGATACTGTTTGCAGCTTTACGATAACATTATGATATGCTGACTATTGATATGTTGACTAATCATTATGACGTTTGATAATAAAAGGATATACTACGACTATAAGTGCATTGGTTAAAGATGTATATATTCCTGCATTACTTCAGATGTTGTTTAAAATTAGAATCATATAGAAATTAGTCCGTATATACTATCATGTTTAGATCAACTCTGTTTTCGTAATTGGTCACTTAAATACTAATATCTAACAAGTTTTGATCGGCTGAAAAACTTCGATTTTACTAAAAGTATAGTCAAAGTTCTAATTTTGACTTGAATTATGGGATTCTAATTTTCAGTTTGCCTGCCGTTGTGTTCGGATTCTGATGTTAAGTTGGTATTATGCTTGAAGGCGGCTGCTGAGGTTGTGATTGGGTTTGTTGGATTAGGATATGATGTTACCGAGCTGATAGAATAGCAGAGGTTAAATTACACTTTCAAGATATTTGTGATATTCAGTGGTTTTTTTGTTTAACCAAATTTTTTTAACTGAATTTAATTATTTATCAGTCGTTTTTGTGATTTTGTTGCCATCCGATTCAACGAACAGGGAAGGATATTTGTTGATACTATAAGAACTTATTTTCTGGAAAGATTATGTGTGTGTCAAATGTCTGACTTGAGAGAAGTTATCATTGCTATTACATGTTGTCTGCAGCACCACCTGTTGTAATGATCAGTTTTGTAGGTGCGCTTGGTCAGGCCGGTTGCGATGCTTTCTTTGTAAGTCAGCAAGTAAGCTTCATTATTTTAGTTTTACCTATTTAAGTAGTTTAGCCCGTATGGATAAAACATACTATAATAGACCTATTCAGTAGAAAACATGTCAAATTCGATACTAATTCATGCACAATTTAATTGTTAATTAGTTCGTTTATGTTTTTCTTCGTGTAATTTGTGATAGTGTGCTTTTTAGCTTTATTCGATTCATCATGAGTTAATGTGCTTTGTATTCTCAAATGCAGCCATCTGTACTGGACTTCTATTGGCTCGCCGATTTTGAAAATGCTTGAGATGGAACAAGAGTATCTAGAAAATGTTGAGGTATGCAAATCGTTTATCACTTTCTTGAATATGAAAATTATGTGAATTTATGTTAATTGAGAGATTATTTTGTAGGCAACCCTTGAAGACTACTCTGTTGAGCTTACAGATAGTAAGAGACCGTTACGTGCTCAGATAGTAAGTTACAGATACTAATTCTTACCTTTAATAACTATTTTAACAAATATGATTAAATGAACAAGTTTTTGTTACATTTCTACTTTAATTTAGGAATCATATTTCTTTAGGTGTGGCTTGAAACAGACATTTGTGATGGTAATTTGGTTGTGCGAATACACTTTTTTGCTCCTTACCATCACAATGTGTCCAGTTACATTTTTATCTAATTTTGTAGCAACATACACTTATCATAAGCATACATATCCAAACGGCTTCACTTCCTGTTACTCACTCATGAATTAGTGTCAACTGTGTATATATATTGTGTTTGATCAGGCATCTTAACACCTCATATTCTATTTATAATATATAATCTATATTTAGTTTAATAAGTCTAAAGACAAATATTATTTTGCTACAATATTTGTATAGATTTTTGTGCCAGATGTACAAACCAACAAAACGTATGTGGATTTCTTAATTATCTTATATATAACCAACAGTGGGAAATGAAAACACTTAGAATCCGAGGCACACTGGGTGCGCGTCTGACTTGCAATCAGAAGGATGTGTGTTCGATTCACACCGGATTCATTTTTTTTGTTTTCTATTTTGTGTTGATGACATTTCATTAGTACTTTTATTGTTTCGATTGACTGTTTTTTCCACAAGGAAACATGTCTTCATTAGTCCTCCAATCTTAATGATGCGTGGGAATCGCAACAGGCTTTACCTCTCGAGGGATCTCGAGAAGCTTACAACCCCCACCAGGCAGTGTACCTGATCGTTGTAGTATAGTATAGTGACAAGTACCGGGGGATTGATCGTTCAGATTAGGAATAGTGTCGCTAGGATTAGAAAGCCTAAATACTAGTTCTAAAGGTGAGGGATGATTATTTTTGTGTTTTTATATTTTTTTTAGAAAGCAATTAAAATTCTCTGGTTTTGGAAGAGTGGGCGGAATTAGTTGCTATTCAACTAACCCAAAACTAAGATGCAATCAAAATAAAATACTAAAAATGAAAATAAACTAATTATACTAAGGTTGTGAGCAGTAATTGGAGAAAATGTGTTTACTTAGATTTCACTACTCCCTAGATATCTTTTACACGTTAATTACTTTTTATAATTGCATGGATGACGGATTGTATTCCTTAATACCATTCATGGGGTGGCATACATAACTCCCCAATTCTATGAGCTCTTATCTCCTCCTACACCATGCCCAGCACAACTATAGGGATTGTAAACAGTGGCTCATGCATTAAATACAACCAATAAAGACCTAGTACGCCTCGGTTCATGTTTCTTAAGACGTTCAAGCATGTTACCATTTGGAGATCTGCCAGTTTTCTTAAGCCTAACATATAAATCATTCATCCAAGACAAGAATAAACAAGTAATCAACACATAATCAATATCTAGGTTTCATTAGATCTAAGCAAACACAAAAGAGATCTAGCCTAGCATAATGGAATTGAGACAAGAACAAGATATACACAACCAACACATAGACATATTGATTGAATTAGAAGAACACTTATCTCAATTACAATGCAAGGTATCAAGGGTTTGGAACCCTTGAAAAACCTGTAAAAGTTGCACCAAAATCGTACTTAGGGTTTCTCCAAAACTTCTCCTTTAAATGTGAAAAATTAGAAAACTATATATAGAAAAATGGGTTTGACGGCGTCAAGAAGAAACATGTGACGCCGTCACCTCGCCGCCAAAACTCTTCTCGGACTGCCTAGATCTACTTCTGACGCCGTCAAGACTTAGACACTTCCAGGCCGTCATGACTCTTTTACTCTTGACGCCCTTCTCACGTGACACCGTCAAAACTCTACTGGGTCGTCATAGGAATTCATGAAATTTACTCTTGACGCCGTCAAGGATTTGCTCTTGACGCCGTCACCTACTGTTCCCAGCATGGAAAATTAAGACTTTGGCGTTTTCTTCACTTTTATGCTCCAAAAACGTCCGAATTGCTTTCTTTTCCAGATTTCACTCCCAAAGTACCTAGAATCACAAAAGGAACGATTTAGGGCAATATTTGATCAAATAAATTCAGATTCGGGCTTAAATGACCCCCTAAAAACGGACCATTTTTCGCCTCATCATACACCCTTACACTTGAGATTTGCTTGTCCTCAAGCAAATGCGCTTTTATTCTACTCAAAAGACAAGTTAGGGGTCATTTAACACTAATATAAAAGTAATTACAACAAATAATCGTTCCACTAAAGACCAATATACAAGCACGGAGGTCATACACAAGCACCTCACAAATAGTGTTTAGATACTCACATCTCTCGGGTGTAATAAAGTGTAAATTACAACATGGAAACGGAAGATATCTCTCACTACCTGTCATAGCAAAATAGATTACCATAGGCTTGGGAAAGGATCAAACCTCCACCACATGGCGTAAGCACCTAGGATAAACTATCAAAGAGGTATTTTAAAGGTTGTAACGTTAGGTGCAGGGATATGAAATACACGGTTTTGTTGGATAAAGGAAGTTTTACTGGTGGCGAGTTAACAATCTTAGTTAATTACATGTACAATATGGCGTTTCTAAGCCAAGACTAGACTCGACTTAAGCTAATAAATGAGAAATAACAAAAACATAAAATGAACATAGAATCAAAAAAGGGATGGTAGTCCGTATGTTTTTTCTCTTTTTCCTTTTTCTATTTATTTTTTTTTTCTTTTTCTTGATTTTTTCGATTTTTTTTTTTTTTTTTTTTTTTTGCATACACTCTTACCCTACCATCCAAAATAATACATCATAGGGGATGAGAATTCCCCTTACACTTGAATCTTTACATACTTTACAATAAACTAATCTAATGACTCGAATTAAGAAAATCAAAACACTTTGAGCACTTTTAAAATTAACGTACATATAGGGGTAATAAATGATGTTCTTCCCCATTACTCCATAAAATAAGTACTTACCCATGAGTTCCAATCGTCCCAAAACAATATGTACAAGGATATGACTCGACTTAGCAACCATGTAATCAATTAGAAAGTTAACTTAGGGTTTAACAAATAACAATAATGCACTAAAAATGAGCGCATACACGGAAGGCTAAGGCGATTTGGTTGTACATTTAAGTGGGGTGTAACAAATTCTTCCTTTAAGTAAAGTGCTTAAAGTTAGAAACGAAAAGATAGGCTCGGAGGGGTGTACTAGGGGTTTCGTGTACTAAAAATGAGTACAACGCTAAGGGTGTGGGAAAAATTAGTTGACTTAACTAGCCAAGTAATATGACTTAAATGGTCAAGTAATTATGATACGGGTTTAACACAAGGGTGATCCTAATGCCTCTTATCATGTAGTAAATCCTACTACACGAATGTAGTCTCACTAGCGGTCTCAGGATGCATCACTAACGCAAGTTCTAGAATCTAAATGCTACCGGTACACTCATAAGAACTAATAGTAAATGCTTTTCCAATCAAATCTAAAGGCGAACCTCACATATTTGGGTGGAAAATTTTTCTGAATATACGGTTATGTGCTAGTCATACAATCTCCTATCCATGAGACGCTTGCTATGGCTAAAGTTTCACTCCTAAATGTTGTAAAAAAATTTAAATTTGGCGCTAAAATTACACTAACAAGTATTTCTCATAGTTTTATTACACATTTACCATCAAACAAAACAAACTCAAGCGAAAGTGCATATGTAAGGTATCATCTTTTTACCCTCCCCTTACACTTAAGATGAACATTGTCCCCAATGTTCAAGTAAAGAATGTAAAAGTGAAAAAGTAAAGAGAATGAAATCAAATACTCCCCTGATTCGCTCGGTATGGATAATAGGATGGTCAGGTTAAATCTTCCTCCAAGAAAATGAACAATCAAAGCTTCCCTTCCAGAATATAAATCATCTCCTTGTCATACATAACCTGTAAAACCTGACAAAATAGACAAGACAACCTCGCGTAAAATCGGCGGCATCCTATATAAATTTCTAAATCCTAGAAAACAAGATAAGATATAATGCTTGTGGAATGAAGTTTGCAGATTTCCTGGAGATTATAAAACTTAATAATTCACAAAAACCATAAGACTCCGTTAGAAAAACAAAACCGGTAAAATTTCCAGATTTTAACTCCTGACGCCGTCAAGAGTAAACCTCTGACGCCGTCAGAATGGACCTGCAGAAATTCTTATGTTAAGTTTCCGGAAAATTTTTGGAAAAACTTGGTCCTACTTCCTGGAAAATCCTGCAAAACTTCATTATGACTCAATACAAGCATTTGACTCTAACAAATACGAATATACATGTTCATTTAATATTGTGGAGAATCATGATCGGTTTGTTTCTTAAAAACATATTTGGGGTTTCCCCTTACACTTATCTTTTGCAAAAATACTTTTAGGTGGAGTTAAGACTAGGCTAAACAACAAAGTAAAGTATTTCCACACTTTAATTGAGAAACATGATCTACCAACAATAAAAATACAACATGCATACGGAAGCAAATAACAATCAAACAAATAAAATCACACAAAACATGGGTTGCCTCCCAAGAAGCGCTTTTCTTTATTTACGAGTCTTGTAGCTAGACTCAAGGTCATGGGTTACTACGTGATTCGGGTGAGTTCCTCGTTGAGGACATCTTTGGGATCAAACTTAGGTTTCAACTTTCTATCGGTTTCCTTAGTATGGTATGACCTTTCAAACTTTTCTCCATCCGGATCATACAAGGTCATTCTAATATGCCATGACCCGTCACCTTCTTTAGGTGGCTTGTCCCACCTCCATTTACACTTATCTCCCTCTCTTTTCCATTTATTCCTTTCTATGTTAATGGGCATTACGCTTAATAATTCAATCATCTTCCTAAAGACTAAGGGGTCCTCAAAGGGGTCTAGCTCTTCATCTCTAGCTATGAGTTGTTCTACCGAATGTGTCTTCTCAACGAAATCCTTTTCTAGATAAAATGGGCATTGAGGTCCTATGAAGTTCCTTTCTATCCAAGGTCCATATCTAGATGGTCTCCAATTCATCTCTACCCAATGCGGTGTCGGTTCATCATCACAATCATAACTATGTTTCTTTACATCATACACCGACCAAGTATCGCCTTCACCTACCGTTATCTTGGATTCCTTGCAATCTATCATGGCACTAGCGGTTGCTAAAAATCCTCTTCCTACCAATAATGGGCATGTAGTGTCACTAACCATGTCTAGGATGTGAAAATCCGCTAATATAGTTAACTTTCCTACGTGAACAACTACATCCTTAATCATTCCAACCGGGTGTGCAATACTCCCATCCGCTAGCCCTATCAATACCTCCGTTTCCTCTAACTTTCCTAGCTTAAGAGCGGTGAATAAGGATAAGGGAATCAAGTTGAGGCTTGACCCTAAATCGGCTAGTGTGTCGAAAGCTTCGGATCTTCCTATCTTACAAGGCAAAACAAATATACCCGGGTCATCAAGCTTTTTAGGCAACTTGTTTTGAACGAAGGTGGTCCCATTTTTACCTAGCTTACACTTCTCATATTTTTCTAGGAGGGCACTATAGTAGGGAGTACGCGCTAAGACATCAATAACGGGGCGTTCAAGGTGAAGTTCTTTGAATTCATCGTCAAGGTCTTGCGTAAGAGGTGTTTCAACTATGCTTTTGACCAGCTCTATAGTGGGTGCTTTATTTGATTGGTCCTTTTGGAGAACTTGGTTTTGTTTGAAACACGTGCTCGTTGATTTAACCGCGTAGTATTGTGGACACGAAATAGGTGACGAAACTGAGGATATGGAATTAACGGTTAGTTTCGGATTCTTGACCGTGTCGCTTGGGAGTGCTCCCATTTCTCGGTCATTGAGAACTTTCAACAATGCATCAATTCTAGTGGTCATCTCGCTTTGCTTTTGTTTGAAATCGGCTTCAAACTTAGATATGCGAGCTTCTTGAGATGCCATGAACTTTGACATCAATCCTTCAAGATTGTCGGTACTACCATAGTTGTTAGAAGGATTGTTGTTGAAAGTACGGTTGGATGGTGGACCGTTTGGTTGGTAGCGATTAGGCGGATTGGAGGAATTGGGTTGATTTTGTTTCCACCTAAGGTTTGGGTGATTTTTCCAAGAGGGGTTGTATGAATCACCGTAAGGGTTTGGCTCGGGCTTGAAAGTGTACCACTTATCTCCCGCTTTGTCGGTACGCGTGGATGCGTAGTCCGCAAAAGCTGTTCCGGGGAGTTCCACACAATCACGAGTGTCATGGGGACCACTACATAATTCGCATGAAGAAGTGATTTTGTTCACTTGGCTTGAAGGCTTAGGAGCATCGTAAGATTTCATGAGAAACTTGACTTGGTCCTCAAGTTCCATGATCCTACGGTCGGGAGTGCTAGAATTGTTCGAAGGCAAAGATATTGCCTTGACCGTTTTGTTCAAATCACGGGGATCATTCCAACTTTCGTTGTCATAGAGAGCAAGATCTTCTATGAGTTCCCATGATTGTTCCGCACTAAGATCACGTAGCTTACCACCGGCCGATTGGTCAATGGCTCACCTCGTGGAGATATCGATATGGTCATAAAAAATTTGGACTTGGAGCCAAAAATCTATGCCATGATGAGGGACTTTTTGGAGTAAGTCCTTGAAACGAGTCCATGCTTCATAAAGAGATTCATTTTGACGTTGTTGGAACATCAAGATGTCATTTCTAAGCTTAGTAGTTCTCCCCGGTGGGAAAAATTGAGCAAGGAAATGAGTGGTGAGATCATCCCATGTGGTGATGGATCCCGCGGGTAAACGCTTAAGCCATTGACTAGCTTGATCCCGTAGAGAGAATTGGAATAGGTGTAAACGGGTCGTCTCTCTAGTTTCAACACCTAGGTCTATGGAATCTACGATTTTGAGAAAGTCCTTAAGATGTTGGTTTGGATCTTCGGAACGAAGTCCATGGAATGCACATCCGCTTTGCACCAACCGGATGGTGTCGGATCGCAAGGGGGTCACATTGGCTCCGGTGAGCTCAATGGTGTTTCGGTAGCCTTGGTGGCTAGGTCGGGAATACTCTACTAAGGTTCGGGGCCTAAGGGGTTCTAATGGTGGGTTTTGTTGTGGTGGGATGACGGGTTCAAAGATGTTACCACCTTCCATGATGTCGGATGGTAAAGAGTTACGGACAAAGGCACGAAGAAGTAAGATAGACTAAAGAAGACCTAAAAATAAAAATAAAATTTTACTAGAAAGGAATCTAGCAAGTAGACCTAATAAAAAGAAATTCTAACCTAGACAATAACTATTCCCCGGGCTGCGGCGCCAAAAACTTGATGCGTGGGAATCGCAACAGGATTTACCTCTCGAGGGATCTCGAGAAGCTTACAACCCCCACCAAGCAGTGTACCTGATCGTTGTAGTATAGTATAGTGACAAGTACCGGGGGATTGATCGTTCAGCTTAGGAATAGTGTCGCTAGGATTAGAGAGCCTAAATACTAGTTCTAAAGGTGAGGGATGATTATTTTTGTGTTTTTATATTTTTTTTAAAAAGCAATTAAAATTCTCTGGTTTTGGAAGAGTGGGCGGAATTAGTTGCTATTCAACTAACCCAAAACTAAGATGCAATCAAAATAAAATACTAAAAATGAAAATAAACTAATTATACTAAGGTTGTGAGCAGTAATTGGAGAAAATGTGTTTACTTAGATTTCACTACTCCCTAGATATCTTTTACACGTTAATTACTTGTTATAATTGCATGGATGACGGATTGTATTCCTTAATACCATTCATGGGGTGGCATACATAACTCCCCAATTCTATGAGCTCTTATCTCCTCCTACACCATGCCCAGCACAACTATAGGGATTGTAAACAGTGGCTCATGCATTAAATACAACCAATAAAGACCTAGTACGCCTCGGTTCATGTTTCTTAAGACATTCAAGCATTTTACCATTTGGAGATCTGCCAGTTTTCTTAAGCCTAACATATAAATCATTCATTCAAGACAAGAATAAACAAGTAATCAACACATAATCAATATTTAGGTTTCATTAGATCTAAGCAAACACAAAAGAGATCTAGCCTAGCATAATGGAATTGAGACAAGAACAAGATATACACAACCAACACATAGACATATTGATTGAATTAGAAGAACACTTATCTCAATTACAATGCAAGGTATCAAGGGTTTGGAACCCTTGAAAAACCTGTAAAAGTTGCACCAAAATCGTACTTAGGGTTTCTCCAAAACTTCTCCTTTAAATGTGAAAAATTAGAAAACTATATATAGAAAAATGGGTTTGACGGCGTCAAGAAGAAACATGTGACGCCGTCACCTCGCCGCCAAAACTCTTCTCGGACTGCCTAGATCTACTTCTGACGCCGTCAAGACTTAGACACTTCCAGGCCGTCATGACTCTTTTACTCTTGACGCCCTTCTCACATGACGCCGTCAAAACTCTACTGGGTCGTCATAGGAATTCATGAAATTTACTCTTGACGCCGTCAATGATTTGCTCTTGACGCCGTCACCTACTGTTCCCAGCATGGAAAATTAAGACTTTGGCGTTTTCTTCACTTTTATGCTCCAAAAACGTCCGAATTGCTTCCTTTTCCAGATTTCACTCCCAAAGTAACTAAAATAACAAAAGGAACGATTTAGGGCAATATTTGATCAAATAAATTCGGATTCGGGCTTAAATGACCCCCTAAAAATGGACCATTTTTCGCCTCATCACTTAGGTAATCCTAAAGGTAAAGTAGTGTTTTGTTGTTTTTTACATTTGGTGTAGAAAGTATATGCATTTTTTTGGTCCTTTACGTTTACTAAGCAATATGGTGTAAGTGTTGAATGAGTTAAGAATCTCGCTAAAGTAGCTTTCTATTGATAAGAATTTCTTTGATGTTGGCAAGATGGGTGGTACACACTACGCCGTGTAGGGTAACGGGTTATAACATGACTTTTTTGTTATGGCTTGAGTTAATGGATATATAAATTTCACGTTTACAGGATGCCACCCCTTTTGTGAATCAATCTCAAGAGTTGCATTGTTTTTTATAATAGTTTGGGTAACTGATATTAACTTTTGACAGATATTAATGTTAGAAGAAAGGCTCCAGAAAAATTGGTTGGATTTCACTCGGATATTATACGAAAGGTAGCTGCCAAGTACCCCTTTGATCTTGGTGGGAAAAGCCATGTGTTCAAGGTAATTGTTAGATGTTAATTTTATTATGCATAGTGGTCTCCTTTATAACTGTCACCAGGGATAAATAGTTGCAACTAATTAATTGCTTAGAAACTGTTGCTATGAATTGAATATGTATCTTATCTATTTATTTATTATTGTCTCCGTGCATAATCAGTTGTATGGTAGCTGCCAAGAACGACATTGAGGCTCCAGCTGTAGTTTGCCTCGGATACCTGCTAAAGGTATGCCTTCTTACAGATTAAAAATTTGGTGCTATTTGATGCAAATAATCATATCAATTTCACAATATAATTTTGTAGATTGGTCACCCTATAGGTGATGATTCTAACAATGAGATTTATGAAGTGCCTTTTGAAAAAAAAAAGAAAAAAAAATGAGATTTATGAAGCAATGAGAAAAGATCTAAGGTCTGGTGCAATTAAATTAGTATAGAAATTTAACAGGTATAATCTTAATTCCATGATTCTATGAATCTATTCTCTAAATTTACTCCAATGGGTATGGCTACTTTAATTTTGACTTAAATAATCTAGCCCTTGGATAGAAAGTTGTCTGAATTATCTGTTAATGATCGTTTGAGTAAGTTTTAAGATTTTGCATTCGACAGAATATGTTTTAAAATGTTAAGGGGTTTCTGTGAGACTTGACACTTTTTAAAATATGTACGAGTCAATATGTATGGGCAAGTGGAATATGTCTTGCTACACAATATTTGGTCACTATATAAGTCTTAGTGTCATTTGACATTTATATATAACTATATATGTTGACTCCTAAGCGTAACTCGAATTCCTTTGGATTTTACAAAAGAAGGAAATGGAAATTTTGGTTGCATTTGGAGGTCTCAAGAAGGAGCTTGTGTATTACGGAGTAATTTTTGTTAGAATATCTCATTGGTTTTTATGTTTATATAGCAGGTTTAGAAAGGTAAATTGGTTAATTTGAAATTTTAAAGTTTTAGAAAGTAAATTTTTATGTTTATATATCGTTCGTTGTTGTTTATTACATTATTCACACACTTAACTTTTCAATGAATAATTGAACCAACGAATGTTTTTTTGAATATGCTTATATGGGTTGGATAATATGAAGCATACATATACATACCGTTTTAGTTCAACTTTTGTTGTTATTCCCTGCAACAAGTATATACAAGCATTCTAAAACAAAAGTACGTAGTTCGTTTTAACAATAAGTAGATAAGAGATAACATGTTGCTCGGTCTGACTGGGTTCTTTTTTTCTTGCAGATCCATGGAGGTGAGAACGGTTGGCAAGCTGACTGAGATCATGTGGTTAGTGTACTTAATAAGCTTACAGTAAGGAGTTTATAGTCTTCAAGTAATAAGTGAAACCAATTTTTTTAAAGTGTACTCAAAGTAAATGTGTATGACTCTTAAACTTTGGGTTGGTTTCAACCATTTTCCTTCTGCTAAATATTTTAATTTTATCTTTTCACCATTTTGAGATTCATTAGCTCAAGTTGTTATCATGTGTCACTAAGTCAACATTTAGGTGGTGTTTTCTTTTGCTTATTTTATGGGGTTAGCCTATTATCGTAGAAATTACTTTTGTTTTTTGTGCAACTTTTACTGGTGGAGAATGATGGTATTGTTATCGATGGTTGAAACTCCAAAATGCATTCTCTGTTTATGGAATGTGACAATATGATTGTGAAGTTTAGTTTAGTTAATTCTTCATTTGATTATTTTGCTTCTTTGAAAATATGTGATTTCTAATAATTCATTTGATAAATTCTGTTTATATTATCGACTTAGACCACAATAAACACGTTTTCTGATAAACATGATCATGGTTGATTGATTTTTATCATATTTAGGTGTTAACGGAATCGACATGGACTACTCAAGTGTTTGACATTGACCGCATAACTTTGCTCTCCAATGCTTTATACCAATTAAAGAAGATAATACATGCACGTTTATTTTCTTAATAGTTACAAACCAAGTTGTTTATCATATCATTGACTTATTACTTATTAATCCCTATAAAAAATAATGAACCTGTTTACGATCATTGTTGTTTGTTACTTTATTCACACAAGTTGTTGAGAAATATTGATCAATCAAATGGATTATGTAACGTGACACGACTTCAAGTTATTCGATTAACAAAAACTACTACAAATGTAGTCTACAAAGAAGTTTTTCAAGGTGTATGATCAACATTCAATAGATATTTACAATATACATATGACATAAGTGAAAGCCATTTTTTATATTTACACTTATTATTACAATGGATATTACACACATCTGCTTCTTAAGACCATCAAAATTGGAGATCACAAGGCAATGGACGTTTATTACATAGATATTTACAAGCATAGTAATTTATAGTATCATTGACTTATAACTTATTATTCCGTTAAAAGAACATTTCATATTGTTTACGTTCGTTATTCTTTCTCACTTTAATCATACATTTAATTTTTTGATGCATAATTTCTTGAAAAACCCCGTGATTTCACGGCTCTATAAGCTATTAATCTAATAAACAAGAGCCAAGGGCAATCACTTTCAAGAGTTGGTTTTTACCTTGCACGTCCGGTTTTCACATGTGGACAACTATATGTGACTCTTTTGCGTGTCAAAAGCAAAAAAGGTTTGAAGATTGTTGTTTCTGATGTGGATGGTTAACTATCAAAAACTACTACAAATGTAGTCTAGAAAGAAGTTCTTCAAGGTTTATGACCATGTTTGAAGAGGTACGTGTAAATATACATACGATATATTTTGTGACATTTTTTATATTTACATGCATTATCAATCACAAACATCCATTTACTTACACTTTTTTTTTGCTCTTATTAGGTGCTCAAGAAATGTTCATTAGCTTATCAATTAATTATCAGTCACTACATACATTTGCTTTTCAAGAACATGAAGATTGTAGCCCGCGTGCATAGATGTTTATTAGATTAATAGTTACATCCATACTTCTTTATTGTATAATTCACTTATTACATATTATTCCATTAAAAAAAATACAAAAGTTTCACCTTCGTTGTTTTTTCTTACTTTACTCACATCATTAATTTCTTAATGCATTCACTCATCTAAAAACCCGTGGATTCTGCGGGTCTATAAGCTTTGTTTTGAGGCTTTATATCGGTCATTGTGAGACGTACTACATAAGACAAGGTTTGATCCTTGCGAGACGCCTTTTGGTGGAATGATAGTTGTCTTTGGTGGTGATTTTAGACAAGATCTACCCGTTATTCCAAAAGGTTCACGCCAAGATATTGTAAGTGCGTCCATAAAGCAATCTTATTTGTGGGATCACTACACGGTTATGAAGTTAACAGCCAACATGAGGCTTACTATTGGATCTCGCCCTGAAGATGTGAATGAGATACGTGAATTTGCTGTATGGATACTAAAAATAGGAGACGGGGAGGTAGGAGATGCAAACGATAGAAAGGTTTCAATAGACATACCCAAGGATATTCTAATACAAGAGTCTTCTGACCCGATAACTTCCATTGTAGATTTTACCTATCCAAACCTGATGGAACACATAAATGACCAGTCCTATTTTCAAGAAAAGGCCATTCTTGCTCCTACCAATGAAGTGGCTAACAATATAAATGATCATTTTCTTCAAACATTTCCAGGCGAGGAAATGGTTTACCTTAGTTGTGATAGTATTGATAAAACCGATCGTGGTACATCAATCGATGAATCTGTTTTCTCAACAGATTTTATCAATGGACTAAAGTTCTCAGGTGTGCCAAACCATAGGCTGGTGTTAAAAGTCGGTGTCCCGATAATGTTATTGAGGAATATTGATCAATATAATGGATTGTGTAACGGAACACGACTTCAGGTTTTACGATTATCAAGGACTTCTATTCAAGCTCAAATCATTAACGGGGCACATTTTGGAAATAAGGTTATCATACCACGATTGAGAATTACTCCATCTGATAAAAGTTTACCTCTAAAGATCGCGAGGAAACAATATCCCATTTCTGTGTCATTTGCCATGACAATAAACAAGTGACAAGGGCAATCGCTTTCAAAAGTCGGATTGTATCTTCCACGTTGTGTATTCACACATGGACAGCTATATATAGCTCTTTCACGTGCAAAAGCAAAAAAGGTTTGAAGATTGTTTCAGATTCCGATGGTAACCTATCAAATACTATTATAAATGTTGTATATAAAGAAGTTCTTCAAGGTCTATGATCAAACGATCAATAGGTATGTACATTATACATATTAAATGTTTTGTCTTATTTTTCTTATTTACATTTATTATAAATCCAAAATATTCTATCACTTACATTTTTTTGTATACTTATTAGGTGTTGACGGAAATGAGCTTTTCTTCAAGTTTTAGAATGGTCACTACATCCATTTTGCTTCTCAAGACAAACATATTGTACATCAAGAGGCAATCAACGTTTATTACACAGATATTTATAACCATTATATTTTATGATTTAAGTCACTTATAACTTTATTGTTCTGTTAAAAGAAAATTTCACATCGTTTACGTTCTTTATTCTTTCTTACTTTATACACGTACTTAAATTTTCTTAATCAAAAACCCTCTAAAATCCCGTGGATGCCACTGGTCTATAAGCTAGTACAAATAATAAAGCAAATTATGTAAGATGTATTTTAATAACTGCATTAGTTGTGTTTAAATTGGTTGTTCAAACGAAATTCTTAATATCCGTAAATTTATTGTCGAAAGAACATAATAAACTAAAACACATGATTCACCGAAAAAATTTATTTCAGGGTACCCGCCGCCGCAAAACGCGGATACCTACAAGTTTATTTGTATGTAGTTTTGCTTTTAAAAAGTATGCAAATACACCGGATTATAGTTGAGTCGGAGGATGTGAAGCAATTAAATAGGAAGTAATTCTTTCTTTCCTATTTTTTTAGGGCTACAAGTAAAATTTTCCTTTATATTCATAATATCAAACAAAACTGCTCTAAACAATGTTTTAAAACCCGGGATTACCCGACCGGAAGCCGGATTTGAGCAAAAAACGCGATTGAACTATGACACGATAGCTCGACAGGTTCGGTTACAAAATCGGTTTTTAAAACGTTGGCTCTAACTATCCAAATTTTTAGAAGGGCCCATGACCCTCCCCTATCCTCACAAAGCCCCGTCCATGAAGAGAAGTATGAAACGAAAACCATTAGTCATTATAATAGCACAAAAGCGATGGAGCTGAGACCCGCGTTTAACATGGTTTCCTTAAAACAGTTCACTTTTACTAAAACCTCGGTTGTTTCCCAAGATACAACGGTCGGAGCAGTGCCAGAACTAACAACTTGCCTGAATATTTTGTTGGAATTCTTATGAGTGTGCATATAGAGAAAAGAATAGGTTGTGTCTTTTTCATATCTCCTAGAACCAAGAATGAGTGTCATTTATGCTCCTCATTAGAATTCATGGAGTGAATACACTCTTTATAAATCGTTAAAAATGTCATTAAAGAAATATTAACGACTTAATATATGGTGTTACGATTTGCATATTAAATTAGCAATCGAAACTGAAAGCTTGAACTTTGAGTAATAAAGGCATCTACTATGGTTAATATTTATAAAGCCTTAAAGATTTAATATTTCACACCACATCAATGGGCCCTTGGCAGTGGCCCATTTAGCCCTTGCTTATACTCCAAACCTCACAGTTTACAAGTACATAAAAAGCATAGGATGGCGCACCCTCGTCAAGTAACACCACCAACAGAAAATCCTTAATTCCCAAACATCCAAACCTCAATAATATCTTCAAACGATTGGATATAGTTTTGTAATACATGTCCAAATTTAATTCAAAATATCTTTATATAATTATATATATTGCACTATGAATTTGTTAGTAACACTTTCGATAAATTTACACCACCAACAGAAAATCCTTAACTCTGAAACATCCAAACCTCAATAATATCTTCAAACGAATGTCTATTGAGTAAACGATTGGATATAGTTCTGTATATAATCCAAGCTTAATGAAGTGAAATCTGCACATTCTCAAAAGTCACACTTGTTACTTGCATATATTAATTGCTCAAAAAGTACTGATTGCTCTAAGATAGATACGGAAACAAAGAATGTGAGGCTAAGATTGTTTCATTAGATCTTTAGATAATTTTGATTATACATTAATGTCAAGTCATGCTCAGAAAAGAGTGTAAAAAATAAAAATAAATAAAAAAGATAAACCTAGATTATTGTACTTTCATTTACTAGTTATACGACCCGCGCACGCGCGGTTTTTTTTTTTTTTTTTTTTTTTTTTTTTTGAATTATATATTTTTATTTATTGAAAAATAAATAATTTAATCTTTGTTTTGTTTGATTTATGATGTTTAATTATAGTTTTTTATTATTAAAGATAATTATTTAAAAATTTTAATTATATTGTTAATTGCATCTTGTAATATTTTTTGTACTTATCTTCTAGTTATGTTATGGATAAATATAAAATGTTGCCTAATAAAAAATAATTTTTTTTAAATAAAATTATTACTAAATAAGGTATGATTTAATTTTTTGAAATAGAA
The DNA here is from genome assembly GCA_030686995.1 of Artemisia argyi. Lineage (NCBI taxonomy): Eukaryota > Viridiplantae > Streptophyta > Magnoliopsida > Asterales > Asteraceae > Artemisia > Artemisia argyi. The sequence continues at coordinate 326,480,531 of CM060708.1, forward strand.
AAATCCCGAGGTTTTGTTTTATTATATAAATAAAAGATTTAGTAAATGATAAGTTTAATAAGGACGGGAAACTTAAACAATACTAATATTTGGACGGATAGAGTATATCACATCTTCAAACGATTGGATATAGTTTTGTAATACATGTCCAAATTTAATTCAAAATTTGAATGGGGATTTACTTCCTAATCTGCTCGATTAATGTCCTATAAATACATCACATGATTATCCTGTATTGAAACCCTACGTGTGAAAGTTGCGGCCGTAATTAAAGTGTGAGGTATGAAGTTTCAACTCTAAGCTTATTTTAATATGGTTGTTTTCATATGAGAATCGCTAATCACATTAAAATTTCACATGTAAGGTGCTATAATATGATACGCTAGAATAAACCTAAATACAGTTTTTTTTTTTTTTTTTTTTTTTTTTTTTTTTTTTATGTAAATGCACTAATTAATTACCATGCTGACTTTATTATGTTAAAAAAGTTTGTGTGAAGATTATATGATTGTAACAATTCTCTTTTAACATAGCCAATTGAACAAAAAGTACATCAACATGGGACGAATATATAGGTATAGCTATACATTGTTTAGTTGTTTAGTAGGAATTAAAAAGTCACTTTACACATTAAAAAGAAAAAAATTACTAATACAAAATCTTGCTTCTTTATATAATTGGAACTGCGAGAACTCCAATTTTGCATTAGAAAACATGCATGTTCATATAAAACATGTATGTTTTCTTATATACACCTTAATACACATACATGCGTAACATACATGTTCATATAAAACCTGTTAAGTGCAACCAACGACGGAGCCAGTAGGGGGGCTGGCGGGTGCTCGGCCCCCCCCAACCGGCAGAACTAACACAGTTTGTATCATGGTTTCCGGCGATGGTAATGACTCATTTTGCTCTTGAAATCATAATTTATGAAAAGATTTAAGTGTTTGAAAAGGTTTGGTGAAGAAGATATAAGTTCCATTGAAGAAGAAAGAGAAATATAGATGTAACTTTGGTTGGTAGAAATATGTTAGAGTATTTAATATATAAAATATATCTACTCGAACACTACTTACACAGCTTGTCAGAGCTTTGAAAAATGAGAAATCTATTTCATTTCATTGTTTGCTTTTAATTGTTTCCTTTTTATTAGTAGTATTTTAGTTTGAATTGTACTACCTATTTAATTTTTTTCGTTTATTCTTTTAACATTTTGTAAAAAGTTATAGATACTTTAATTTAAAGTGTTTATATGTGTTAATTAATTTGATAACAGTTAATATTTTGTTAATGAATTACGATAATATACGATAATTAACGACCAAATTTTCATTTCATTATTCATGTTTAAGATCAATCGGGATGATTGAATCATTGAATCGGCGAGGTAATCGATCTAAGACTTGTATGTTATTATCTAAATTAAGTACGACATTCGGCCCCCCTTAACACCAATTCCTGGCTCCGTCCCTGAGTGCAACATATCAATGCAAAATGGTTTTATATGAACATGTATATTACGCAGGTATTTGTATTAAGGTGTATGTAAGAAAACATACATGTTTTATATGAACATGCATGTTTACTAATGCAAAATTGAAGTTCTCGCAGTTCCCGCACTTTACAGGGTTCTGAAAATAAAGCTTCCCATTATATATATTGCACTATGAATTTGTTAGTAATACTTTCGATAAATTTATTATCATGGAAATAGTTTATTTGAAAAACATTCGTTTGCCACAAAATTTGGTTACACATATACTCGCCGCCGCAATACACATGTACACGCAAGTATATATGATAGTAGATTTAGCTTATGTCTCTTTTGGAATACAATTCTTAATCAGTTCCTATTGTTTGATTTATACAGTATCTATTACCATGCATGTTTACCTTTTTATTAAACTAACAACTGGCCTGCTTTTACAACTTTGCGACATCCAAATATTTTCAAAACTTTAACATTTTATTACAAAGAATTTACAACAGACCGGCTATATTCAAGAAACAAAAATATTCCTAGTTATTGGTTCAAAAGGTTCGTTGGAGAAGCTAAATTCGTTGGTGGATGGTTTTATTCAAGATACAACAATTAATATATGTCTTACGATCTTAAAGATGACATACTATCATTGTCGATTTCCATTGTGTTTGACGGTTTACACGTTTTTCACTAGACATTCCTGTCAGTTATACTAGTTGTTGATGTATGTTGACTTGCTTAAATTAACGGAATTTTTTGTGAGTATAATTTATGTATCAATATATTTAAAAGTAAATTGTAAAATACATATGCGTGTTTTGCAAATTTTCAGAATTTATATCTTTGCCAGAAAATGATGGCTCTCTACATCTCTACTTTAGTAAAGTCGAACAATCTAAATCTATCCTTTAGTAAAAGTGAAACAACAATTTACATCTCTAAGGACTAATTACGCAAATGTTTTTCCATCATCTTCTAACGTCGATCCCACGTTTGGTTTTTTTCATCATCAATCTTTTTTGTCCAATCTACCACCGCCCTCCTTTATGTGTCTACTCAACTTTATCGTTTCATTAATAAGCTCCTAAAATCCCCGAGTACAACAAACCTTCATGATGTCCGGTCCAATCCAATAAGTTATTCTATTAGGGGATTTTAGAGGTTATTATTGAGGTAATAAAGTAGAGAAGACATACAATGGGGGATGGTGGTAGGTTGGACAAATAAAATGACGAAAAAACCTCAAATGTGATACTTACGTTAGTAGATCAACAAAAATAAATTACATTGTTCGTCCTTAAAGATGTAAGTTGTTTGACTTTTTCAAACGAACTATGTAGATGACCCAACATTTTTGATAGAAATGTAAAGGTGAAAATTTGCAAACCACGAGAATGTATTTTGCAGTTATTGTATATTTAATTAATACTCTTTTACAAAACAATTTTCAAATTTACAATAGTATCATATCTTTATTTGACAAAAAAATAAATAAATAAATAAAATAAAAATGCATTAACGAAGCTGAAAAATTGTTTATGAACATCCAGATGGAGCAAAAGCAGATATCTTGTGGCCCGGTATATGATAGACTGCCTCCCCTATCTGCAAAATATCCATGGTTGGTTGCTCAAAGCCTTAAATCCAAAGAGGAAGAGGAGATGGGAGACCAGTTTTTCTTCAACATACATGACCCAGCATCTTACTATCAGTGTCGAATCCCTGAATTGCTTGGGAAACGTATTCATGGGAGTTTTCATGGTTGGGTGATTCTCTCCAACCACGACTTGTGGTCTCTCTGGAACCCAATGACTTCTAAAATCATAAATCTCCCCCCCATGATGTTGAAAGACGGAGATCCTACATCTATCAAGGAGTGTTGTTTGTCACTGCCTCCCAATAATCCCAATTCAGTTCTTTTGCTAACAAGAAGAGATAAATCTACATTTTTGTTTTGTCGGCTTGCCCGTACACTAAGGAAGTTAAGATGGACAGAATTGTCATATGCTAAACAGCTTAAGAGATTAACCAGTGATGGTAAATTAGTAAATAACCTCACTTGCTGCAATGGTAATGTATATGCCTCGAGTAGCGGTAGTTCTTTTGCCAAATTTATCATGCAGGTTGATATTGTTGTTAAGAAGACACAAGTTGTGATAAATCTTTCGTTATTTGGAGCATTCCCTCATGCTCCCTATAGTCAATGTTCCGGATGGATTCATTATTTAAAAGGACATAATACAGAATTATACTGCATTACTCTAGGTTTTACGGAGCCAACAAAGATAAATCTTGGTATTGTGTCCTTGTTTAGAGTGGACATGACTAGAATAAACTTGGAAGATCAGCTGGAGGTTCTCAAAGATTGGGACATGACAAATATGGGCAGAGAAACTTGGGAAGAACAGCAAGAGGCCGGAACCTTTGATGTTTTAGATAAGAGTAATGAGATCTGGGAAGAAATGGAAGACCTCAAAGATGCTGTATTTTTTGTTGATCTTGCTCGTGATAACTTGGTATTTTACAGCCCTTCAATTTCCTCAGAATTAGGCGGTTATATACACATGCGTACTGACATGGGTAAAATAATATACTCGTACAATTTAAATGATAAAAGCATATCCGTTTCTTCAATGCCTTCGCCGGTGCCTCCAACAAGTCATGTGGTAGTTTGGGAATGGCCGGAATGCAGGTAATGCTTGTAATGTGTTTATACATAGACGTTTTCTGAAAACTTATATATTTTGTATATAACTATATATATTATATATATGCTGTGTAGGTTACAAGGTGATCATTCTGCTGATTCTAAACAAGAGGAAGAGGACAAGGACCATGGTGTAGTTTCAAGAAGAATGACATATGAAGAGGTGGAAGTGAATGAACCACACCTACTAAATCTTCCTTTTCATCTTCTGGAGATGATTATGGCGCATTGTGTTGGTTTGGAATACTTGAAATTTTGTGCTACATGCAAACATTGTCATTTAGCAGCACCTTTAATAAAATGGAAGGATAAACAGAGATTGCAGTATTATTCTTTAGTTTCACCATGGCTAATGGTGGTAGAGAAAGATCGAGACATTATAACTTTCGAAGATCCAGTGTCCGGTGACAAATACTTTATGAAATCCCTAGTATCCATTCCAGATGGCAGAATACGTTGTTCCAGATTTGGTTGGTTGTTAGTTTATAGTACAGGTATCGGACTGTTGTTCTATAACCCTTTGACAAGGGATATCCGCAAGCTTCCATCGATGGAGTTTTTCTTCAATACCTTATGCTTCAATGCACCACCTACTTCCCCCGATTGTATGGTGGTTGGATTTGCAGGAAGAGATGAATGGCAAGTCTACATCCACTTTGTAGCAAGGAAACAGTCAAGGCGCAGGGTTCATCTAAAATTTGATGTGGGCGATCGGTATTCCTTTCGTTCACCTACATTCTATGATCAAGATCTTTATGCCTTTTGTAATGGGAATGAACTTCAAGTTTTTAAAGGTCTTGGCAAACATGGTTACTCTTGGAAGCCAAATGTAGCTGCAGCACCAAAAAGTTGCTGCACATCTCGGGTACAACATTTCCTTACGAAATGTGAGCAAAATCTTTTACTAGTCATCGTCGGAGAGATTGGAGAATCCGTTGAGCTTTTCAAGCTCGATGATTCAACAAAAGAATGGAAGAAAATTGATGGATTGGGAAAGCACGTGATATATATTTGTGAGGCAACATGTCTTTGCATTGAAGCCAAAACACCAGAGATGGAAAACAAAGTCTACTTTCCACGATTGCATAAGGGGAACAAGAAAGTGGTGTTCTATTCACTTGAAATAGGCATGTATCACACTTCTAATGGCAAAAACATTGAAGAAAACATGAAAGATTTCGTCGGAACCATACACCAGCATATTTACCCTCATGCGTGGATTGAACCAAATTGGTCTTAGACGACGTTATTATCAGTAATTTTATTATGTTTTATCACATTTTTGGACTACTAATTTTGTTTCAGTTTGTAGTTTTTTATGGTATGTAAACCAAATTCTGAATGCTAATAGTTAAATGGTTTATGGTTATGATTTATTGTCTACTAAACATCCTATTCTAGACCTTGGATAAAAGCTTTTATTGGAACTAAATATAAAAAATTATAAATTGGGCCATAGCAGTTAGTTTTTTACAAATCTTAAGTAATCATCAACTTCTTAAATAATTACAAATCGTTAAATTCTCACTATGTAGAGTAACAATCCCAGGTTTGGTGGGGAATTTTAAATTGGCCGTGGAAGGAGCCTGGAGCATTCTTATACCCGGTCAACCGATTATCCCATTATATAATTTATATTGGGATGGGGATCGAACCACCATGAAATTCATCCATACATGGTCGAGTTTTCCCCATTTCCCAAATATACTATAAGCAGAATTTGCCTTAAGGGTCAGGATATCTCTCCACTGAACCCAAGGAGCAGAGATGATGCTGGTGTCATTCTGCCCCGAACCTCTGGCCGCAGACGATTAAAGCAGCGTCCATACAAGACTTCTGAGGCACTTTCCCATCAACATACATGCGGTGAACTTGGAAACCCTCTATTTCGTCTTTGACTACTATAGCGTGGTCTTCACCCATCATATCTCTCCAACTGGGGAATGACATTTCTGTGCTGGGAGGGAAACGTATCTTTTGTCTTGTTACTTGTTGCCAAGGCTGGACCATGAATATGGCTTGACCTTTCTCTTCGGCCGTGATTTCTCCTTTCTATGCCACTCTCGGGGCTCATCCCTTGGTGGGTAAAAGGTCAACGACCCGGTAAATATATTACTCCAAAAAACATTTAAGTACAACGGATATGAGTGATTCTCATATCTCAGCCCGTTACATAGGCGAAATGCTTACATAACAAGATACTTCCCATTTTCTAGACAAGAAAACAAACCATTTAAGAACTCGGACACAAATAAAACCTATTTCCTACGACCTTGGAGATTAAAGCCATAAATGGCGTTAAGAGCATCCAATTCCCCTGGAAGATCATAAATTTGCTTCGAGTAATCATCATAGTTATCCAACTCATCTTCACGCTCATGACCTCCACCAAAAAGATTTGCTGATTCGTCGAACGTGTTAAGAACCTCCTCCTCATCACTATCAGTAACCACAATATCACCCACCTTAGAGAATGGGTTAGCCCTCCTATTGGCAGATGCAGACGGAATAGGAACACCTTTATCATCCAAAAGGGTAGCTTTCCCATCGATAAGTAGCTTTTCCAGCTTACTAATTTTCTCAACTATAGGAGTAGAACCACCTTCCTTAGTTCCCATTAAATCACTCACAAGGGGTTCTTGTGATGTAGTACCAGTTTTAACCGACGCATCCTCATTAACTTCCATTGTACAGCCAACATCCACATCCATGTTGGTGTCATCAGTAGGAATACCAAACGTATCCGTATCATCCATATTAAGAGCATCAAACTGGTTAGATGTAGAGATCGTTGTACCACTAGAACTAGCCACATCAGGAGTCTTCTTTTTATTGCCACCAACATTCTTGGGTTCAGGAGGAGTCTGTTTGGGTTGATACTGAAACTTCTTACCCACTACAGGTTTAGTAAACCCTCCTTTACCCGGAATTGTAGAACCATCTTTTTTCCTTTCTTCCTGTTATTGACAGTCTTGAAACTATCATTAACAGGCTTAGTAGGCTGAACAGGAGGAATAACAACCTTAGGGCAGTCAGTCAGAGTATGACCAAAGATCTTACACTTGTCACAACGAGGTGGTTGCCACTCGTATTCAACCCTTATCTTCTCAATAGTCGAACCGGAACCGTCAAGTAACGGTATCTCAACAGTGAGGCTGTCCCGCAGCACCTCATCCGACTTCACTTCTATCATGCATCTAGCAAAACTACTACGGCTCCACGATTCCTTGCACATATTGCTTGTAAAAGCATCTAACCTTTTGGGCGTACCAATCAGTGTGGCTAGAAGACTGAGGCCATCATCAGAAAACATTGCTAGGGGAACATCATGGAATTTAACCCAAACAGGGATATTAGTCAAATCCTCTTTAAGAAGGTTAGTGTTCAAAGTCCATGGTTTAAGAATAATAGGAACATTTCTGTCCCTTGGTGTTAATCTGCTTTATCAGATGAGCTAGGTGGCCGGAATTTATAGCCTCCTCTATCTGTTTCTTGAGGTGAAAACAATCATCCGTATTGTGTCCTTTATCCCCATGGAATTCACATAACTTGTTTTTTTTTATGTTGTTCGCGGAACTAGTCATAGGCAGAGGTGCTGTGAAGCTTTCTCTTACGGATTCCATTACCACATGGCTTATTGTTAGCTTTGTCAAAATGTAAAATTGTTAAACTTAGCTAGTGTTTGTATATTTTGGTTAGACTTACGGGTCATGAATGCAATAGAAGTGTCTATTAGGGGAAGCATAATCAGTTCATGTTCTATCCAATCTTCATACTTTGTGTCACAGTTGTTTCTACAGGTTTGAAAATAAAATGCATTGGCAGCTTAGACGTACTTATTGAATTCAAATATAAAGCCAAATCAGAACATTTATTTGATAAACAGAAGAGAGGAATGGTCAAAATGGTTTACAAAGCTTCAATTGTGGTTAAGTACGAGGAGCTTAACATGGTTGTGTATTGAAGGAGTTCCACATAAGTTGTGGACCACGGAAATATTCTCCAAAATTGCATCGATCCTCATGTGGGTTAGTTGTGATTCTTGAAGATTGCGATGATGTGCGGAAAAGTTTGCATTTTACCAGAGGATTACGACTCCAATTAATCAGTGCCTAAAAATACAGTTGTTAATATATAGATGAAAATAATATGAATCCACCTTCTGAAACAAACATACATTGATATTGAGGTAAAAATACTTGTTTAGTTTTTATACAGATCATATCGTTGTAGCATCATAATTAATTCCTCGAAAGTCTAAACAGCACTGTATTCGCCTAGTAACCTTGAAGGTTTGTTAGGGAAGATTTGTTAGGACAATGGGTGATAGAACTTGATTCTTTTCTTTACGGGGATAGTTCCAACTCTCGTTTCAGATTTTCATTCTCTCTAGTTAATGCGTCAATTTGCTCCTTTTTCTTTACATATTTTAATTTTAGCTTTACAATCTCTGGAGTTGATGTGTTCATTTTTGCGTGTTGATTTATCTGAGAGACACATTGAGCCTTTCTCTTCTGCGTATGATCTAGCTCTCTCGTCTTCCATTGAAAAACTAGCAACTACAGCGGTAGTGCTCTCACCTTCTTCAACTCGATTGGGATTTTCTGATAACTGAATTGGGAGTTTCTGATAACACATTTAAGCTATAAGCAACCAAACGCCCACTCAACCCAAATAAGCATTAGCTAAACACCCCCTATAACCATACACTATGTAAATATGTGGTCAAAACTCAAAACCATGATCAATTCACCGAACCAGATAACAATAAATAATGCAAGAACAATTATATCCATAGCAATAAGCACCACGCATGTTGTATCATTTAGTTGATTACAAATGTGTTAATATACACTATTTGATTAAAAAGTAAAATTTGAGACTAAACCTAACTAACCAGACTGCGCAAGGACATCATCAATATCTTTAGTGCTGGCACTATCGCTGGCGATCACAGCTAGCTTTACAACATTCCAAAAACTTTGCCACTGCAGCCCTCAAATGAGTTATTTCTGCCTTACTTTTAACAAGCTCATTATGTAGATCAACATTCTCCTTTAGAGTTTTTTCAACTTTTGATATACGTCTGCCATTTTTTTTTTCTCTTTGACTTTATTAAAGTTTAGGGTTTTGAAAATTAAAATGAAGCATGACCTGCAACCCCCTTTTATATAATCACTAGCTTATAGACCCGTGGTAACCCACGGGTTTTTAGATGAGATCGTGGGAAAAAAATAGTAGTAGTGTGTGTAAACAAAGTAAGGAAAAACCACAAAGTAAACAGAATGAATAATTTATTCGAAAGAAATATCAACTAATAAGTCAAGGATAGTATAGAGTACAATCCTTGTAACTAAGAATGTAATAAACGGCCATGCACGCGTGCTCCAATCTTGATAATGTAGATGAAAACCAAATCTTGACAGCCTTGGTAAGGCTATGAGCATTTATTGTAGGAACCCAATGAATATATCCATGTAAGTTTCATGTGCTTTGTTTTTGCTTAATAAAACTCTATGTAAACTTCAACGCACTTGACCTGCAATAAAAGCCATAATATACACACTTTAGAGAGCCATGTAAACCAACACTCAGTTAAAAAAAAAAAAAAAAAAAAAAAAAAAAAAAAAAAAAAAAAAAAACTTGTAACTTTGCCAGAAACCAGTAATCAACACAGTGACGGTCAGGTCAATCCCAGGACTAACATTTGCATTATTACTCAAATACTCCTCGAAGTGGGATTGGTTTTCCTTTGCCAGAGTTAAAACTCTAACCTGAAAGATGCAAACATTTATATTTTTGTACCGATTAGGTTGGTTGACATAAAAGGACCTGACCACATTTTGTTCATAAGTATCGAAGGTGAATTCTATAATTAGTGTGTCAACTATTTTTACCAAAATTTAATCAATGATAGCTTAATTACTGAGTATAATATATTTGGAGGTTTGTGCAATAAGAATACACTTTTTGTGACTTTATACCCGTTTGACCCATTTCATTTTATGCTAACTGTATCCGTTATTCTCATTTGACCCGTTAAAAAAAATTAAACCCATAATTCGACTTTTCTAAGTTCATCTGGAGATTCTATTTTCAAGATAAAAAGGGTAGAGTTGAAAGCAAACATCATTTCAACATTTAAGACTAACCTTGCTCTAAACTGCACAAACCCACATCCCTTGGCTACATGGATCTTATATTACACTGTGTCCGAGACTGCAAGAAAAGATACCTTAATATCCTCTGTAATAACAGGGTCAAGATTGCCAATATTAACCTGCAAGAAGAACGAATAATGCTAATAAATAACTTTTGATAAATAAAAAGCTATAATACAAAACACTGAACATTTTTAGAGATTGGGGATGCCAAAAAACGTTATTGGTTAGATACATACCTTAGTTTACATAACTATTACTGGTGGTAAAATTAGAAGGACTACGAAGCAGGGAAGGTTTACATAATTACCTGAGTTGTTAAAAATTCTATAGTGTGTACCTGCTGCGTTGCTTACATGTTTAGTGTCACGAAAACCAATTGTAACGGCCAATCATAGAAGCATCAACGACCAGTTATTCTCATCTAAATTTGACCATGCTTATTAGTAGGTGACCTGTGGACAATTTTTACCCTCTAAAAGCTACCCAATGATGTACTTTGTTTGATAATAGTAATAGAGTACTTATCAGGAACAGATACATAGAAACTCATGGAGGTAGTCGGTTTCAAGAATGTGATGTTTTGATAGATATGCGCTTGTCCATATAGGCAAGGATCACGGAGAGGTAAACCACAAAGGTGAAAGCCATCTAGTATTAAAAGAAAAAAAATGTCAAATGGGTTAGTTGGCCATTATATAAAGTATAACAAATCAACCCGTTGCTTTTCTACCCATTGGCAAACATGGCCGACCCTCCCAATTGCCACCAATAATTTAATTAATTACCTTGATCGATAAATGTGAAAAGTTTCCAAGATCAGCATACATAGCCTCTGAGCCTGGAAACCAAAGCCAATTAAAAAAGGTCAACGATAGTCAAATTTAAAGGTTAATCTACCAAGAGAACAGTTTGATGTACATCTCATGTTATACACAACAAAATCCCACCCAATGACATTCATCTTCCTTCCTTAATCATAAATTAGGTAACTCTGCAGGTTGAGATGATGAACAACTCCGCTTACATCATCAGAGAAGTCCATTATTCTCCACCTACAACACAAACCAACCTAGTTAAGAGTATATGGGCCGTATATGCAACCTTTATCTAAACAAAGGCATTATAAATCTACCGTATTGCCAAAATAAATATGTATCTAACTAAAGAAGCTACTCTCACTATCGCTCTATAAGTGCATCACCACCTGCAATACAACCAAACACATGAACCACAATAGGAAAACAGTTGTATATATAATCTTTTCGAAAATCAATAAAATGTTTCTAAGGTACATGTGTTGTAGTAACTCAACTTTGTTGGATCAATAATTCCAGCTGACATTGAATCTTTATATTTATCAGTTGAAACGTTATATCCGAATCTCGGGTTGTCATTCCCCAAAACCTATGAAGAGAGACAAAAGAGATAGAAAGAGCAATCAATCACATGATCCAAGTGTGACGTAATTACATCTTTTAGAAAAGTGAAATACGCATCATAAAGCAATAGAGCATACCCTTTTGCTAACAACGCCGCCAATGACACCTGCATTCTTTGGAATTCAATGCACGTACAACCCACACCTTCTAGCTTCATGCACATATATGGGATTGTAAAGCGTGTACCATACTTTTGCAGATCAGGGTTATTCATCATACTAAAGTTTATACAACTCCATTTTAATATATTCTCACGAGTTTTATATAAAACCTGAAGAGAAAAGAAAGGAAAACACAGACAAAATACATGGTGATAAGGTTACCAATTAATTACTTGATATATAATTGTTGCTCTCTTTTGAGTTACATCACCTCCAATAATATAAACCTCATACACAAACAGAACTGAAAAATGAATAGCAACATCGATTCAAAAAATCATTCATAAAATATATTATAAAAACAAATTAAAGTGACAACATAAACACAACACATCCAAGTTGTGGTACTATGTGATTAAGATCTAAGCATAAATAGAAATTTGAATATAAGCAATAATTACCGATTTTAAGGTTTTGACAGCAAAAAACCCAAAGGTATAGATCGGCTTCTAAGGGATGTTGAATCTGGTTGAATCAGTAATATACTCAATCAGTGATGATGAAAAAAAAATCCAGGATTTCATCATTGATAAATCATCAACATAAACAAAAAGAATAAATTAGAGAAAGTGTAGCCACTCTCGTTGACCCCTTAAACAATTTAATCAGCAGAACACACAAAATTAAATCAATTAAATTTGCCCCAATTTTTTTCTATGGTTTTGCTACAACACAATTGAATTAAAATTAATCAAAGCAAAATCTATTATATATGAATCGAAGCAAAATAAAATTAGCTGGACTATGTGATTTAGTTGAAACCCTAAAAAAAATTTTGAATAGCTGTGAAACTTACCAATTCTCTTGTGTGGACAACATAGAAATCACCCGCATAGATCAATTTTTTGGAGATGTTGAAACTGTTTGAATCAATTTGAGTTGTTAGGGTGGCTGTTAATGGGTGAATTGAAGGTGCTAGGGTTTATGATAATGACGGAATCAAAGTTATAAAGAAAAAATCGTAACTTAATTGTGATTTGTAACCGATTTGAATAATTGCTAAACGCTTCGAATTGTTTGAATCGGCATTTAATTGTGATTTGTAACAGGCGACTAATTTGTTACACCCTAGAATTATTGAATTGAATGTGAAGAAGAAACGTAGATAAGAAGCTTTAGATGAGATCGTAGAAGTGGAGTTGTACTTGACAAAAATAATGATGGCCTATCCTTCGAGACACATCAGCGCATTGAATGGTGCCGCATTAGAGGGGTGGTACAAAACTCTATTTTATTAGAATACATAGATAGATAGATGTTTCATTTTGTTTGTAAGTTTGACAGTTTTAGTCCATGTGGTGTGAGAATGTTTAACCCGGTAACCTTTATTTACGTTTCTTGAAAAAAGTCCTCTTTCAATTTTCTGACCAATGTATGTTTTACTTTTTAATTTTGATTAACAATAGTTGTGTGTCAGAAGGCAAGAAGTAAGTACAATCTTAAACCTAAATTTTTAATAGGAAAATGAAAAATTAAGTGCCTACAAAAGAAAATGTGACAAGTTGAATGTTTTTCAAACCATTTGCCCTACAAAGGCGGAGGTAATGGGGTGGCTGCATGTGCTAGGCGACCCCCAACTAGCCCAATAAGTTCATAATTAGATATCCCAAAAGCCTATTATTTTATGGATTTTAATGACCAATCCATCTTAATTCCAAAGATAACGACTTGGTTTCTATTGTTTTACATACTTTTCACATGAAAAAAGATAGCTAAGAATGCAAGTGTTATTGTCATTTATCAATAACTAACGATCAAAAAAAGTAGTCATCTAATAACTAATAAGATATTGAATGCTCTTTGTTACTGTATTTAGTTTTCATTAATTTAGTTTTCATTAATGATTAGTTGAGGACAATTAATTATTTGTGTATGGTATCTTTTGAATGATTGAATTGAACCGAGTGTTAACTTAGAAATTCACTTAATACTAATAGTCTAAATTCAAATGGAAATACATAGAATGTTTGATCACGTTTTGACAGTTAGGTGGTGTTTGCATTCAACTTAATTATCTTAATATGAAAAAACTTAATTTATTAAGTCATGTGAAATGTTGTTTGTTTTTCACTTAATCAAAAGAAATGACTTAAAATAATAAGTGATAAAAGTAAGGGTCTCCACATTAAGTCATATGTTAATTAACACGACTTAATGAAAAAATTAAACAAACATGCCCTTAGTCTGTATGTTGTCATTTGCCAACACATTCATTCCTAAAAATAATGTAACAAATTAGCAACAAATTACTTTTTAAGATTTTAAGGTCATTAGAATTCTTATTATGATTAATTACGTCTCTTTTACCAGTTAATTTAGTTTTAAGATATGAGTTTCTTAATTTTATTATCTATTTGTTTTTCATCTATTTTTCTAGATTATCATGTTTCATTCCATTTTTTTTTCGAACTATGTCCTGATGATAAAAAAATTTATTTTCAGACCCTTAACCTGAAATCGTGGCTCCGCCCTGAATCTACTAATGAAGAGCAGGTTCCTTTACAAATGTATTATTTTACTGAATCATGTTTTAGTAAATGTAAAATACATATAAACGTCATAAATATATAAAATATGTAAGTAAACTAAAAGATAATATAAATGTTCTTGGGAACCTCTGCTTCTAGTCAAGTGTAGTCGCTCTAAACGTTTAATGCTTTTCATTTGATTGTGATTGGGCTAGACATATGTATATGTTCAATATAATTAGAATGTTGTACACATATGTGATATATCCGGCCTCTTGCGTCATTTTATATCTTATAATTACAATTACAATTAAGTTATCAAACACGTTTGCAAAAACATAAAGCAACAACTTACAACTACACTTACGAGTTACCAATTTATAGCTATCAGTTTAAACTAAATGTAAACTGATATAAAGCTATAAACTGGTAACTTGAAATTTTAGTTGTAAGTTGTTGCTTTATATTTTGCAAATGTGTTTAATAAGTTAGTTGTAACTGTATGTCTATATTTATAAAATATAAAATATTAAAATGACACCGCCAGTTTTGCTAAACCTACATTTAATTTGAAGAAAAAAATGACTGTTTGTTTAGAAAATGAAACAAATTACTCTCTCCGTCCTATTTGTCCACTGTTGACTTTTGAAGTCTTTATTTTCTAATTTTGACTTCAAATATTTTTATTTGTGTTATATAATACTTGATGAAAATTAATGAGAATACGTTTAATAACCAATCCTTACTTATATTTTACATCAAGAATTATATATAAAACAAATAAAAGTATTTAAGGTCAAAGTGGAAAGATTAATATTCAAAAATTCAACGGTGAACAATAATTATAAGACGGAGAGAGTATATATATTATAATAAGAGGATAACTTGTCTACAATTATTGTAGCTAATTGGTTACAATCATCCATCAAAATATATAAGAAATTGATCAGGACCCACAGAAGGAAGTCAGGGACCCACAAAATTACTCAGGACCCACAACTTGTAGCACAAATTGTAAGGAATTGGCTACAATTCAATTGTAGCTAATATATTATAAGTATATATTAAAAATCAACATCGGCGACGTCGTATTGTATGCCGGATTTCCCGCCAAAACCATGCGGGCTCTTGGAGCCCAACTTTCCCACTCCTGTTTGCCCAGCGATGGCCCAAATTGCTTGGTATAACATACGACAACCCTAGAACCTTCCACACGCTCCGCAAACAGAAATCCAGGTTAATCAGGAAGCATGACAGATTTTTAGATCTGCTCTTGAACTCCAAAATCAGTTACTAATTCATGGTATTTTTACCACAAAGATGCGGTAAACCTAGAACATTCCACTATCCTCCGCAAACTCAAATCAAAACAGCTTAATCAAGAAACCCTAATTTTCATCCGGTGATGATGATGTTCGAAGGATGGGGAAGTTCATTAAAAAATTAATCCTTTTTAATCAGGTAATTAAAATCCCCCTTTTTAATTCTTGCTTAATTTGTTTTTAATTTTACTAAAGTCCGTGATATGGGTTTGTTGTAAATTATGATTGGTGATGTGGGTTTTTGATTTTGTTAGTTTATATGATGAAGCTCTTAGTGCGAAGGATCAGAAGATGGAGGAGGTTAAAGAGGATGATAAAAAGGGTTCAAGAGGTATTGTGTATAATTTTCAAATTGTGTTTAATGTTTTGTTTTATGTGTTTGCTATGTTGTGGATGGTTTGTTTTGGTTAAGGGTAGTGATTTTCGACACGAAAAAAGACTTAAGAATGGGTTAGGGTTAGGGATGGGACTAGACGCCTTTTGGGTTGAGGTTTGCCGGATCGATTTAATTAGCTTAGGGTCGATTTAATTTAGTGACACAATAAAAGCATAAGCTTTCTGTATTGAAAGAGACCAAAACAAAAGGTGCGCCCATCGTAAACAAAAGATTGAAATCCACGGAACCAAAACCAACTGTCAAACAAAAGCCATTATAAGCCTACATTTATTTTCACATTTATGTTTGTAAATCATTTGGTGGATGTCATCTTTATTTTAACTTTCATGGCATGTGAGGTACCCATATACGAAAACGAAGTCAACAGCGGCGCCCGGATAACCTTATAATTCATATTTGCCGATTGTAAGTCATTTATAGAACATATTCAGTGTTTATATTCATGCCGAAGAGAGGATATATTTTCATATTTTTATCTAAACATTGACACACCAATGTACATAAAGTCGTTTTAATTCAAACAATTTATCACTATGCCACATTTCTAGATTTGTGAAAATGGAAAATGAATGCGTACGCTGAGCTAATTCGTTATATCATATGCAGGTTTAAAAGAAAGAACCACATATATGGGATATAGCATATTTCAGAATGTCAATAAACTTCGAATTTAACGCAGATCAGGTATGTTTTCTTCGGCTTTTGTCATCAAATTATTGTCTTTTTTCCTGCCTGTGCATGAAGGTACAAGGAAATATCTGTTATATTAGGATATAGTTACATTAAACAATTAATTTCAGCTTGGGCTAATCACAAATTCCCAGTTCGGAATAAACATTGTGCCCTTAAATAGAAGTCCATGAGAGATGTCTTTATGATGAAAATGAGCTGATTAGGGAAGATATGTTAATGATCCCGAAAATTTTTAAGGATTTCAACTTTACTTTTCATTGTTTATATGTCGCAATTCATTAATGGGAGATTCAGTAATTCTTTATTCAAAAAACTGATGTGTAGTTTGTATGGTTATAGCAAGTCGATAGCTAAGTTGTTAATGAAAATATCTTATGTATACTTTCTTATGTAATGATGTGATTGAAAAGTGTAAAAAGAAAATGAAGTGGTTAGCAGCAGTCAAGCTGTGTAGGAATCAAGGTACTAATAATCGAGGTATAAAACGTAACACATTTATACATTCGTCGAAAATGTCACTCTTATAATGGCAATGCTCTATTTGTTGAACTTTGCTTCTGATTATGCAGGTTGTGAATTCTTCCCGTTGTTAGTGAGGCTAGAGTAAAGAAACTTTATGCCTAGATCACATTTTCCCATAATTTATATGCTGATATATTAAAAATTTACTACTGGATTCTTTTTATAATAGTGACAAAATAACAATAGGATGTCTAATGTCAATGATGAATATTAAACTACTAGATTCTTTTTATATGCACATGTATGCTTCAATATTAAACTAATGTCAATGATGAATATTGTGCATATACACATGTTTGTTAACTTATCTGGTATATAACCAGTTTTATTCATTTTAGTCGAGTATTATATATTGGTTTTTGTAATTGTCGATGACACATTCATGGCTTATAGTGAATCATAAAATATGGATGAGAAAGTGTTAAACGCGTTAACTTATCTTGTTAGAATATTAGTAGTATAACTTAAACGTAGTTTAGGGGCTTAAGTGTACTTTTTAATTAGATTAAGTGTTAGACACAAACTAGGATTAGGTAGCTTGGAGTGCAAGGCAAGCTAGGTTTCCACCTCCTCATCTCTATAAATAGAGATGAGGGGGATGCTAGTTTTCAACATTCTTCTTCCTCAATTGTAAAAGCTTTATTGATCTTAATAAACGGTTAGTTGAGGGTATATCGTGTGCAATATTTTTGTCGAGTCTTTGTCGTCTCTCGTGTTTGCTACTTGCGCTCGATACAACTCGTGATCTAGCTTTCGGCGATCGAACTTCGGATTGTTGTCGAGGTATTTTCCAACAAGTGGTATCACAGCAGCGGTTATAGTGGTCATCGAAGTTCGAGTGCTAGATCTAGGTTTTGAGGTTTGGGTATCGAATCGGTGTTTGAAGTAGCGATCGGTGTCGAGAGGAAAAAGAAGGTTCAATTTTATTTGGCGGATTGTTTTGCAAAAATAGTAAATGACAAAGGGTTATATACTTTGTACATGCATGCATGTGTACATGCATATTAATGTTGGTTTCTATTTACAATCGTCAAAGGCTTTTTTAATTTCTTTTAATCAACTTCAGTTATAGTTTTTTATTTCATAAAAAATAATAACTACGAAGGTTATTTATTGTTGTGTTTTTATTTTCTTGTGGTACAAGTTTACGATCGGGTTTGCCTGTTCGAAATCGAGGGTTTAGGGTTTTTCTAATTAATTCTATTTGCAAGAAGGGTTTTTAGCAACAAGGGGGGAATATTGCACACGGCTTGTGAGGCTTGTCGGTAAAGTTTGTTAAGAAACAACTTGACAAGATTTTTAGCAAGGTATAAGAAGAATGGCTAGTTCGATAACTAGGTTTGACATCGAGAAATTCGATGGGAAGAATGGCTTCGGGTTATGCCAAATAAAGATGTGTGCTTTAATGGTACAGCTGGGATGTGATGCTGCATTAGAGACATTACCCGCGGACATGGAAGCAGGTGAAAAGCTGCTTTGATGAAAAAGGCATACAGTACCTTGATTCTATGCTTGGGAGACCGAGTTTTACGGGAAGTTACCAAGGAAACATATGATGCAGGAATTTGGGCGAAGTTGATTAGTCTGTATATGACTAAGTCCTTAGCAAATAGACTGTATCTGAAGAAGAAGTTGTACACGTTCTATATGAGTTCAGGTATGAAACTGGGTGATCATATAGATGAGTTTAATAAGTTGATACTTGATTTGGCGAATATTGATATCAAGATTGAGGATGAAGATTAGGCACTTATGTTACTTACGTCGTTGCCATCGTCTTACAAAAGCTTTGTGGAAACATTGTTGTAGGGGAGGGAATCCTTGACAATGGAAGATGTTCTTGCGTCTCTGAATTCAAAAGAGTTAAAGAAAAGAACTGAAGGCACAAAGGAAGAAACTGGTGACGAGTTATATGTAAGGGGAAGGTCAGATCATTCAAGGAAAGCTCATTCTTGTGGAAGTTCGCGGTACAAGTCAAGGGGTGGAACTGGTAAACTCAAGTGCTTCATATGTCATTCAGAGGGTCATCTGAAGAGAGACTGTCCAAAGAAGAAGTCAAGTGGGTTCGTCAGGAAGGGTAAGCATGATCAGGATTTTGATTCTTCTGATGACGAGGGTAACGCCTACTTTGGAGAAGCCTTGATGGTAGTCGGGAATGATGAGATGGCTGAATTAGTAATGGATTCAGGTGGGTATGATCATATGACACCTAAGAGGGATTTCTTGTATGACTTCAAGGATGTTGATGGTGGTTTGGTTCAGTTAAGTGATAACATGACATGCACTATCAAAGGGATAGGAAAAGTGAAGATGCAGTTGCATGATGGTTCAAGCTTTATACTACAAGATGTCAGGTATGTTCCAGGGTTAAGAAAAAGCTTGATTTCATTGGGTACTCTTGAAAAAGAGGGTTATACTATAAAGATGCAGATGGGTAGAGTCAAGGTGATCAAAGGTTGTCGGGTTGTGATAACTGGGATCAGGAAAGAGAACTGTGTGTATACTCTTGAAGCAAAAGTGAAGACTTTTGGTGTACAAATGCATGGAGGTTTAAAACAAGTTGGATTCAAGCAACTTGGTCATAAATAAGTTGGGTTCAAACAACTTGATCATAAACAAGTTGGGTTCAAATAACTTGGTCCTGGTGTTAAAACAGGAGTCCATGGAGTACAGGTTGATGAACGTGTTTGGTTTGAGGTGGAACTGCAGGGAGCTCAGGAAAATCGTGAAGCTGAGGTTGTTCAGGATAGTAACGATGATGCTACAGTTGCTCAAAGAAAGTTGGAGGATATGCAACTTGAAAAAAAGACAAACACGGGCTGCTTGGTAAATGAGCAGGAAAAGATACACCTTGGTATAAAGGTGGGGCATACATTACGGTAACCGGAGTACCTGGTCAAGAGGGTGCAGAGGGTAATGTTGCTGAAAAGAAGAAAGTGAAGGAGTCTACGGAAGCTAATCTTGGAAAATTACTGAAGTACAATGCCTGGTCGACAAGGTTGTCCCCGATCCGAGGTTTCAGCATGAGGAAAAGATGTTGAGTATCGGTTATGTTTAAGTGTTACTGCTAAGGTAGAAATTGTTAGAATATTAGTAGTATAACTTAAACGTAGTTTAGGGGCTTAAGTGTACTTTGTAATTAGATTAGGTGTTAGACATAAACTAGGATTAGATAGCTTGGAGTGCAAGTCAAGCTAGGTTTCCACCTCGTCATCTCTATAAATAGAGATGAGGGGATGCTAGTTTTCAACATTCTTCTTCCTCAATTGTAAAAGCTTTATTGATCTTAATACAGGGTTAGTTGAAGGTATATTGTGTGCAATATTTTTGTCGAGTCTTTGTAGTCTCTCGTGTTTGCTACTTGTGCTCGATACAACTCGTGATCTAGCTTTCCGCGATCGAACTTCGGATTGTTGTCGAGGTATTTTCCAACATATTTGGTTAACCAGTTTTATTGATTTTAGTCGAGTATTATATATTGGTTTGTTTTGTATTTCTTTTCAGTATTTGGTATTTGAATGATTCAAGACTTGAAGCCAACTTTGAGGATGCTAGGACCTTGGCCTCTAACACCTGGCCTCTAGATCAAGTAAGCGACATCTCACTTTGTGCTTTTAGATATAATAAGTTTTTAAAGCTAATATGCATGCAAATGGGCAATGAAACTCTAATTACTGTGAAGATGACTGATTTTGGACAGAAGTGGCAAGTTTGATGGTTTATGAGCATTTTTGTTTTCTGTAGTTTTATTCAAATACTCATGGATATAACGTATAATAACACATTAACATTTTGAACATTCACCGTCGTGTTGTTTAATATTGCAGGTTGACTATTTTGTTGACTGTCACTACTCGGCTGCCATTCCTAATGTATGGCATTCTGTCATTCTACCGGTTTTACCTAGATGGCAACGCTTACCTCTGTATTCCAAGTCTTGGGATTACCACATCTGCTCATAAGGTAAGCTACACGACACGCACGTACTGAAAAACACAATGTTGCTAAAAAAATGCCATAGACAAAAAAGCTTTATTGACGAAAGATGTATCTTATACACACATATTCCTGCTCTACAAACCCACTCACTTTTTTCTTACTTAAATTTGTAGTTTTATTATTCGGAAAATAAAATTTCCTGATGTACAGGATCATGGAAGACCGCGGTAGCTCTAGCTCATTATCAGGAAAGGCCATAAACGTAATAATGACACGACGAGAGACTATTAGTGTTGGAGACCTGAAGACGAGAAACACTAACAAGCCCATGGAAGTGAAACTATATCGCAAATGGACCGCAAGAAATGTACCAAACCCATAACCAACCGCCTTTTGTTGTATACTACTAGACAAACAGATGCACATTCTAAAATTTTAGCCTACTTTAATTTTCATATCCCAACAAACAAACCTCATTCGTTTTGTGATGTGTTGCTGTGTTCTTTGTTTGTAGGGCTGTGCTATACATGCCAACATGGAAGTACGTGATACCCAACATTATACCAAATACTTCATGTTGACATAAATAATGCCTAAAAACATTATTAAGTTTTTATCAATATCTCTATGTTTTGATCATTACAAAATATAACCTCAAAGAACTAAAACTTATGACATAAACAAGTATTTGGTGATTAATATTTCTCTTTACATCTAAATCACTTAAGGTATGAATAAACAAAGTGTTTAGTGCAATGTATGATCAAAGGGGTATTTAATTAACTAATACAAAGTTTATTTAATTATATAATCTTATTATATATTTTTGAAAAACACTTTTGGTAATAAGGAAAAATGTTTTAATCATACTAAATATATGATTTCAAATATTTAACCAAAATCAGTTAGTTTTTCACCAAATAAACTTTCCCCACTAAAAGACAAAGTTTCTGGCCGTTTCAGCTGGGCGGCCCCCTTAATTATAAAGGGCGGTCCCCTTAAATTTAAGAGGACCGGCCATGATTTAAGGGGACCGGCCACGCTCCTCTGTCAGAAACTCTTGCCTATAAATACCACCTTAAACCTGGATTTTTTCCCCACCTTTTGCACTCCAGAACTTTCTGTTCTAGATCTCCATTTCCAATCTATAAATCCTTTGATCATACATTCTTAAATCTTTGTTTCAAAGTGATCCATACATAATCCATTCAAGTGCAAGAGAAGAATACTTCTATCCCTCAAGACAAGAAGTATTACAACTAGTTGTGATCTCCACATCTAAGTTGTTTGAGCATCATCATTGATTATTATTTCATAGTGTGATTAGTTGTGAATATTTGTTAGAGAATAGTTGTGAAAAAGATAAGTTAGAAAGAAGATTGGTGTGTAGAAGAATTGGTGTGTAGAAGATTGGTGTGTAGATTATTGGTGTGTAGCAAATAGGTGTGAAGAAGGTGTGTAGATTGGTGTGAAGATTGGTGTGTAGATTGGTGTGTAGATTGGTGTGAAGATTGGTGTGTAAATTGGTGTGTATATTGGTGTGTACGGTTTTCTCCGCCATAAGGGAGCTTGTTGATATAGTGAAGAAAACTCTCGAGTTAGGTGCTCGGGGAGTGGAGTAGGGCAAGGAAGGTGCCTTGTAGCCGAACCACTATAAATCGCTTGTCTCTCGGTTTGATCTTTCCATCTTTTACTTATTTCATTACTTACATAATTATTGCTTCATAGTATATATACTTAGTGTTGTTCATATTGTGTATAACTAGATTTCATATACCATCGAATCTATATTTTATAAATCAACGAAAACTTTTAAACAAATTGTTTTATAACAATTAAAACGACGTAAAACTATTCAACCCCCCCTTCTAGTTTTCCACAATTGGTATCAAGAGCCACGTCTAGCAAGATTTTTAAAATATATTGTATTTTAAAACTTGTAACGATCTATGGAATCTGAAAAATATTTAGAAGGGCAATCTATGCAAAGACCACCACTATTTGAAAGTGATGGATTTTTATATTGGAAAAATAGATTCGAAACCTATGTGAAATCAAAAGATCTCGATCTTTGGCATATTATTACCTTTGGTGATTTTCCTCCTATTCAATATAATGTTGAAACTAAAATGGATGAAATTGTAGATTTTGAAAAACAAAATGATGATTTGAAAAAGAAACTAGCAAAAAATAATGAGGCTAAAATGGTTATTTATAATGCGTTACCACGTAAAGAATATGAAATAATTTTTATGTGTAAAACCGCAAAAGAAATTTGGGATTCTTTACTAATCACTCACCAAGGTAATAGTCAAGTTAAAGATAACAAAATAGATCTTCTTGTACATCAATATGAACAATTTACGATTCCGGAAGAGGAATCAATTGATAATGCTTTTGCTAAATTTAACACCATCATCACAAGTTTAAAAGCACTTGATGAGACATTTTCTAGTAAAAATTGTGTTAGGAAATTTCTTAGGGCACTACATCCGAAATGGCGAGCTAAAGTCACGGCTATTGAAGAATCAAAGAATTTGATGACATTATCACTAGATGAGCTTATCGGCAACTTGAAAGTCCATGAAGAAATTATAAGAAGAGATTCGGAAACGGTCAAAGTCAAGAAAGAACAAATCAAATCCATTGCTCTAAAAGCCAAAATGGAACCTTGTGAAGATGATGATTCAAGTGACGAGAGTGAAGATGAAGAATATGCGATGGCCGTAAGAGAATTCAAGAAATTCTTCAAGAGACGAGGAAGATTCACTAGATCACCACGTGACGAAAGAAAGGTGTTCCAAAGAAATAGGAGTGATAATTACGTGAAAAGAAAGTGCTTTAGATGTGGAAGTCCAAATCATCTTGTTGGAGAATGTTTAAAGCCGTCGGGTTATGAAAATCAAAGCGCATTTGTTAGTGGAACATGGAGTGATAGTGATAAAGAAGAAGTGGAAAAACCAAAAGAAGAAAAATGCTTTGTGGCAAATGCAACCGACGAAATATGCCTTGGAATTGACTTGGAGCCTGACGAATGGATCAAGGATAGCGGATGTTCGAGGCACATGACGGGGAATCGCAAGCTATTCTCTACATACAAGGCATACAATGGAGGTAACGTTATTTTCGGTAGTAACTTGCGTGGAAAAATTATTGGCAAAGGTACGATTTCTCAAGACTCACTTACTATTGAAAATGTTGAACATGTAAATAATTTAACATATAACTTACTTAGTGTAGGCCAAATATGCGATAATAAATGTAGAGTTATCTTTTCCGAAGAAGATAGCGAAATAGTTAAGAATGGAAAAATTATAGGTAGAGGTATTAGGAAAGGAGGAGTATATGTTATGAAACTAGGAAACAAACCTGAAGATAGGATATGCCTAACGACCCTAGATGAAAACTCTACATTGTGGCATAGGAGATTAGGACATGCTAACATGCAACAAATACAATCTTTAGCCTCTAAGGAATTAGTTAGAAATTTGTCTAATCTAAAATATGACAAGCATTTTTGTGATGCATGCAAAATTGGAAAACAAGCTCATGCTAGTCACAAAGCTAAGAATATAATATCCACTACTAGGTGCCTAGAATTATTACATATGGATCTTTTTGGTCCATCCGCTGTGCGGAGCTATGGAGGAAACAAATATACCTTAGTAATAGTAGATGACTACTCACGATACACGTGGACTAGGTTTTTGAGTGACAAAACCCAAGCCTTTGAAAAATTCGAAATATTTAGTAAAATGATTCAAAATAAATTAGGATGCTCAATAGTTGCCATTAGGACGGACCATGGTAGGGAATTTGATAACAAAATACAATTCGGAAAATATTGTGAGTTAAATGGAATATCTCACAATTTCTCCGCTCCTCGTACTCCTCAATCAAATGGGGTAGTAGAAAGAAAAAATAGGTCACTACAAGAAATGAGTAGAATTATGTTAAATGAACAATCCATTCCACAAAAATTTTGGTGTCACGCCGTAGATACATCGACTTATATTTTAAATAGGGTATCAATTAGAAGAATTCTAGGAAAAACTCTTTATGAGTTATTAAGAGATAGAAAACCAAACTTAAGCTACTTTAGGGTATTTGGAAGTAAATGCTATATTTTAAACACTAAGGACTACCTCACTAAGTTTGACCCAAAATCATATGAAGGAATATTTTTAGGATACTCACAAAATAGTAAAGCATATATAATACTTAACAAACACTCCATGAAAGTAGAAGAATCACTAAATGTAACATTTGATGAAACACCACCACCTCCTAAAACGCTACCTTTAGAAGATGATAATTTAGTCGAAGATGAAGCCATTGAGGTTAGTAAAACAAAACCCATAGGAAATGATAATGAAGACATCCACTTAGAAAATAACGAAACTACTAATATTAAAGAATCTAGATCACATCCACTAGATAATATAATAGGACATCTTAACCAAAGAACCCTTAGGTCACAAGCCCAAGACAAAAACAACTTCTTTTGTTTCCTCTCAGCAATAGAACCTAAGAATATTAGTGAGGCTTTAAAGGATGAAAGTTGGATTATAGCTATGCAAGAAGAATTAAATCAATTTAAGGCAAATGATGTTTGGGAACTAGTCCCAAATCCAAAGGATATGACCATCATAGGAACCAAATGGGTATATAGAAATAAGTTAGACGAGAATGGAATAGTTACTAGGAATAAAGCTAGGTTAGTTGCCCAAGGTTATAATCAACAAGAAGGAATTGATTATGATGAAACTTATGCCCCCGTAGCTAGACTAGAATCAATTAGGATATTACTTGCCTATGCTTGCGCCCTAGATTTTAAGTTATTTCAAATGGATGTGAAAAGTGCATTCCTTAACGGTTTTATCAATGAGGAGGTATATGTGGCACAACCTCCAGGATTCATTGACTTCGCAAAACCTGATTATGTTTATAAGTTAAAGAAAGCTTTGTATGGACTCAAACAAGCTCCCAAAGCTTGGTATGATCGATTAAAAGCTTCTCTTATTAAACATGATTATTCCATGGGAATGGTAGATAACACTCTTTTCACAAAAAGGAAAGACCCAAATCTCATCATTGTTCAAATATATGTTGATGACATTATATTTGGATCGACTTGTCAAGACATGTGTGATGAGTTTGCCAAAATCATGCATGATGAGTTTGAGATGAGTATGATGGGTGAACTCAACTTCTTCCTAGGATTACAAATAAAACAATTAGATGATGGAATATTCTTTAACCAATCTAAGTACATTAAGGAAATGCTTAAGAAATTTGGCCTAGAAGACTCAAAACCCATGAAAACACCCATGTCTACGGAGGTAAAGCTCACAAAGGACGATGAAGGTGAGTCCGTAGATAACACCAAGTATAGAGGAATGATAGGTAGTTTACTATACTTGACGGCAAGTAGACCCGATATCATGTTTAGTGTCTGCCTTTGTGCCCGTTTTCAAGAGGATCCCAAAACCTCTCACCTAGAAGCGGTTAAGCGTATCTTCCGATACGTTAAAGGCACTATACACTTAGGATTATGGTATCCTAAGGAATCTGGCATAGAAACCATTGTCTATGCGGATTCGGATCATGCGGGAGACTACGTAGATAGAAAAAGTACTAGCGGTATTTGCACGTTTATGGGATGTTGTCTAACGTCTTGGTTTTCGAAAAAGCAAACCGCTCTTGCTATCTCTACTACCGAAGCCGAATATGTAAGCGCCGGAAAGGCATGTCAACAAGCACTATGGATGAAACAAGCTCTCGTAGACTATGGCATTAGGTTAGAAAATGTCCCCATTATGTGCGATAACAAAGGTGCGATAGATTTAAGCAAAAATCCGGTACAACACTCTAGGACTAAACACATAGAAATACGTCACCATTTTCTTAGGGATAATGTACAAAAAGGAAATATATCTATAGAAAAGGTTGCATCGGAAGACAATATTGCGGATATATTCACAAAACCCCTTAAGCGTGAATTATTCAACCACTTGCGTTTAGGATTAGGAATGATGGAACAAGTTGACTAAATTACATTGAATTAATTCTAAGTTATACTTGCATGAAAATTTACTTTTCCTTCATTCCATCTTCTCTGAGTCTAGGAATCTATTTCGCACAAAACTTAAGATTGAGAAGATTTATTTTCTTTGCAAAATTTTTTTTTAAAAACTCAATCAATTCTCTCTAATCTTTATTCTCACAATCTAGGAATCACATGAAAATCATTTTCATTGCATTGTTGACTAATTCTAAAAACATTGTATTTCAAAATCATGCATAAACTCTCACATAAATTGTCAAGGTATATAATCTAATATATGTCTTTGACATTCATGATCGAGCAAAAATTGAATCAAGGAGATCATTTGGATTGTTTCTTAGGATCGTTATTTCTTTTTGCTTCTAGGTGTCGAAACAATCACAACTCCACATTTGTTGCATATAGACACTCACTAGGACAAATTCACTAGTAATGGTGTCATCTTGATCCATCATTAGTCTTTCACTCACTAATTGCCCTTGCCTTTAATTCAAGATAGGTGCCTTAGGAAGCTTAAGTGTGCTTGCATTTACTTACCTCCTATTGCTTATTATGTGTTGATTATTTGCTCTTGTGCCTATGTGTTTTTGCATGATATCTAATGATAGATTAGATGCTATATTGCCTAAAGGAATTGAACTTGCTTGAATCCAAGTCCAAAAACACAACCTTTCTGCAAATTTTCTGCCAAAAACCTAATTCTGGCAATCTGGAAATCACCAGATGGGCGGCCCCCTTAATTATGTAAGGCGGCCCCCTTAATTTTAAGGGGACCGGCCATCTGATGGTCGGGTTTACAGAATCTTTTCTGCTTTTTAGCTCATTTCAACCTACATTTCCCATTTTTCACCAACACATTTTGTCCTAATCCTCCAAACAAACTTTATCCATCCTTAAACACACAAATCTTACACTATAATTATCCCCAATCCTCAAAGCTCTCCATTCATCCCATCATGAACTCTCCAAACAAACCAAAATCAAAAGCCTCAAGGCTAGCAAGGATGACGGAAAAACCCGTTTGGCGACGAAAAAGTCCTCGAAACAAATCCATCATCACAAATGAAGTTGGAAATCATTCCTCACCACCAACCTCTTATTTCCCAAACTTTGCATCAAACCAACAAAGGCATTCATTTGATCCACTTTACAAACCATACAACATTGGCCAAACATCTTCCTTCAAGCCAAACTACACCTCTCAACCTCCAACAACTTATAATGATCCATGCAAGTTTGATCAACCATCAAACTACAATTCCAACTACTCAAACCCAACTCATCCATACCAAACCTATGATCCCCTTCACATTGCCACGGAAAAACAAAAGTTCCGTGATGAAATAAACCAAATCCATGATCTTAGTGATCTCCTTGCTATGCATCTTGCACAACGCAACAAAGGGCTACCTCCATCATCACCCTATGCAAATTGCCTTCCCCACTCTCTTAACTTGGATCAAGTTACAAATCACACTCACTTTTGCCCTTGTTGCATATTCCTTCAAAAACAAATCCTCTACTTGAGTGAAGATATTTCTTGGATTGAATATCTTCTCACTCGTAATCATCCAATACCACCCTTAACACGATACAACATCATGAGATCCACTTCTTCCGCTCCATACAACACCCCATATCCACCTCAATCAAACATCTAAGCTCCATGCTTATGTTTTCCTTCAAGCAAATAAAACAAATCAACCATGGGTTGCAAGCAAGTCCAAGTGCTCTCTTAGGCAATATAGGACTATATCTTTTATTTTGTTTTATTGTAATCAATATGCTACAAGCATATTGAATGTTGTTATACTAATTATTTCTATCATGCTTGAATGAATCTATTTTTATTTGCATAATTGTTGTTTTTGCATATATATGTGTGTTGTTCTCTTCAAAATATTTTTGTAGCCAAGATTCCTATTGCTCGTTCCCTTTGTGCTCTCAAACGAGGGGGAGCATACATCAAGGGGGAGTTCTCTACCCGTTTAAACTTCTTTCACGAAGATTATTCGGCCTAACCTTTTTGATTTTACAAAAAGGGGGAGAAGAGAAATGGTAAACTCTATAATACTTGTCTAATAACAAGTTTTAAATCTTTTGAGTTTAAGGTTTTGTAATAATCAAAAAGGGGGAGATTGTTGACATAAATAATGCCTAAAAACATTATTAAGTTTTTATCAATATCTCTATGTTTTGATCATTACAAAATATAACCTCAAAGAACTAAAACTTATGACATAAACAAGTATTTGGTGATTAATATTTCTCTTTACATCTAAATCACTTAAGGTATGAATAAACAAAGTGTTTAGTGCAATGTATGATCAAAGGGGTATTTAATTAACTAATACAAAGTTTATTTAATTATATAATCTTATTATATATTTTTGAAAAACACTTTTGGTAATAAGGAAAAATGTTTTAATCATACCAAATATATGATTTCAAATATTTAACCAAAATCAGTTAGTTTTTCACCAAATAAACTTTCCCCACTAAAAGACAAAGTTTCTGGCCGTTTCAGCTGGGCGGCCCCCTTAATTATAAAGGGCGGTCCCCTTAAATTTAAGGGGACCGGCCATGATTTAAGGGGACCGGCCACGCTCCTCTGTCAGAAACTCTTGCCTATAAATACCACCTTAAACCTGGATTTTTTCCTCACCTTTTGCACTCCAGAACTTTCTGTTCTAGATCTCCATTTCCAATCTATAAATCCTTTGATCATACATTCTTAAATCTTTGTTTCAAAGTGATCCATACATAATCCATTCAAGTGCAAGAGAAGAATACTTCTATCCCTCAAGACAAGAAGTATTACAACTAGTTGTGATCTCCACATCTAAGTTGTTTGAGCATCATCATTGATTATTATTTCATAGTGTGATTAGTTGTGAATATTTGTTAGAGAATAGTTGTGAAAAAGATAAGTTAGAAAGAAGATTGGTGTGTAGAAGAATTGGTGTGTAGAAGATTGGTGTGTAGATTATTGGTGTGTAGCAAATAGGTGTGAAGAAGGTGTGTAGATTGGTGTGAAGATTGGTGTGTAGATTGGTGTGTAGATTGGTGTGAAGATTGGTGTGTAAATTGGTGTGTATATTGGTGTGTACGGTTTTCTCCGCCATAAGGGAGCTTGTTGATATAGTGAAGAAAACTCTCGAGTTAGGTGCTCGGGGAGTGGAGTAGGGCAAGGAAGGTGCCTTGTAGCCGAACCACTATAAATCGCTTGTCTCTCGGTTTGATCTTTCCATCTTTTACTTATTTCATTACTTACATAATTATTGCTTCATAGTATATATACTTAGTGTTGTTCATATTGTGTATAACTAGATTTCATATACCATCGAATCTATATTTTATAAATCAACGAAAACTTTTAAACAAATTGTTTTATAACAATTAAAACGACGTAAAACTATTCAACCCCCCCTTCTAGTTTTCCACACTTCAGATAAATGCCACCTACCGAATTTCTGGATTTGGTTACCAACCAGCAAGTGGCAGCGCACCTTGGACAACCACACGTCTTTACTTTTTGGAAAGTATCCTGATGTTCAGACATTGCCAAACATTGGCTTCCCTGATCACTATTTCAAGTTCGCGCCATTGTATTCCTCTCCCCGTCGTAAGTATCAAAGAGGGGCCGGTTACCTTAATGTGAGTAACATATATATAGATAAAACAAAAAGAACTAAAGCCCTTTGATTATGTGAAAAACATAGATACTCCCGCCCAAACATTGGCTTCCCTGATCACCGGGTATCTTGAATCTATTGCTAAAAGAGGGGCCGGTTACCTTAATGTGAGTAACATATATATAGATAAAACAAAAAGAACTAAAGCCCTTTGATTATGTGAAAAACATAGATACTCCCGCCCAAAAGCAAATACCTTTGATAAAAACATAAAAAACCAAATACGACCAAAAAAAACGCTGGCCGCAACAGACGATTCTCATTTTTTGTTTTTTGATCATGTGAACTGTTATAAGTTCATATTGGTTAAGAGCTTTAGATCGATTACGTATACTCTTTTGTTATGAAGTTGTAGTTTTACGTAATGTGATATGACCATTTAATGGTGTAGGACCGGTTATGGCTGTCGGAGTTGTTTTATTTATTAACTTTACTTGGTTCCAATTCACAGCCCATGCCTAAGGCGTCATCTTTTCTTACAAGACAAAGGCTTCATTTGAAGAAATCATGGGGATGCATGTACCATTTATGTTGTCTGTCGTCCTTGCTCTTTGGCATACTGTTATTGCTTATCGAGCTAGCTGCAAAGCATGTAGGAAGTTCGTGCTTCACAGATTGTATCCTGAATCAGTATGCTTTATAATTATTGGTATGCTTATCTTATATATTGACGAGATATGAAACTGTTATTTTTCAAGAATATCCTCCATTATGCGAGTTGCTTATTCTAACCTGATAGAATTTCTAACGGGGCTCTGACTGATATGAAACTACTATCTCTAGGTTCTTTCGAGAAAGCATCTAATTTACTTCTGAACAAGATGTCTGGTGGTCAGAATGGGATGGTTGGTGCGCATCAAGCAATGCAAACAATACTTGCTGGAAATCCAGTGGATGAGAGACCAATGAAACAAGACACATCCAACAAATCACTAATACTAATGTCATGCACATCTCTTGGTTTTGCTGTTTTCTTATCGTTGCGTCGGTTTTAATGCAGGTTACATGTCATTTCACTTTCATTAAAACATACACTTTAATAGAGGAATTGATGAAGATGTACAAGGTTTTTTCAAGTGTCATAGGACGCCTTATTAACATGTTTGTTGAACTATAGTGTGACGTAGTCGAGAATTTTTATGTCGTTTTAGACTTGGCCTACCAAATCGATCGCTATATTCTTTGATAAACAACAATATAAACCAAATACACCGAAAAAAAAACCCCAGGCCGCAACGCGGCGGGCCGCCGCCATACTTGTTCCCTTATAATAAAACAAAAAAAGTAAGTTATCTCAAATTCACAATTCATTTTTTTTTTTTAATAGCAATTGGGCTTAGAAAACTAATGTGGTGATATCTGGGCTTCACAAAACCCAGTAGTGCATAAAATAAACTCACCAAAAACCCTAAAAAAACAAATAACAACAACATGGCTAATGAATCCAGCAAAAATCTTGTTAAAAGTATACTGGAGAATATTGAAAATGCTGGCAAAATGATTAAAACAACGAGCAAAAACTTTGATGAAATCAGCTTTGAGATACAAGCCCAACTTGAAATTGATGAGCTTAAAGAAAGATTGAGAAACACAGAAAATGAAGTAAAACATCTTAGGAAAACTTTGAAGGAAGCTGCTGAGAATGCAAAACATGTTGCTGATGAATGTAAGAATGCTTCTGACGAGATTCAAGCTGCTCTGGATAAATAAGGTATACACATTTTTTTTTTTTTTTTGAGTGTATTTTCGTTTGTCATATTTGGTTTGATTATTGGTCTTGTCATCAGTTTTATAATTTTCGCTCATTATATTCACATGACATATATGTGTGTGTGAATGTTGCTTTGTAAATTTTTTGAGAAAGTATCATTTTGCCTTCAACGAATAGCTAAAGAAAGAATATCCCACTCGAAAGATTGCTTATCAACTCAAAGGGTATATCGCAACTAAATCAAATCCAATCCAACGGTCAAAAACCCCAATCCGTGTGCTTCACTCCCATTGGCCAATAATCAACCACCCACTATATAAACACCAAAAACAAAAACACACACACACACAATCACAATACACTCATTTACTCTCATTACTTTTGCAATAATTGTCCAACAACCTCAACCTCACTTGCTACTCTTTTATCAATTTCAGTTTTGAGTTCTAGCAAAGAATCATATATGGAGTTTGGCAAAGGCGGGTGTGGCATGTGGCATGGCGATTACATTATCATCTTTGTTGAAATAGGTGGTCTTGGAATTAGAACACTAAGGTAGATCTAATGTTTTTCTTGCTACATTTAGCATTTACTTTATTCACATTCGTAGATAGTCTTTCATGTTAATTACATGTATTTTGTCATTATGATGTTTTGTTGAGAATCTGTATGATATATACTAAACCTTTAACCTTGTTTAGTTTGTTAAATATATGGTTAAAAGTTTGTTTAAGTTGTACATGTAAGATTACTAAGAGACATGCATGAATGGTTGATTTCAAGTTAGTAACCAGTTAATAGTTGGGTATGCACTTTGTTTTTAAGAGGTTTTCAATAGGAAAGCACAATGTAAAGGTTTTCTAGAGGTATGGACCAAATACAGATTCTTGTGATTTGTCAAACCAGTTAAAGAGGTTTTCAAGAGGCATGAACCACGTACTAGCTTTAGCTTCTTGTGAAAAGTCAACCTATTGTATGCCTTACTGATCTTGTGTTATGTTTATTTATTTATGTCAAACTTAAAGCTTTTTGCTTTTAAGTGGTCAAGGTCGCACAGTGGATTTCACCAACTCTGTCATCATCATGACTTCTAATCTCGGAGCTGAGTATCTACTAAAGGGTTTGTCTGCGAAGATCACAATGGAAAACGCTCGTGAAATGGTAGTGATGCAAGAAGTGAAGAGGCACTTTAAGCCCAAGCTACTAAACAGGCTTGACGATATTGTGGTTTTTGATCCTCTTTCTCATGATCAGTTGAAGAAAGTTGCCAGACTTTAGATGAAAGATGTGGCGGTCCGTCTTGCTGATAGGGGCTTTGGATGTTATACTCATCCAGAGTTATGATCCGGTAAGCATCAAATTCATGTTGATTTATTCATTTCACTAGTTCTAATGTTTACTATAATGACGTGTACTTACGTTGTTTTTGGATTTTAAATTTTGTATAGATGTATTGGGCGAGACCGATTAGGAGGTGGTTAGAAAGGAAGGTCGTGATCGAGTTGTCGAGAATGCAGGGAAGAGATTGATGAAAACGCGCCTATGTATATAGATGCGGACATGAAGGGGGAAGACTTGACTTACAAGGTTGAAAGGAATGGTGGACTCATGAACGCTGCAACGGGTCAGAAGTCGGATGTTCTACTGTTCTACATAATACATCACTCTCAGTCACTTCCTGGTGTTGGGTGGCTTTGGGGGGTTTGGTTTTTTTAATCGATTCTAGGGATCGATCTGTTACATTTCATCATTAATTTATCATGAGGGGTTTTTAGTGTTTGTTTTTGAGGAAGCTGGAGGGTTTTAATGAAAGGCGGAGGTCGTGGTCGTCATGACTTCAAATCTCGGAGCTGAGTATCTACTAAAGGGTTTGTCTGCGAAGATCACAATGGAAAACGCTCGTGAAATGTTAGTGATGCAAGAAGTGAAGAGGCACTTTAAGCCCGAGCTACTAAACAGGCTTGACGATATTGTGGTTTTTGATCCTCTTTCTCATGATTAGTTGAAGAAAGTTGCTAGACTTCAAATGAAAGATGTGGCGGTCCATCTTGCTGATAGGGGCTTTGGATGTTATACTCATCCAGAGTTATGATCCGGTAAGCATCAAATTCATGTTGATTTATTCATTTCACTAGTTCTAATGTTTACTATAATGACGTGTACTTACGTTGTTTTAGGATTTTGAAATTTTGTATAGGTGTATTGGGCGAGACCGATTAGGAGGTGGTTAGAAAGGAAGGTCGTGATCGAGTTGTCGAGAATGCAGGGAAGAGATTGATGAAAACGCGCCTGTGTATATAGATGCGGACATGAAGGGGGAAGACTTGACTTACAAGGTTGAAAGGAATGGTGGACTCGTGAACGCTGCAACGGGTCAGAAGTCGGATGTTCTACTGTTCTACATAATACATCACTCTCAGTCACTTCCTGGTGTTGGGTGGCTTTGGGGGGTTTGGTTTTTTTAATCGATTCTAGGGATCGATCTGTTACATTTCATCATTAATTTATCATGAGGGGTTTTTAGTGTTTGTTTATGAGGAAGCTGGAGGGTTTTAATGAAAGGCAGAGGTCGTGGTCGTCAGCTAACGGTGGCTGAATAAAAAATGTTTCGAAACACCAAGGTTTGCGGGCATATGTTGTGCTTTGACTGCATCAGGGGACATGTTGTTAGAATTCAATAACCATGACAATCATATAAATCAAGTACACATGTATGCGGAAGCGTAGGATCAAGTATAACACATAAATATTAACTAAAACATAAATAGGAACGTACCGTGGTGATTCTAGCCCGAACAAGAATCAAAAGCAATAGTCTTTAACAATATGAAGAACCCTAATTAGGGTTTATATGGATCAATGATTAACCCCTTACCGTTTTGTTAATCGATCCCTTGATAACAACAAAAGTATGTTGTTACCTCGTTCTTGTACACACAAACTACCAACGAATAAAGGTTTGTTGCAAGTAAACAAAACACTTAGTTTTTAGCTTATGGAAAATCGACCCAAACCCTAAGGTAGGGAGTGAACCGATCGGCCAAGAAGAAAGAAAACAAGGAAAAGATTTTAGGGTTTAGTGTGTGTGCACAAAAGATGTGAAACCCTAATCCTTGGCCTTGTATATATACTAGAGGATTTCTTGGTGACCAAGCAAACATGGGTTGGGCTTGACCCACCCTTGTTCGACCGGCCTATCATCCCACAAGGGGATTCTAGATCCTTCTTGACACCCAAGTTTCACTCTAGTCCTTATCTTTCTTATTTAACGATAGTTAGTCCATACGGTTAATAACTAACGACCGTTTAGTCCATTAAGTGTTATAAATATATATATTCGATACATTTAACATATATATATTTATTATTCATTATTCTTGTTTGTAAAGTGTGCAATCCCGAGGTCTCGGGTTCGATACTAGACATTTACATATTAATATTTATCCATATATTTAACAGCTCCCACTTGGATATCTATTAATAGTAAAATGACATTGGTTAGCGTCTTGCAACACTCCAATGCCCCTAGTTCAATCCGAGCTAGGTTTTCTGGAAAAAACCTTTAATGATTCATCATTATAATTATCCTTTTGTTTCTAATACCACATTAATAAAGATGTGAGGTTCTTTATTAAATTTCTGTTTCTCGTCTCTTTATGATTTAACAAAATTACCAAAACATCTGAACGTATTCCAGATAGACTTTGGGCGTGGCCACGCAAACATTTTGTCAACCCTACGAGGGGCCCAGCAGTATTAAACTTCTGAACAAATCAGAAGGAACAAATTCTCTCTTGACTACAAGAATAACCCATGAACTTTGCAACACTTCTGAAAACAACCCTTATGACTCCCTGTTACGGTGAGCGGTAGATTGCTTCACAAAAATGCACTACATCCATGACACTTATCTGGTATCTCAAGTCTGAGGATAACTTTAAATATGATTCTCACATTAAATATTAAATCATATTATTGGGATAAGTCCAATATTCAATTCATCGAATATCATGTGAAATTGGTATGTCAACGCATCAATATACTTTCAAGTATATTCTTAACCAATACTCAGATTTGTCTTAGTTTAATGATATTCCCATATCATTAATCGACAATGGACCATTTAGAACAACATAAGTTATTCACGGATTTAAACATGCAAATATAGGACACAATATATTATCAATGAAAACAAACGTACTAAGTACTTTAATTCATTATAAATAATAATTGCTTAATGTCCTTTATCCAAATACCAAAATAGATCAATGCATGATAATTCTAGTTAATGAATCTTGTCTCAAGTAATAACTTGAAGACAATTATGCCTCAAGTAATCATACTTGTTGACATGGCATAATTTCATCTAACTTTGATCTATCCGAATTTTGAGAATACTTAATTCAGGAATTCAATAAGTAAAATTCTTGTATGTGTTCATCCAACTTTCTTGATATAGCCACATAGTATTCATAAATGGTGTGACATCCTCAATCACTAATTTATGATAATCAAACTTCCAAACCTTTTAAAGTTTAAAGTATTCTAATTCTTTAATGTATAATGCAACTATGCTCTTAGTAAGCACAACTAGTTCTCATGGCCATTAACAAGGATAGAATCTTACCATGACTAGTTATTGAGTGTCATCTCAATTAAACCAGCATCATTGTATATTAAACACAATATGCTCTTAAAATTTCCGTAAACTTAATATCCATTGTGTAATGTTTAGGAGCTATTCCATTTTGAGGATCATTATTCTAATTTCAAACATTTTCCATTAGAATATCTATTACACAAGTTATAAACTAACTTTTAATTGGATATCAAATATTGTCAAATCATTAAGCACTTAAGCATGATACAACAATAATATAATGCACATGAAAATCCTTCAGTCAAACTTAGATTTATATTCATGTTCTATCTTTTCATAATATATATCCATTTTCTAAATGATATATTATGTTCTATTAGAATTTATTTACCGCACATGTTTATTTAATAATAAACTTTTGTTTCAAGGTTGTATGTTATATTTCCTAAATCTTTCAAGTAACGTTTCGTTCCAAATTAAGTCTAACCTTTTACTTATATGGAATGTTACTCTTATATGTTGTACAACATATATGATTTAGTAAATCATAACATAATACTCCCACTAGCTTTCTGGAATACTTAGAAATTACCTTATTTTAATTATAAACCTAAATATAGATTTAATAATTTATCATAAGAATAATCTCCTAGATGCATGCATTTATCCATTCCTGGATTATTGCACTTTGTACACTTTCAAAGATTTTCTTGAATTCATAAACCTTTTTTGAATTACTTATCGTCCTCGCTCAAGTAATTATTCAAGAAAGAGTTTTGATATTCATTGTCAAATTTCATATTCATATAAATATGACAATTAAGCATCTTTGTATCTTTAATGTGCTTAGAAAAGAGTATTCAATCATAGTTAATTGCTTAAGTATAATTAATAATCTTGTAATAAGACATGCATTAAGATATGTGTACAATTTTGTCCATATGATTTTTACACAAAGATTTAAACCACTAGGGTTACATAATCTTTGAATAAACTCATCTCCATTCTCTAATCATTAAGAATTAAGATAAACCAAATTTTAAATTTGAATATCTTTATGAACAGCATCTATAACATTCATAATATGAGTAATTCACCCAATTCATTATTTTGGTAATACTACATCATATTATCGTCAGTATATTCATTAAATATATGAGATATCCAAGTGGATCTATGAATGATAATTCCATCATCTTGAGGTTTATCATTTACATGTTAATCCTCATCATGATTTTAACTAGTGTGGTTTTAGAAGATTATGTATCTTGTAATTCTATCTATTCAAGATAAAATTCTCCCACTTGCCTTTAGCAATATAGAGATTATCTATAACTACTTAGCAATTAGAGCAACAATTCAACGTTCTCTTTTAGGACATTACAAATACACATTGATAGTTCGTGATATTCTTTTGTTAACATTCCTTCTTATAAGTGGCTTAACAAATTCAGAACTTCAACTTAAGACTTAATGTGATTCATCACAACAACGTCTTATTAATCTTCTAGGAGTCTAATTGAGTATATTCAAGCCATACTCAATTTCTAACCTTGATAACTTTTGGAAGAGAAGAAATCATAGTTATCTTGAATCAAACAATCTAACAAGAGTTTGATTCTCTAACTGAACATACTATCCATATGTAGTACTTCAATTAGAATTGATATTGTAAGAAGATCTAACAATATATATATATAAGATAACCATATTCCTGTTGGCATACCTATTTACCAACTAAGTCAACTTAATGGTATAATAGTATTTCCAAACCAATTGCATGCTGTATAACACAAGTTCTTTTTAATCAAGTCACTTCATGTTTATGTTGCATTAAAACATAAACGTGTTATAATCCCACTGTTCGTTATTAATCATTGATCAACTCAATGACTTCTTGCATATGTCTTAAAAGACCATAACAAGCTAACGTCTTACTTAATTATAAGTCTTGTAATACTTAGAAGACTTCATGTTTATAACTATACAATAAAGTATAAACATGTATAATTAAAGTAATCATGAACACCATCATTTGGTTTCAATAATATTTTCAAGTTAACATACTACTTCATGTTTATTTATGTCATTCTAAGAATACATAATTATTGAAGTAGTATTATATTACTTCATGCATTTATGTCATTCCAATAATACATAAATATTATAGTTGAAGTTGCCTTGTTATCATATTGACACATGTTCTAATAGATATCTAATTTAGAAATTGTAAATTATCCATGTAGGTTTCACGCATGCATGGAAATTTACCTTGTTGTTAATATTTAGTCTGCGTCTCACGTTTACTAAATTATAACACCAAGTGTTTCTTAGATTAGATGTATTAATCTAATTAGAATTATAATCTCTTACTTGCAGTTAAGAGAATCCTTTGAATCATATTCTTATGTGTTGTACCTTGCACACAATGTAGATTTCTCCCACTTGTGCATGGTACAACACCATGTATCATATAAACAACACGCACGCGTTTGTTAATGTGAACAATATGATTTGTGTCATTAGCATAACTAGTAGATATAGAGTTACTCAATCAAT
Organism: Artemisia argyi; assembly: GCA_030686995.1. Classification (NCBI taxonomy): domain Eukaryota; kingdom Viridiplantae; phylum Streptophyta; class Magnoliopsida; order Asterales; family Asteraceae; genus Artemisia; species Artemisia argyi. The sequence continues at coordinate 326,520,464 of CM060708.1, forward strand.
CAAGGAAACGTACATGACTATCCTTGAAAATATTAGTGTCTATATTTGGAAAGTAATTACCTTGAGATATTCAAAAGATAATCTAAGTTATAATCAAGACAATAAGTCTTGTAACTCCCACTGAATTAGAGAACATAATTATAATCCCTTATTCATTCATAAGAACACAATACTCCCACTAAATTTGACAACATTGTAAATGTTTCATTAATTAGTGAAAGAAATAGTGTACTATTTACTTTCCTACATCTTTTAAGAAAACCCATTCAAACAATTATATAGGTTATAAAAGGATGTAATCTACTTCATAAATGTGATTCATCATATTCCAAATTATTAACTTGAAAAAGCTGGGCATGCAATTTCTTCCTGTATAGATCTACCATACCAACAATTGTATGTAGTATCTTTAAATGGTCAAATCAAAACAACTAGATAAAATAATCTAATTTGTCTTTTACCATTATGCAGTAATTAGTCTAGCTTCTAATTTAATAACTCATAAGGTGCATATACTCTTACTATTAAAGTTTGCTATGAGTTATGTATTTAGAATTTAGACAATTCTAATCATCCTATTATACCTTTCTCATTCATGAAAAGGAATAGGATTTAAGTCTCACACTTCTCGTAATGGAAAGAAGACTATATTTATTCTTTTTGTAAATATTGACTCTAACCAAAAACCCAAACGGGTGTAGATCAATTAAAAGAATAACTTACGTTTACGGTTTGAGTTGCATTAATACATTTAAAGAATTTACAAAATTCAATTTTAGTATTTTCGATAATTTATATTTCCAAGAAAATATAATACCCAAGGCTATATTCATATAACCAACTAATTTTCTTGAAAATCTAGGATCTAACTTTACATAGTTTCACCACATCAGTTGATCTGCTAGTGATGAAAGTACAAAAGATAGTAATCTGTCGAACAATAATTGGCAAACAAGATTTCCAATTCCTAGATCATTATGGGATTTACATCAAATTGATTCATCAATTTGCCTTGTAAGCATGTTTCATCCCATCTCATGCCTTAAGTTCTAGGTCTCACGCACAACTTAATTAAGTTGTCTAACTTAGAAACTGCAAATTCTCCATGTGTGGTCTCACGCACACTCGGAAATTTACCTTGTCATTAAAATTTAGCCTGCGTCTCACGTTTACTAAATAATAACTTCAAGTGTTTCTTATAGTTAGATGGCACGTAACTTAAATTATTAAGGGTATTAATTTTTGATATGTCAATCAAAATTATGTACAAAGATGCATGCACTCATCTTTATAACACAAGTTTTCATAAAAACTTTTTATATTCAATTCGTGAAATTAATACACAAAGTTTTACTTGAGGTTTATGCCAAAACCCTAAGATGACTTTCTACAACATATGATTTTAAAAGTAATTCGTTTAAGACATATTCAAGATTGTGATAACCAAGGCAGACTCTAAGGCTCTTTTCTAAGCCTTCAAATCACGGTTATGAATATCATCTTAAAAGACTTAATTTTAAAAGCATATTTGCACAAAACATCATTCAAGCAAAAGTTTATGGATTCAATTTCAAAATAGTAATAAAGTTTGAATTTTGCTAGTCTCGACTGGGAGCTGATTACCGTGCGAATCGGACCACGATTGTCATAAGACCTTTGCAAGATTCTTACTTTATCACTTTAGGGTTTCACAATTATTAGTCCGTATTAATTTTCTTTATGAAAACAACCCTTTTATTGCTTACATCAAGTCCAACTAAAAACAATAAAACAAGTATCAAAGAAAATCAAACAAACAATAATAAATAAGTGAAACAATTAGCCACATGCAATCCGTATTAGAAAAGATCCTAATAAAATCAATTCTAGGTATAATTATGCATGTAATCAACTAAGGCCTTCCCCTCTTAATGGAGGTGAGTCACATACATTGACGAATCAATTGCGTAGGCCAAAGCTAAAAACACACCACATAGCATATAAAATTGATTTTAATATATATTGGAGTCTTCCCCAATTTAAGATCTTCTTACATGTGATAATAAAAAAAACAAGATCCATGACGAACATGCATGTAAGTCACGGATTAAAACCTAACAATTAGCACGTTGGTCACAAGATACGATCAATTAACCGGTTAATGACCTAGGGTTTCTAGTGATTACACATAATCCAAGAAAACCACAAAACCCTAATTAGGGTTTCATGGAAAAAACGACTCCCCCCCCCCCCAATTAGGGTTAGGGTTTCGAATTTAAAAAATAGGAAAAACCCTAGATCAAAAAACATGTATCTAAAACAATTAAAGATCCGATTTTTATTACGTTTTAGTAATCAATTACATGTTATACATGGCTCGTGATGCCACTGTTAGAATTCAATAACCATGACAATCATATAAATCAAGTACACATGTATGCGGAAGCGTAGGATCAAGTATAACACATAAATATTAACTAAAACATAAATAGGAACGTACCGTGGTGATTCTAGCCCGAACAAGAATCAAAAGCAATAGTCTTTAACAATATGAAGAACCCTAATTAGGGTTTATATGGATCAATGATTAACCCCTTACCGTTTTGTTAATCGATCCCTTGATAACAACAAAAGTATGTTGTTACCTCGTTCTTGTACACACAAACTACCAACGAATAAAGGTTTGTTGCAAGTAAACAAAACACTTAGTTTTTAGCTTATGGAAAATCGACCCAAACCCTAAGGTAGGGAGTGAACCGATCGGCCAAGAAGAAAGAAAACAAGGAAAAGATTTTAGGGTTTAGTGTGTGTGCACAAAAGATGTGAAACCCTAATCCTTGGCCTTGTATATATACTAGAGGATTTCTTGGTGACCAAGCAAACATGGGTTGGGCTTGACCCACCCTTGTTCGACCGGCCTATCATCCCACAAGGGGATTCTAGATCCTTCTTGACACCCAAGTTTCACTCTAGTCCTTATCTTTCTTATTTAACGATAGTTAGTCCATACGGTTAATAACTAACGACCGTTTAGTCCATTAAGTGTTATAAATATATATATTCGATACATTTAACATATATATATTTATTATTCATTATTCTTGTTTGTAAAGTGTGCAATCCCGAGGTCTCGGGTTCGATACTAGACATTTACATATTAATATTTATCCATATATTTAACACATGTAGCAGCCAAGATCCAAAAAACATAACTAAAGTGGTGTTGCATATGGTTTACAACTTTAAACTATATTTTATGAGGAGCCTCAAGTTTGATTTAGCTAGGTAGGTGTCATTTAATTTAACTATCGGTACTTAATTGTTTGGTTTGAAGCATTAAAAACTTTTCACGTAAAAGGAAACCTGTTTATTTTGAGCGTATTCCTTTCATTTAAGCCTACCATTAATATAGGAGTGTTTCGTAGAGCTTATTTGCATAGCTTAATTCTATCACAAGCTTGATGTAATTTAAGCTAAAAAAAAAGAGTTAGAAATTGAAGTGCGTAGTGCACAATCAGTTAGGCAAACCTTATATCTCCACGATAAAGAGTGAAACTTGGGACACCAAACACCGTGGAACCTAGACGATTTCAAGAAATCGGGTATGACCCACTAATCTCATACCCTGCCCCAACGGGATTGGGTATGTTATTGTTGTTGGGTATGACCCACTAATGTATAAAAAGTATAAAAGAGTAATTTAATGTGGGACATCAGGTGAACTAGTGAAGGACAAAAGTTATCAAGATATATTATTTAAGTAAAAAATGACTTAGGCTAGTGGTAATAGTAACCGTTATTATCATCGTTAACTCAGCGGCACGTCAGTTTTTCTTTCCCATCCAACATCAATACCAACATAGTGTAATAACACAAATATACCCCGCTTATATATAGATATACCCTGCAAAAATCAAAATTACGCACACAACATTTTTTCTTCCCTCCCACAACTCGATATTGGCAACAATTGATATTTCCAAAAAAAAAAAAAAAAACATAACGATGCGTCGGTCAGGGGCGTTGATTATAAGGACGATGCGGCTTATAGGGGTAATACCGCGTCGTTAGAACCCTTATTACCACTAGTTTAGAATAGCCACTTTTTCAAAAAGGTCATATTAGACCAACCAACTGTGCGACTCAACAAGACTTTTGAAATATGTTCCTTTTTTTATGGTAAATTTATAAGTGGCACTAGATTGATGGCTTTTTTTTTTTTTTTTTTTTTTTTTTTTTACAATTTACGGCTATTATACTTTTATCCGACTAAATTTTGTATTTGTCCCCGGAAGCAAACAAGAAAATTAAAAAGTCACTCATAAGCATTCTTAAATTAATAAATTCTATGGTATGCATTACTAAAAGTCATTCATAAACCAATAAACACATAAATAACCAATAAACTTTAGGTCATTGTGAGTTTCGCCTAAGCATATACTAGTATCTGAAAATATTGCTCGGAGAAAGAGTAGTGGTTGTGTGATCAAGTCCAACACTTTTTGCTAACATGTTAACAATAGGTTGAAGACTTGAAGGTAGATCGAGAATTGAATGTAGGTAGGAGTATTTATTTGAGATTTCTGAAAGTTGCTCGATCACCTACACATAATGAATTAATATGCCTACCTAAGTTACCACTTTCTGAATAGATGAGAAAGAAAGAAACAGACAAAGCATCTTAAAGGCGAATGTTCGAGGAAGGCATAATGCCCTCTTGATTGTCACTGCACGACTCAAACCACTAACTAACTAGCGGTTAAAAAAAATAGAAAATAAAAAATAAATAATCTTAAAGTCTGAAAAACGTGTAAATTGGCGAGGATACCTTGACCCCGAGTGCCTTTTTGGAACCGGGCAATGAAAAAAATAATCTTAAATGCATGCATGTGAATAAAGTTTTTTCTTTTTGATACATCACATTTCATAAACAGTAAATATATAAAATCTTTATACAAGTTCATCCTTCTTCAAATAAGCCACGAGGTTTGGGCTTATCAAAACCCCTTATATAAGCTCATAAGCTCACTTATATAAGCTTAGACAAACACTTAGTTTAGCTTATTTAACACTTAGTCGATACACAAAATTTCTCCATGAATATTTAGTTTAATGTACTACACTTTTAATAATCTCTTATAGGCGATGAACAACATGGACGCCCGTGGGTAAAAGATACGTGTCAACTTACAATAGGCTAACGTACGTTTGTTTTGGTTCGTGTTTGTGAAGCCGCCACCACCACCACCGTCACCACCCTCCTCTTCTCGTTGTTCTTTTGGTATGTCGAATCGTAAACCCTATTTTACTACCCTTTTTAATTTAAAACCGATTATATCACTTACTAAATCATTTTCGTTGATTCAGAAACAACAATAAAAATGTTTTGGTTAATTTCTTGTGGTAAATACAATAAAAAAGGTGTTTGTTTCAATTTTATGTAGAGTCGAGTCAACCCGGCGGGTCGGGTGAGACCTGATTTGACCACGGGTTTATGTGGTTTTGATTTATTATTTTGTTGTTACTATTTTGGTGATGTTGTTGTTTTTTTGGAAATAGTTAGTGGGTTAATACCCGTTAGGGTTTCGGTTCGTGACCCGAGAGGGTCACGAATAGTTTTAGATTTGCTTATATTGCGTTATTTAGTTTCTGTTTGGACTCGGTTTGGTCATTTGATTAACTTTTGCTCGATTTTTTAGAATAGCCAAATATATAGTCGATTGAGTATTTGTGATTTGGTTATGATTTGTTTCGTGATATGTATTGTTGTGCGTGGTTGCGTACGAGGCAAAAGGAACCTCAAAAGTGGTGGTAAATGGTTTGCGTATCGAGTGCTTGGTCCGGCTAGAAACACCACCCATGTGGTGTTGTTTGGCTCGGTTTTGTTTAGACACCACGAGAGGTGTCAATTGTGTTTGAATGTCTCGGACAACGACACCACAAAGTGTCGGGTTTTTGCTTGATGTCTTGGTTGAACGAGATAACAAAATGTGTGATAATTTGGTTTTCAAAATATTAATTGTTTGTTCGTTTTCATTTTCGGTACAAAATGACACTGAGAGGTGTTACTTGTTTGGAGTGCATTTGGATTGTTGGATTGTGTTAACGGGCTCAAGCCCAAGGGTGTGTTTTGTTTATTGTTTAATGGACTAATGAGCCCATCGAATTAAACAAGGGTGTGTTTTTCTTAGAGAATAAGTTATGGGATTTGATTTTATCTAATCCCATAATAAACTCGTCTAAATTACACTTAGCCCCATGAGGTTTCTCCTTTCCCTTTTCCACTCTTTAAAGCCGACCAATTGGACTACAAATGGGCTTGCCATTTGTTTTTGGTCCAACCCAATTATCAAGTTTATCACTTAATAATTAATAGACCGTTCATTAATTAATTAGTCAAATGTATTAATTAAACACCCGTTGGTCGATCATTAGATATTTATTATAGATAACGTGACTACCATAATTACATTAAATACATTATAAATAATGATACCTATGTGTATGCGTGTATGACCCCATAGGCTTATGTATTTCTAGCCGTATAATAATTTATTATGATATGAGCACTTTTCAACACAACATCTTTGGATAGAGAGGTGTGAAGTACACCGATGGAGACCCAAAGAATTACACAATAGAGCAATGCACACAAGTCTTCAATGAGAGCATATAGAGCATATTTGGCAACAACACAATTAGTTTATTGATAATTTGATGTATCTTTATATTCTTGTATTTTTTAAAGATTTGTTTTTTTATTTTTTTATTTTGATATTACTATTTTTTTCATATAGTAATTTATATTTTTTATTTAATGAATGAAAAATTATATTGTTTGAAAGAATGAAAAGGAAAATAAAATGACGGGTCCGAGAAAAAAGTGATGTTAATGGTATTATGAGCATGGTTCTAAAAGGCGCGTCAAGGAGCCGCTAAGGCATGAGGCGTGACCTCCATGTTACGAAATAGACCAAGTCGTCGACTCTAGACATGGCGTAAGTTGAGGCGGGAAAAGACGCGCTAAGGCGTGAGGCGTGACGTGTTTTTTTATTCAAATCCGATAATCTTTTTTTTACTAAAATTGAAGAATAATGTAATGATAGTTTTTTAACCTTATTTATTATGTACACCGCTTTTTATAAACTCGATATATATAAAATATGATAAAAATGTATAAATTTTTTAATATTTTGTGTGACCTTATGCCACACCTTAAAAACGTAAAAGTTTTGCCTTGATCGCTAAGACTTGAGGCTTGGTCATGCTGTCACGCCACGTCTTACGCTATTTATAACCTTGGTTATGAGTTAGGGTTATTTTTGTGTATTAGTGTTAAAAGGTGAAATGCTACACTTTTTAATGTTATTGATATATGTTCCCGCAATTAAAAGTTCAAACACAGCACTATTTTATGAAAATAAAACCACTACTTTTAAAGCTTGTTATGACAATTAGAGGGAAAGGTGTCATTCCTCATCCTAGCTCGCCACTCCTACGTGGCAGTGGATTTGCTTCGCCGGAGCTCGCCATGACACCCTCCCCCTTCGTTAAAGCTCGCCACTTTCAACCTCTTCTTCTGACGAGGTTTGGTTTCCGCCAATTCATTGGTAATGTGGCACCCGTGGGCCCCAAATGAAGAGGTTTGCGTAGTTGTGGCACCTTTCCTAAGAGGGGGAAAGAGTTTTCATTTCCCACTAACTTTTCCCACTGAGTTCTTCATTTAGCACCACGTTTTCCCCTTTATTCTGTTTCCCACTCCCTCTCTTTTTGACTTCATGCAACAACAATAATGTGTCTACCTTTACCCTTCTTTGTTTCGAGATTACCTTGTATATGAGAATTTCTTGTCAACGTTTTCTTTATTGTTCCGTTATAATAATGTGCAAAGGGTGGTAATAATAAAACCATTTGTTTTTCTTTGTAGTTTTTAGTTAACTCAAATGGTTATTTGGACTTGCTACCAAAATTCAATTGTTTGTTTACTTTCTTGTTTATTGTGCATAGAAAGTGCTCGATGAGATGTCTAGATGGAAGTTTAGCGACAAAAACTATTTGTTATGTTCATGTTATCATGTATGTCTACGTTTCTTGTATGCTTATAATGAATGTTGAGGCTGAATGTTGAGGCGGATGCCATGTCCCCCATTATATATCTCAATGGTCAGTGGCTCTATTACTGCGTTGTCCGCAGCTAGAGTGGGGAAGGATATCTCATTTTCTGAAGAGAACTTTTGACTGACTTTTTGCTTTGTCTTGCGTTGCCATGACTGTATCATGTAGATGATGTCCGCTTTATCTTTGGGAGGCTCTTTCTTGCCTCCATTCCTTTGTTTGTCCTTCCCTTCTTTAATATTCTTTACGAGGTGATCCATTCTACCCTCCTTTACTAATTTTTCAATTAGTTGTCGTAGCTGGACACACTCGTTGGTTGTATGGCCCTTTTGGCCATGGTATTCGCAGTATCCATTCCCTATACGCTTGTCCTCTGGGGTGCGCATTGGTGGAGGTTTTGGGAAGTTTGCGCCTTCTGTTACAAATATTTCCCTCGGAGTCTTTATGAGAGGGGTATACTTGTCATTATCTCATCCACTTCCCTGACTGCGATAATTCTTGCTGCGGTTGCTGCTCTGATCATTGGATTGTCTCCTAGGCTGTTCTTGTTGCCTATAATTTGAGTAGCCTTTTTTACTATCCGCAGCAACTGCTTCTCCTTGGATGAAGGATCTTGTACGCTTCATTAGTTCATCGAAGGTTTGGGGAACCTTGTCGTTTAACTTCCTAATTAGTTCTGGGTTATTGATCCCATTCATGAACCCTGAAATTTTTAGGACTTCGGGACACGCCTTTACATGTATACACTCATCTTTAAAGCGTTCCATATAAGCACTGGTTGATTCCCCTTGATGTTGTTTTACTCTGGCTAGTTCAACAGGGTTTTTAGCGCACTTCTTTCTTTGGGTGAAGTTTAAACGGAATGCTTTTCGCAACTCTTCAAACCCGCCTATGCTCCTTCGTGGAAGCTTGCTAAACCACGTGCGCGCATTCCCTACTAACGTGGAGTTAAACATATGACACCACACAGGTTGTGGCCAATTTTCGATAGTAGCGGCGGATTCAAAAAATTTTAGGTGATCATCAGGATCACCCGTCCCGTCATATGTTTTAACATTAGTGGGCATGCGCCTTTTATTATGATCGGAGTAGTCGCTGATGCGTCTTGTAAAGGCATCAACTTTCTGGCGACGCCACGGAAGAGATATGTCTTCGTCTTCCTCTGGACTTCCAGTGCCCTGTTTCCTTATCCTCGTTGTCCGAGGAGTCACTGGAGGAAGAGTAATCTCTTTTGCGGTGCTTGCGCCGGCTTCCTTCAGAGGAAGAGCTTGAGGGGCTTTCACTTGGGGATGTTCTCCTCCCTAATCTGTCATGAATTCTTTTGCTCCCAGACCTGGAGGAGCCTTCGCTTGGTGAATGTTGACGTCCAAGTCTGTCTTGTATCCTTCGACTACCAAGTCTGGAATGAACATTGATGCGCCTCTCGCCATCTTCATATTCCTCTGAGTATTGTGAGTCAGATACTGTACCAAGTCTATCATGGATAGTGGTACGTCTTTCGTTATTTTCGCGTCCTCCTCTTTGGTGGCTCGATGGTGATACTTCGCGTTCAGGACCAAAGTTGAGCCGGGCTTGCAGGCTCATACTTGACCTTCTCCTCGCTTCTTCTTGCATGAGGGCGGTTAGGGTTTCGTAACTTTGGGATACAAAATTACTTAATGTTAGGTCAGGTACGTCCTCATCCGCTGCAAGAATCTCTGCCTCAGCATTGGGCGCCCTATCTCGGTTGGGTGCGCCAGGTGGCACAGTGTTGTCCACTATAGGTGCCGTTTGGTGGGGAGTATTGAAGAGGGTGCGCTGAAGTTCTTCAACGCTTGGGACTACCGTGGTGGCTTGAGTAGTCCTTGTAGACAATTCTACCGCTGGGAGAGGTAGGGTTGGTCCCGTTTCTTGGTGATCAGGCGCACTGGTTATTCCAGAAGCCTGCCTAGAGGTCAAAGCTTGATGGTTCTTCCTCTGGGGGTCACGTGTTTTCTCCAACTGCGGAGTCCACTGGCTTGAGTTTTTGTTCTTCGTCATTCTAGTTCTTAGTTCTTAGTGTTGGGTCCCACGGATGGCGCCACTTGTTGATACAAAAGTTGGGCGTTCCTAGTTTGGGCTCCTGCTCTCGTACCAATTAGCTCTTAATGCTTGAAACCTGCGCACTAAGAAAATAAACAAACACCGTTAGGCTTATCGTGGGATTGTCTCCCACGATTATCCTCCGGCGTGAGAGTAAGTAATCGGTTTTAGGGGTATCGTAAAGAGTTAGGGTTTGTGAATCGTACCTTTAATGAGAATTATGTCATTCTTTATATAAGCGCAGAATCCTTGTAGGTTTCGTGCTCCTTACGTTTCGCACGCATGGTGCTTATCCGATCCAAGGATCCTTATCCGTAAATAGAAGATCCTTATCTAGACAATAAATAGTTTGGTTGGGCTTTGGGTCTACGTGAGCCCAATCCCTTTGGTAAAGCGGCCCAAGTCATTGTTATAATAGCCCACTCATGGTGGGTTTGGGCCTTAGTAATATTTATCATTTGGGCTCGTGGCCCAAATATAAACTATACGTCATCACTTATAGTTTAACACCTAAAACTTCCGCCTAATTTTGTGCCTAAATATGTGTGGCATCAATTCATTGGTTGTATAAACTGGACTTACTTCACAATCCAATCAAGTAATGACACATAAATGTATGTGGTTTTGTTTAGGTTCATATTCAGGGCTTCATTTTAGTTGTTGGTGGTTTTGAATAAAGTAGATAATTTTAGTGTATGATTTTCCATGAAACAAGTGTAGCATCTCTTGATATAATAGCCTAACAGGAGGGATGGTAACAATATGATTGCTATACTTGGTATTGATTTGTAATTTTGCGAAGGCACATAAAATCTAAAATTTTCATCTACTTGATTTTAATCTTTAAACAGTAACTTACTACCGTTAGACGATTAGTTATTGATTAGTGCTTGTCCCATTATGTATTTGGCCCATTCTATATCTTATATAATGTATTGTATACCAAATGGGAATTCATTCAATATATGGTTTTACATAATCTGACATGGTATCAAACCAAACCGATCTTCACCTTCCGCACCATTAACCCTAACCTTCATGTTTTTTTTTCTTCTGGTTCCTGTTTCTGTTTGTCGACCAGTGTGTTGTCGTTGGTGTTTACTTAGTTTTTCGATCTTGTGTGTTGTTGACCTTGTTTGTTTCCTCAAAGTTTTTTTTGCTGTTCGTTTGCTGCTGTTTGCTACTGCTAAGAACAGTCCTGTTGGTGTTACTGTTGGTGTTAAAACCTACTGTTCGATCAGTCCTACATGTTACTATGTTACTGTTGCTTTAAGTATTAAAGATTACTTTTGCATCTTGGACCACATTTGTTGCTACATGTTACTGTTGCTTTAAATATTAAGGATTACTTTTGCATCTTGGACCACTTTTGTTGCTACTGTTCGATCAGTCCCATATTGTGTTGGGAACAAATTTTGGATGCAATTTTTTGTTGGTGTTACTGTTATTTTAAGTATTAATTTGCTTTAAGTATTAACTTGCAATAGTTTGTTTGTTGGTGTTAATGTTCAGTTGGTTACAAGCCCTAGTATTGTTCACCCTAAACCATAACACTCACCAACTGTTTTCACCATGACTACGGATACGACTCCTCCAGCACCAGTTCTCACCTTATCGGATAAACTTATGGCTATGAATCATCTAACCACTTTTGTTCCCATCAAACTTGATGTTGATGAGATAAATTACTCCCAATGAGTGTATTATTTTTCTCACCTTTTTCATGGCTATGGCATCTTGGACCATCTTGTTGATGCACCCGAATCCTCCTCTACTACACCTTCTTCACCATCAACTAGGGATTCGGAATGGCTAAAGGTTGATTTCATTATTCGGTCTTGGATCTTTTCCACATTTGCAGTGAATCTTCAAAAGCGGTTGGTTGTTCTTAATCCCTAAACTGCCAAAGAGGCGTGGGTGTCCCTTGCAACGATTTTTCAAGACAATAAACGCCCAAGAGCTATGGATTTGAAGGCGGAGCTACAGAATTTGAAGCTTGGGGACTTAACAATTGATGCATATTTTCAGAAAATTGAGTCAATTGCTTCAGTGTTAAATGGTCTTGGTTCTCCTCTTAGCAATGACGATATTGTTACGTTTGCACTTGAAGGCTTGCCAAACACATATGATGTGATTTCTACAGTTATTACTAGTCGGGAACCCTTTCCCGATCTCAAGACGGTTCGTTCTTTATTGACCACGCAAGAGATGCGTATGAAATTTAAGGTTCAAGACCCGCTTGTGGATGCTACATCTGCTTCTCCTAAGGTCCTATTGGCAAATAATAATGCTCGGCATTCGTCTAATCCTTTTGAAAAAATGAACAAAACTTGTTTTCTTTTTGCTAAAGGTCATTGTCGTTTTGGTGAGGCGTGTCGGTATCTTCACAATGGTGTTCATAATAAGTCTACTTTACTCCCTCGTACTTCCGGTTCATCATCTCCTATGTCTGATATGGATACCTTGCGAAAATTGTTGGCTAAGTTAGGGTTTACCTCTACGCCTAGCCAACCTACTGCTCCTGTTGCTTATACTACCAATACATCTCCTATTGATTATACTATGCATAACCATCATATCCTTATGGACCGGCTCAACTACAATACCAATCCCAGCCTCTCTATTCGGCCAACAAATGTGTTGCACTGTGGTGGTTGTTTAGTTAAGATGATGATTTGGCCCATTATGTATTTGGCCCATTCTATATTTTATATAATGTAATGTATACCAAACGGGAATTCATTCAATATACGTTTTTACATAATCTGACAACTACAACTTGATTTATGTTTCACAAACAGAGTCATGGGCTTTGCGATGCTCTTTGTTCTTGTATCATGCAATTTCACTCATTTACAAGGGTAAAGAAATAAACTCAAAGGAGACTAGTGTCAAATGGAAAAATAAACATCCTTTTCATTTTGCAATAATTGCGACCTACCAAATGTTAGGGTATCTTTAAATACATACATATTTTAACACTTAAAACTAGGGCTGAGCACCGCAGGTTCAAAACCGAACCGGATCGACGAAACCAACCGAACCGACAAAAACCGAACCGGACCGACGGCTCGTCGATTCGGTTTCGGTTCCGGTTTTTTATGAATTTCGGTTTTGGGTCGGTTCGGTCCAGTCCGGTTCGGCCCAAAACCGACAAAAACATGCCAAAATACACATGGACCGACAAACCCGAACCGAACCGACGAAAACCGAACTGAACCGACGGCCCGTCGGTTCGGTTTCGGTTCCGGTTTTTGATGAATTTCGGTTTTCGGTTTTCTCGGTTCGGGTCGGTTCCGACCCGATGCTCAGCCCTACTTAAAACTACATGTTGTGATTACGCTTTTAACATATGCCTCAAATTTCTAAATTGTTTTTATATAATGTGGATACTAATATACTATCGTCTGAGTGGTGTCTTTACTCGTTAACAAATGCAATGTTTTATTAAAATGTGTTGCAATTATTTATAAAATATTAAAATGTGTAACACTTTGTATTAAGTGTCGTCTTTTGAGCATTAGCAATTGCAACATTCTTTTAAATTGTTGCATTACACTACAAGATTTGCAACACTTGAAAAAAAGTGTTGGTTTAGATATGAATATGCAACAGTTATTTTTAAAAATGTTACTTTATTACCAATGTTGTAAAAAAGGCAACATCTTGTTGGAACATTACTTTTAATGGTTTTGTTGTTTTTAGTAATTGCCACGAAATAGATATTAGTGACAGTTTTTCTGTCACTAAACCGTCTCTAATAGACAGTCATTATTGTAAAGACGCATCTTTTCGAATTGGTGACAGTTATATCTATTAAAAAGGCATTAATGAGAGAACCATCGCGACTGTTTGAACCAGTGGCAGTTAGCGACGGTTATTCTGTCGCTAGGTCGTCGCTAAAGCGTCACTAATTCTGAACCATTGTGACTGTTACGAAAAGAAGTGTCTCTAAGGCCATTTGAAGGGGTATTGTGACTGTTTTAAAGGGTCACCATGTGCCTCTATATAGAGGACGAATTTGTCACTTTGGAATCATCAAAAACACACAAACATCATTCATTTTCATCATTGTAACATAACCGATTCGCTAGATTCAAGTTTCATATTTGATTTGATTGTTGTATCCTCTAAACAGTTCGTACTAGATAGGAAGAATTTCTGTTTAAGGAAACTGCTAATCGCAGGTGTCAATCTGTGGTTATAAGCATACGATTATATACAAAACAATTTTTATCACGTTTATATTATTCCTAACAATCTTAAACAGAAATTTTCAGAGATGGATCAAACGATTCAGAAACCGCATGTTGAAAAACCTAAAAAGTTCAAAGGGTCTGATTTTCGTCGTTGGCAACAAAAGATGTTGTTTTATTTGACAACGGTGCATGTGTCAAATGTTTTCACGGATTCTGAACCAACAGATCCGTATGCAGAGGGACAGAATGTTCCTACTGAGGCACAAGTGGCAGACTATGAAAGGGCCGCCTGACAATGGAATCATAATGAATATAATTGCAGAAATTATCTTCTGAATGCCTTGGATGATTCCTTGTATGATATTTATTCTTCCTTTACAAGTGCAAGGGAAATATGGATATCTTTGGAAAAGAAATACAGGACTGAAGTTGCATGTTCCAAGAAATTTGTTGTTGGAAAATTTCTAAACTTCAAGATGAATGATGCAAAGCCTGTTGTAAAGCAAGTGAAAGAACTCCAAATCATAGTCCATAAATTGGAAGTGGAAGGCATGGGTATAAACTCTAACTTTCTTGTTGGTTCTATTATTGAAAAATTGCCTCAATCCTGGAAAAACTTTAAGTTATATCTTAAACACTTGACTGACGATATGAGTTTTGAGCAACTTGTTCTCAAAATTCGTGTTGAGGATGCAGGAAAAGGCTGAAGCAAATTCGATAGAACCAAATGCAAACATGGTTAGAGAAAGCTCTTCCAAATCAAAGAACTACCACAAAAACAACAAAAAGGGTGGTGGTTCTGGACATAATTCTTCCAAGGATAAGAAGAAAGATTACACCCAACAAAAGAGCAACAACTTCAAGAAAGTTTATCATTGTTGGGCCTGTGGGAAACCTGGTCATAAAGCCAAGGATTGTCGCCATATGAAAGAGCATGGAGGAGGAAATTCTAGAGGAAATTCCAACCAAGCAAACCATGTCGCCTCTCCAACAGAATTTGCTGGAGTAATTGAAGCCTTATTGACCACAAATGATGTTGATTGGTGGTTTGATACTGGTGCAACAAAACACATATGTAATTCAAAAAGGATGTTTGTTTCTTACCAAAAGGTGAATGAAACCGAACCGATGTTTATGGGGAATGGAACTTCTTCAAGATTGAAGGAAAAGGCAAAGTCATATTGAAGTTGACTTCGGGAAAAGATAGTGTGCTCTCAAACGTGTTGCATGTGCCTAACATCACCAAGAATATGATTTCTGGCCCTATTCTTAGTAATAAGGGATTTAAACTTGTATTTGAATTAGATAAATTTGTATTCACCAAGGGTGTTGTGTATGTTGGAAAGAGTTACCTTGATCAGGGACTCTTTAAACTAAGTGTTGTAACCAATGACAATGTTATTAATAATAATAACGTGGGCACTAGCACCGCTTCTGTTGATTGATCATTCTTTTTTATGGCATTCTAGATTGGGCCATGTTAATTCCCGTTCCTTGCAAAGAATGAAAAACTTAGGCATGTTGCCTAAATGTACAATGGATAAAATATCCAAGTGTGAAATTTGTGTTGAATCTAAATACACAGGTCATTCACATAAATCTGTAGAAAAATCAAATGAAATACTTGGTTTAATTCATATAAATTTATTTGATTTCAAAGCAACACCATCAAAAGGAGCAAAGAATTATTATATTAGTTTCATTGATGATTGCAGCAAATTTTCTTATGTGTACTTAATAAATACCAAAGATGAAGCCTTGAATATGTTTAAGACATATAAGGCAAAAGTTGAAAATCAACTTGACAAAAAGATCAAAATTCTAAGGTCTGATAGAGGAGGAGAATATGAATCCAATGACTTTGCTGAATTTTGTTCTACTTATGGTATTGTACACCAAACAACAGCCCCATACACCCCACAACAAAATGGTATGGCTGAACGTAAGAATAGAATATTGAAGAACATGATTAATTCAATGTTAATTACTTCAGGGGCTCCTCATAGTCTATGGGGTGAAGCATGTCATGCTGCAAATACAGTGTTGAATAAAATTCCTCCTAAAAAGAGTGATAAATCTCCATATCAATTATGGAAAGGAAAGCAACCTTCTTATAAAAGGATGAAAGTGTGGGGTTGTTTGGCAAAGGTTCAAATACCTTTACCAAAAAGAACCAAACTTGGACCAAAAATAGTTGATTGTGTTTATCTTGGTCCAACAAAGAATAGTGCTCCTTATAGGTTCCTAGTTTACAAATCCAATGTAGAGGATATAAGCAACAATTATAGAATCTGCTGAAGCAGATTTCTTTGAGAATATCTTTCCTTACAAGGATAAAGAGAAACAAATCTCAAATCCAAAGAAAAGAGTATTTGATGATCAATTGTCTCTAGATCAAAGAGACAATAATACTGAGGTTCAACAAGAGAATGATGAACCTAGAAGAAGTAAGTGTGCAAAAGTCTCTAAAGACTTTGGACCGGATTATTTGACCTATATTGTGAATGAAGAACCACAAACATATAAGGCTGCTATGGAGTCATCAGAAACACCTTATTGGCAAGAGGCTATTGAAAGCGAAATAGACTCAATTGTGCATAATAATACATGGAAATTGGTTGATCTACCTTCGGGACATAAACCAATAGGCCATAAGTGGATCTTCAAAAAGAAACTAAGACCTGATGGTACCATAGAAAAGTATAAGGCTAGTTTAGTAGCAAAAGGATATCGCCAAAAAAAAAGGTCAAGATTTCTTTGACACTTATTCACCGATTACAAGGATAACCTCCATAAGAATGTTAATGGCAATAGCCGCAATTCACAACCTGATTATACATCAAATGGATGTGAAAACTACGTTCTTAAATGGTGAATTAGATGAAGAAATCTATATGCAACAACCCGAGGGGTTTGTTGTCAAAGGTCAAGATCATAAGGTATGTAAACTGGTTAAATCTCTTTACGGCCTTAAACAAGCTCCAAAGCAATGGCATGAGAAGTTTGATAACACTCTCTTATCAAACGGCTATCAAATAAATGAATGTGATAAATGTGTCTATGTTAAACAATACAAAAATGCATTTGTCATTATTTGTTTATATGTAGATGATATGTTGATCATGGGAACAAATATGGATGTTATAAACCAAACCAAGAAAATGCTTCATTCTTCATTTGAGATGAAAGACATGTGAGAAGTAGATGTCATTCTTGGTATAAGAATTCAAAAGAATTCCAATGGATATATCCTTACCCAATCTCATTACATTGAGAAGACCCTTAAGAAATTTGGGCACTATAATGATAGACCGGTTGTAACTCCCTTTGATCCTAAGGTTCAACTCAAGAAGAACAAAGGACAAACTGTATCTAAATTACAATATACAAAAGTACTAGGAAGCTTGATGTATATAATGAACTGTACACGACCGAATTTGGCATATAGTGTAAGTCGGCTTAGTTGATATTCACATAACCCTGGGAGAGATCATTGGGATGCACTAGTTAGAGTGCTTCAATATCTTAAGCATACAATGGCTTATAGGTTACATTACATTAAATATCCACCTGTGTTAGAAGGATTTTGTGATGCAAATTGGATTTTCAATCATAATGAAGGAAAGTCCACAAGTTGCTATGTATTTACACTTGGAGGGGCTGCAGTTTCATGGAAATCGTCTAAGCAAACTGTGAATACCAGATTAACAATGGAAGCAGAATTTGTAGCCTTAGACAAAGCTGCTGAAGAAGCAGAATGGCTTAAAAGTAGGGGTGGAAACGAGCCGAGCAACTCGCGAAAAGCTCGGGATCGAATAGGTAAAAAGCTCGAACGAGCCGAGCATAAACGAGCTCGAGCCTAAATTTAGGCTCATTTAATAATCGAGCTCGAGCCCGAGCTCTATACAAAAAGATCGAGTAGGCTCGCGAGCCCTAAACGAGCCCTACAAATATATAGGGTATAAATATAACTGTTGCACAACTCACTTCCTTTTCTTGAATTTGTAACTTTGTCTATATATAAAACATGTAGCCACACTTGTTTCTTTTCTCAAAAAACAAAAGCGCAGATCTAGATAAAAAAAAAAAAAAAATCACCCCTTTTTATTTTATCTATTCTCTACTAGCATAATACTATCACCTATTCACCACAAAAGTAAAACTATTTCTTTATGCAATCCGAATCGCAACCAGTGTTTCGTATCAAAATGACATTTTAGTTCAGCCACTACTAACAAATATTTTAGTTTAACCATAAAATTAAACACGAATGATTGATGAACTTCTCATTTTTATCTTTAAGATCTTGAAAAAGGTCTATGGTAGGTGATGTGTTCTTGTTTTTGTTAATTTTAACCGAAAGAAAGTTAATTGTTTTGTTCTTACTTTAAAAATTTTCAGATATTCAAGAGGAGCTTGTCTTCTGAAAAAGATCTATGATGATATCTCTTTTTATATTTGTTTGAAGAACAAATCTTGTGATTTTACTTATAGAAAACTGAGATCTTGTATCTTTTTCCTTTTGTATTCGAATATTGTTATGAGACTGAGATGGGTTATGGTTTATTTAGATTAGACTTTTGAGTTGGGGAGTGATGGTGAGAGTTATTGGTTGTGTCTAGATCTAGGTTTGTTCTTGACGTGATATTGGATTTTGTACAGTTTGTTCTTAGTTAGTTTGGATATATGGTTTAATACAGATTTATGGTTGGTGATATATGGGTTGTGGTTTGTTTAGTTTAGATCTAGGATTTTGGGTTGTTTTTTACTAGTTTCTTTTTTGGTTATTTTGGATATTGCTTGTTCTTCCTCTCGATTAACCGTGTATAATCGAGCATAAAATTATAATCGAGCTTAAAATTAAAAACGAGCTTAAAATTATTAACGAGCTCGAGCCTTCTGTTAACGAGCCGAGCTTTTTTTTCCCAACACATCATATGAATTAGTCGAGCTCAAGCCGAGCTCGAGCTTATGAAAATTTTCACGAGCCGAGCTCGAGCTCAAAATATGAGGCTCGAATCGAGCTCGAGCTCGAGATTTATATATATAAACGAGCAGAGCTCGAGCTCTGGCAGGCTCGGGCTCGGCTTGGCTCGTTTCCACCCCTACTTAAAAGCTTTCTAGAGGGTATTCCCTTGTGGCCAAAACTTGTGACTGCTGTGTGTATACATTGTGATAGTATGGGTGCTCTTACCAGAGCAAAGAATCAAATCTATAACGGCAAGTCAAGACATATAAGACGTCACCACAATACGATAAAGGACTTGTTAAGAAATGGAATCATTTCCATCGACTACGTTAAGTCAAAGGAAAATATAGCAGATCCTTTGACCAAAGGCCTTTTTAGAGAACAAGTCATATTTACATCGAGGGGTATGGGCTTAAAGCCAACACAATGAGTAACTACTCGGCGGAAACCTAACCTAGCAAAATTGGAGATCCCATGGTCTAGGTTCAATAGGAAAACTAGTTGAGGAAAACTCAAAAACACAAATGTTTCTGCATTAAATTGTCCCAAGGATTCTCAGGTTTCTGACACCTTGAAGCTCGATCATCCATTTTTTACTCTATGTCCAAGACTTGTGATATTGACTTACCATTGACACCTTATACTCGCATTCATTTTGGTATTGTGGTAGGTTGACACCTTGTAATCGCATTCATTTTGGTTGGTGAAGGTTTTATTTATGTTCATCATCTGATCTTCTCATTTTGTGTGTAAAATATAGCATTACGTTTCACATACAACAACCAAACCGATTCTTTTTCAGTTTATCATCTTATAACCAAATGGCTTTTGTAAAGTACAATTTTTCAGTACATTTCGTTTTGACAACTTCTTCAGACCACATACCAAAATGAATGTGTAGCCGAAATGGTCTTACCGATATTACATGTAATGAATAAGTAGAAAAAAGTTTTTTTTGGCTAGAGAAACAAAGTCCTTTAAAACTAAAAACATTAGGAGAATATGAAAAGTGACATGTTTTTAATAACCTATTTCTTATTAGGCTATATTTAAATTGTTTTGCTAAATATAGCCATAATTCTTATGTTTAAGAGTTGAAATATGCTAATATAGTGGTACAATAATGTGATTGGGAGCATTTATTTGTGGCCGTTCACTGATTTATTCTTAGGGTAAAAACCGAATATAAATGTCCTAGTACATGATACCAGGGGTGGGGTGGGGTGGGGTGGAAAGTGGAAACGAACCGAAATGAGCCCGAGCCTATTCGAGCTCTACGTCGGCTCGTTTCTCAAATCCATAATTTAGTCCAGATTCAAAGATAAGTACTTAAAATGATCTAAAAGAAAACATGATAGGTTCCCAAAAGTAATATCAGTGTACATTCCAGTTCCTTCAGCCATGCCATTTGCCAAACCTTCATCAAGTATCACCGAAGCCAATAATCTTAATCACCTGAGAAAAACATGCTAAAAAGTCAGCTAATGCTGGTGAGTTCATAGGTTTAGACTCTACGTAAACAGTGGACCATTCAGTAATATGCTTGCTATAGTAAGGCTAAGTTGCAGAATGAATAATCCTAACCGGATTCTGTATGATCCTACCCGGATCACAAACCCTACATGTGCGTACACTATAGTACTACCCTGCACTATTGCAATTGCAGCATGTATTTGTAAACCTGCACTAATTGCAGCTATACAACACTAGCCTAATACCTAGCAAACATATAAAAATCATAAAACAGTAGTAGTGGTCCGATAAAACAGTTTTGCATGTTTTCTCCCCCAATAGTAGTTGAAAACTGTAACACCCCCAAAATTTGGTACAGCGGAAGACTCAACAAGCTTTCGGGGTGTTACGGGGATTGGTATCCAAACACAAGACATAAAAGAACGAGATAAAGTAAACAAGATCAAATACAACCACGCGGGGTTTTAAAGTTTACATTATCCCAAAACATCCAAAGTCAGGCCCAAAAGAAACAAATATAGGTCCACAATAGTTATCAGAGTTTTAGAAATATAGATCCACAACCGGTGCCAAATGCCAAGCCTCCAATCCCAAGCATCCGTAGAGCATCACTTAATTACCTAAGAAAACGTGCTAAAAGTCAGCTTTCGCTGGTGAGATCATAGGTTTAGGTTCTTAATTCAATATAGTGGACATGTACGCAAAACGCTTGCTAGCTAGACTAGGGCTCAATCATCCAACCAAAATAAATCCAACCAAATCAAATCCTCCCTATAGGTGCACGCTATAGCTCAAATCAATCCAATCAATAGCTTACCTAGCTCAAGTCTAGGCCTCGCTCTATAATCAATCCAATAGCTTACCTAGATCTAGTCTAGGCCTCGCTCAATATGTATGCGTAAGGATACGACATACCCAACATTCGTAAGGATACGACATGTTCAACTTACCTAGATCTAGTCTAGGCCTCGTTGTTTAGCTTACCTAGCTCTAGGCTAGGCCTCGCTCTATAACCAAATCAAATAGCTTACCTAGTTCGGGGACTAGGCCTCGCTCAATAACCAAATCAAATAGCTTACCTAGTTCGGGGACTAGGCCTCGCTCAATAACCAAATCAAATAGCTTACCTAGATCTAGTCTAGGCCTCGCTCTACCTAGTTCTATAAGCATAGCAAGTTTTGAAATCAAAAAGCGATAATAGTCCACATAAAACATTTGCACGTTTCTCACCCCAAGTATTGAAAACAAAGTTCAAGAGTAAAAGTGGGGCTATGACTCACCTCAAGTCCAGAAATCCTCAAAAGAAATTATAGCAGAAAGACGTAAGTAAATCTCAAGCAACTCACGTAACGGCGACTACTGACTCGGCACTTCCTAACAATATTAAACCCGTTCAGAAATCATTTCCTCAAAATTAAATATTCCCATTCCCGAACGTAATTCATTTTACTTTCCAAAATTATCCATTTCTCGAGTTTACTTCATATTCATTTGAAATTCGACGTTTGGTATCCATACGGGTGTAGGGTCGACACAGCACAAACCAAAAAGCCACAACAAAGAACGATAATAAGACAGCTACAGGTCTAACGTTAGCCCAATATATTATTTAAATAATTATCGAAGCTTATCAAATCCGTCGATTTGATAACCTCCCATATTTATTTACGTAATATATTGTTCCACAATTATACCCAATCTAAACACCTTGCACATAAATTTCTATTTGGTATATGTCGTAGCCCAATGAATTCCCTATATATATTGTCGAATCGGCCAAAATTCCACGAGACATATAGTAATTCATTGCCCTAAAATATATACCACATCCTATGGGCGTCGTGGGATACGATGCCCCTTAATATATCCATTTTATATCGTCAAATAACTCGATCTAGAATAAGCCATTTGATATATAAAATGTTTATATTAACCGTCATATATCCGTGACAACACGAAGTCACAATATAAGGCCCACTTGGACTTTAAAGACCCACAAATTCGTATAACTCGATAAGTTTCTAGTTTATAATTAAAGTCACGTTTTTAGTTGTTAGTTATTCGACGTAAAGTTCGTCATTATATATATATATGGTTATTAGTTATAATAATATCCCGATATTTATTGCACCATTATCGTAGTGTAATAACTATCGCTTTATTATTATCCGTTCACTCGTGATCGTTTTATTATTAATATACGCATTTATATATATATATGTACGTTTAACACGTCTATATACGTATATAAACGATTATATTCTTAATAATATTATTACGAGTTTTATTTTTAATATCAACCTTTAAAGATTTATCGAGTCATAGAATTTGGTCCAAATGTCCGAGTCATGACCCTCGGCTCATAGTCCAAGTCCAAACAATATAATCAAGTCGCAATAATAAATATAATAACTCCGTCCAACCAATCTCAAATCCACGTGCTACAACATGAGGGTCCGACTACGGCACCCGACTAATCCTATCTCCGTCATCTAATGACCGTCTCACAATCGGTCCCCAATCCACTTTCGTCAACACAACTCCAAATATACTCATAATCACAAGATACCGCAACGCGTCCAAATAATAAACCAAATGCCCATAATGAAATCACAACAAACATAAATAATATCAAGTAACATATATTGTCCGAAACCAAAAATGCAACGGGTTGAGTTACCAAGTCAACCCGGGTCACTTATAAGTTCAAGACATAAAACGGAGCCACACCCGAGACTAAAGAGTCTCGGCTAGCTCTTTGAGCTTGCTCGAACCAAAACAGCCCCTAGTGGGGTGTTCGGCCAAATACCACACGACCATAAGGTCCAAAATAAAAAGGAAAACAACCACTCGTTTGACCGGACCCAAGGGAGGTCACGGTCTAGCTCTCATCGAGCCATGCCAAACCAAACGGACCATTAGGGTCGTCGGCCAAAACCAAACCACAACAACAATAATGTCAACGAGGACCCCCTTTGGGTCTCGGCTCGACAAAACAAGCCATAACAACCGACCCCGAGACCTCGAGGGTCTCGGTTATGCTAAAACCGAGCACAAAACCAACCAAGAAAATCATCAAACAAGAATCCTTCCTCGAATTCGAACCCCAAAACAATCCACCCGGATACCAAACGCGTTTTAGATCTTGTTCTATCAAAAACCCACTAATATTTCATGTGGTAACCCATAAACAAAACGAGTATCTTTAAATTCGTGACCCAATGGTCACGTTTTCGCCAAGAAACACGAGTAGGAACTCGTCTCACCTCCGATTCCTCAAGAAAACAACTTGGTAACCTCCAAACAATAAAAGGATGATGACTTTGGTGATTTAACGTGATGATTTGAGGGGGTATTTGAGCGCGTGTAGTAGTGGATCGAAAAGGAAATGAGATGGGGAATAGTTTGGTGGTGGTGGTGTAGTCGTGGGTGAGGCGGTGGAGCGACTGTGGCGGCGGCGGCTCAAGGGTGCTAGGGTTTTGAGATGGTAAGATGTGAGGATGAAGGAGAGAGAGAGATGGTGTTTGTATGTTTTTGTGTGTGTGTGGTGTGGGGTATTGGTTAAAACCGGACCACAAGGACGATTTTTAAAAAAAAATATATAATTTTGTTTTAATAATTATTAGTGATAATATGGAGTGTGTAGTGGGCTAGGTAGCCCCGAGTAAACACACGGGCCAAACCCGAAACCTTTAATAACCAAATCACTTTTCCAATCGAATCCGTTTCAAAATAATAAAACATCCGAATTCCGTAAAAATATAAATAAATTGTTAGGTCAACCTAGTGCCGAAGTCAAGGTAGTGCCAACAATAACGATCTCAAAATATAATAATTCATCATGTCCAAAACAAATCAAACCATAATTAAATAACTAATTCCCATAAACATCGTACGATTAAAATCAAGTACCAACGTTTGTAAAATATCTCGTTACAATAAATTTTCAGAAATTCCATGTTTATTATATAGATGTAATGCGGGTTTTATAAAACGGCTCCCTATTTTGCCAGTTGTCACATCCTCCCAGCCTCAGAAGGAACCCGTCCCGGGTTTCTCTCGAAATAACCCATCTACGAAGTGAATAACTTCGGATATCTTTTCCGAAACTCATCCTCACGTTCCCACGTAAATTCCGGTCCGTGCCGCGAATTCCAACGAACTTTGATGAGCGGAATACGACTCCTCTTGAGTCGTTTGATCTCTCTATCCATTATCTCAATCGGCTCTTCCACGAAATTCAAACTTTCGTCCACGCGAATATCCTTGATAGGTATCACTGGTGTTTCCTCTGAAAGGCATTTCTTCAGATTACTAATATGAAACCCATCATGAACTTTACTCAGTTCGATAGGTAATTCCAAACGATACGCTACGGGCCCAATTCTTTCCAAAATACGAAATGGTCCAATGTAGCGGGGATTCAATTTCCCTCGTTTCCCAAAACGTATCACACCCTTCCAAGGCGAGACCTTCAACATAACTCTATCTCCAACCTGGAATTCTAGGGGTTTACGCCTTTGATCAGCATAGCTCTTCTGCCTATCTCTAGCTGCTTGCAGTCGATTTCGAATCTGCGTTACCTTCTCCGTAGTTTCCAAAATAAGCTCAGGGCCTGTGAGTTGGCTATCTCCAACTTCTGCCCAACCAATAGGTGAACGGCATTTTCGACCATACAAAGCTTCGAATGGTGCAGCCTTAAGACTTGTGTGGTAGCTATTATTGTAGGAGAACTCCGCAAGAGGCAGATACTTCTCCCAGCCCTTACCAAAGTCTATGATGCATGCACGAAGCATATCCTCTAAAGTTTGGATAGTTCTCTCACTTTGGCCATCGGTTTGGGGATGATATGCAGTACTCATATCAAGTCTCGTTCCCAAAGCCGTTTGAAGTGATCGCCACAAAGCCGACGTAAAACGACTATCACGATCTGAAATAATAGATATCGGGACTCCATGACGAGAAACAATCTCCTTCACGTACAACCTCGCAAGTTTTTCCACACTATCATCTTCACTAATCGCCAGGAAATGAGCAGACTTAGTCAAACGATCCACAATTACCCATATAGCGTCGCAACCGCTAACTGTCTTTGGTAATTTGGTAATAAAGTCCATCGTAATCCGCTCCCACTTCCAAACTGGGAGTTCTGGCTGCGTCAACAATCCTGACGGTCTTTGATGCTCGGCTTTAACCTTAGAGCAAGTCAAGCACTTACTAACATATAGTGCTATATCTGCCTTCATATTTGGCCACCAATATAATTTCTTCAAATCCTGGTACATCTTGTCCGACCCAGGATGAATGGAGTACCTTGACTTATGCGATTCATGCATAATCAAATCTCGAATCCCTCCATACAATGGTACCCAAATCCGATCTCCAAAACATAACACTCCATCAGAACGCTTAACAAATCCTTTCTCATTTTCTGCCATCCCAAATATATTCTCAGCAGGTTTATTCTCTGCTTTCAATGCTTCCGTTTGAGCTTCTAATATTTGAGACGGTAACGGCGATACGATAGTCATTCCTAATGACCTAACTCGTAATGGTGGAATTCTCTCTTTTCGACTAAGAGCATCAGCAACAACGTTTGCTTTACCCGGATGGTAGCGAATTTCACAATCGTAATCGCTTAGCAACTCAATCCAACGTCGCTGCCTCATGTTAAGCTCTTTTTGGTTCAGAATGTGTTGCAGACTTTTGTGATCAGTAAACACTACACACTTGGTTCCATACAAGTAATGTCTCCATATCCTCAAAGCAAAAACCACAGCACCTAACTCCAAATCATGGGTGGTGTAGTTCTTCTCATGTTTCTTGAGCTGTCGGGAAGCATAAGCTATCACTTTCTCTCGTTGCATTAACACAGCTCCTAAACCTTTATGAGAAGCGTCACAATAGACAACAAAATCCTCGTTACCTTCAGGTAACGCCAAGATAGGAGCACTACACAACATCTCCTTAAGTAACTGAAAGGCTTCCTCTTCCTTATCTCCCCATTCATACTTAACACTCTTTTGAGTCAATTTGGTTAACGGTTTTGCTATTTTCGAAAATCCCTCAATGAATCTTCGATAGTAACCGGCTAATCCCAAAAATTGACGAACTTCCGTTGGTGTCGTAGGTGCAGCCCAATCTTTAATCGCTTCAATCTTAGCAGGATCCACATGAACTCCTTGTCTATCAATTACGTGACCTAGAAATTGTACTGTTGGGATCCAAAATTCGCATTTCGAAAACTTGGCATACAGTTTTTCCTTCCTGAGCAATTCTAAGATAAGTCTTAGATGCTCCTCATGTTCTTTCTTACTCTTTGAATAAATCAGAATGTCATCAATAAACACAATCACGAACTTATCTAAGTACGGCTTACACACCCGATTCATGAGGTCCATGAATACAGCCGGTGCGTTAGTCAACCCAAACGGCATCACCTGAAACTCGTAATGCCCGTAACGGGTTCTGAAAGCCGTTTTCGGAATATCTTCCTCGCGCACTCGAAGCTGATGATATCCCGATCTCAAATCGATCTTCGAATACACACTCGATCCCTGAAGTTGATCGAACAAATCGTCGATCCTTGGTAACGGGTATCTATTCTTCACCGTTAACTTGTTCAACTCTCGATAATCAATACACATACGAAACGATCCATCCTTCTTCTTCACAAATAAGACTGGGGCTCCCCAAGGTGAAGAACTTGGTCTTATAAATCCCTTCTCGGCTAACTCCGCTAATTGTTTCGACAACTCTTCTAATTCAGTCGGTGCAAGACGATAAGGCGCTCGTGCTACTGGTGCAGCACCAGGTATTAACTCAATCTGAAATTCCACTTGCCTAGTAGGCGGAATTCCCGGCAAATCATCGGGAAACACATCCGGAAAATCACGAACTATAGGTACATCCCCAATGCACCTTTCCTTCTTTTCCTTCTCTCCTTTCTCAGAAATTTGGGCTAAGAAAAGGTAACTTCCTTTTTCTATTAGCTTCGGCAACTTAGTGCAAGATATAACTGCTAATTTAGATGGGCCTCTCGAATCCTTTCTATCTCCTGGTATGTTCAGAATCTCCTTGCCGTAAGGCACACGCACGATCTTCTCATCGCAGATTATATGGGCACGATACTTCGACAACCAATCCATACCAATAATGACATCAAAACTTCCTAATGTGACGGGTAGAAGATCTATGTTGAAAGGACGGTTCAGAAAGTTTAACGTGCATCCACGAACGATAGTCTTAATCCTTTCTATGTTTCCATTGGCTAACTCTACATCATACCCAATTCCTAAGGCCATCGGGGGTTTCTCAAGTAAGGGTGCAAACTTAGTGGACACAAAACTCTTATCGGCACCAGTATCAAATAGTATGGAAGCATAACGATTATTGAGAAGGAACGTACCAGTAACGACGTTCGGATCTTCTCCTCTCTCGTTCCCGAGTGCATACACTCTCCCATGAGCAACTCCAGCTTCCACACGTTGGTCCCCATTATCTTGTCGTCCACGGTTTCCTCCAGTTCCACGGTTTCCATTGTTGTACCCATTACTACCCGATCCTTGATTTCCTCGGTTCCACGATTCCCTACACTCATTCCGATAGTGTCCTTTCTTTCCACATCCATAGCAAGTAACATTTGCCTTGTTCATAGTTTCAGGAGTAGCTTGAACCATAGCAAGAGGTCGAGCTCTACAATCCTTAGCTATATGTCCCATCTTAGAGCAATTCTGGCACATTATAGTACATCGACCAGAATGATGCTTGTAACATCGGTTACATTTGGGTGCATCTCCATTGTAGTTCTTCTTGTCTCCATCTCTCATGGCATAAGCTCTAGTAGTTAGTTGTCGCTTGTTTCGACGATCATTACCCTTAGAGTGATCGTCCCTCTTTCTCTTTCCATTCTTATTTTTCTCTGCTTCTTCCAATGCCAAAGAATCCATCAATTGTTGAGCGATAGTAATAGCCTCATGAATGTTCGCAGGCTTAGCAGAAATCACATCGTTCCTTGTAGCTATCGGCAATCCATCGGTATACCTCTCGATCTTTTGGGTCTCAGTCCTAACCATATCGGGACAGAGTAAGGCCAACTCTCGATAACGGCGATTGTAAGTTGCCATATCGGTACCTTTCACCTTGTGGTTCCAGAACTCAATCTCCAATTTCTTAATCTCATTCCTTGGGCAGTAGGTCTGAATCAGCAAAGACTTAAATTGCTCCCAAGTCATAGCATAAGCCGCATCACTCCCAACCGAGTTACGGTAATTGTTCCACCAAGTTAAGGCTTCATCTTTGAAGGTAAAAGAAGCAAACTTTACCTTCGCATTCTCCGCACAACCACTGACATTGAACACAGACTCAATCTTCTCAATCCACCTAACCAAGTAAACCACCCCTTCAGTTCCACCAAACTCAATCGGTCCACAAATCTTAAACTCCTTGTAGTGACATCCATTAGCACGAACAGGTGGAAAAGTTCCAGCAGAATTGTTGGAATGATTTGACTCAGCTAGTAGCTCAGCAACTCGTTGCTCCACGAGTTGATTGATCATTGCTTGATCCACAGTAGGTGCATTAAGTGGAACATGATCATTGTCTCCCTGAACATCCACATTTTGATTCCTGTTGTTGCGGTTAGTAGTGTCCAGGTTATCAGGAGTAGGGGTCTCAACATTTCGAGCTGGACGGCGTCCTCGACGACTAGGGGTAGTCGTTGCAGGTCCAGTTCTAGTAGCTCTAACAGGGTTTCTTCGGGGGGCCATTGATCTGAAACATCATACAAGTTCGTGAGTCTCCGATAGTACTTATCGTGTGCTCAACAAGAATTTAATCAACGAAGCCAAGTCATAGAAAGAAAATCAACAATACACCATAAAACATCAATACGGCGAATAGGAACTCAATTTCCATACTATCCAAAAACCACATAATACCATATCAAGATAACCATCGACCATACAAGAAAGATCCAACATCATCCCATCTACTGAAAACACAAAGATAATAATCGTTCCAACAAGACGAGTAATTAACGGAAAATACATCAAAAATAGGATAACTAGCTTTTCTAACCGAACACTCCTCGGTTAAGAAAGCAACAAGACAACATAAACCAATCAACTAGCCACGCTGCTGGCGGAGTCTACTCAACTCCTGCCTCAAGCCATCAAGATCCCTCCATAACGATCCTAGCTCAACGCTATGGGTGTCTCGGTCTCTCTTGAGGTCAGCCACCTCCTTCTCCAGCTCGGCATTCCTTTGCCATAGCTTGCGGTCAGCCTCACGAGCAGTAACAAAACCTCGCTGTAAACTATCGATATGCTCATGAACCTCCATCAAAACTCTCCTCATCTCAGTAGTCCTGCCCACAACTACAGTCATATCCACTCTCAGATCCGCTATGAACTCTCCAATAACCCTCTCGAGTCGATCAGATACACGTGCAACTCTCTCACTAAGCTCAGTAATCCGAGCCCACAACCTGCCAATCTCACCCAACTCTGCATGCTCAGCAGAAATCTCAGAAGATGCATCCGACCCAGCTGGACTACCAGGTGGCAACTCAAACAAAAACGGATGATCAGGTGAATCAGGCTCAATCGGGTGTACAGGTGAATCAGGCTCCATCGGATGTACAGGTGAATCAGGCTCCTCAGCCTGAGCTGGTGGTACTAACACATCATCATCATCAGGCACCTCATCCTCCTGAGGGTCATCCTCCTCCTCAGGGTCATCATCATCACCCTGCTCAACCTCCTGAGGGTCATCCTCCCGCTCAGGGTCATCAGCCTCATCCTCACCCTCGTACTCCTCCTCCTCCTCATCGGAAGAGTACATCATCAATCGTCGTCTCCTACTAGGTGAACCACGTGGTGAAGGGGTAGGTGATCTAGGACGACGACGCAATGATGTGGGTGGCGCCTCAGACAGAAGAGAGTGAGCATCAATCTGTAAAGGTGGTGAAGTAGGGCGTACCGACATGCGTGCCGTAGCTCGATGGGCAAAACGTGGAGCCACATGAGCCAAAGCCTGATGAAGAGTAAGCTGCCTCGATGTACCAGGGAGCCCTAGAGAAGATGAGGGTCCCTGCGTAGATGCAGCAGATGGTGTTGAAGTAGCACCTGTCAGTGTCATAGTAGCTGAATGCATGGCAACCTGGTAAGGATCATCAGGGGCCATGGTGAACCGTGCTGGCAATACCGGTGTAGTAAGAATATCCTCAACGACATCAGGCGTATGGGAGGCCATAGTCTGTGACAACGGCGTAGGGTAGGTGTAAGTGTTTCAAAACAACTAAACCGTGAACTCAAAATATCATATCCAAAATCATCATAAAATTCCAAATCGTATATAATCAAGAAAGATTTAAATACCGCATTACTAAAACCATTCTCAAAACAATTAAGCCATATAATTCCTCAGAACACATATAATTCCTCAAAAACGCATCATATCACCAAATCAATAAACCTCAAATCCTCAAATCATCTCAAGAAATCTCAAATCTCTAATCATCTCAAATATCTCATAATACCTCAATAATAACAATGATGCTTCGGCTTGGCGGGCTGGCGGGCAATGGTCGAGGATCGTTTTCCATAAAAATCGGTTATAGTTTAGGTGTCTATTTACCTAGTTCTCTATAACCTTGGCTCTGATACCAATCTGTAACACCCCCAAAATTTGGTACAGCGGAAGACTCAACAAGCTTTCGGGGTGTTACGGGGATTGGTATCCAAACACAAGACATAAAAGAACGAGATAAAGTAAACAAGATCAAATACAACCACGCGGGGTTTTAAAGTTTACATTATCCCAAAACATCCAAAGTCAGGCCCAAAAGAAACAAATATAGGTCCACAATAGTTATCAGAGTTTTAGAAATATAGATCCACAACCGGTGCCAAATGCCAAGCCTCCAATCCCAAGCATCCGTAGAGCATCACTTAATTACCTAAGAAAACGTGCTAAAAGTCAGCTTTCGCTGGTGAGATCATAGGTTTAGGTTCTTAATTCAATATAGTGGACATGTACGCAAAACGCTTGCTAGCTAGACTAGGGCTCAATCATCCAACCAAAATAAATCCAACCAAATCAAATCCTCCCTATAGGTGCACGCTATAGCTCAAATCAATCCAATCAATAGCTTACCTAGCTCAAGTCTAGGCCTCGCTCTATAATCAATCCAATAGCTTACCTAGATCTAGTCTAGGCCTCGCTCAATATGTATGCGTAAGGATACGACATACCCAACATTCGTAAGGATACGACATGTTCAACTTACCTAGATCTAGTCTAGGCCTCGTTGTTTAGCTTACCTAGCTCTAGGCTAGGCCTCGCTCTATAACCAAATCAAATAGCTTACCTAGTTCGGGGACTAGGCCTCGCTCAATAACCAAATCAAATAGCTTACCTAGTTCGGGGACTAGGCCTCGCTCAATAACCAAATCAAATAGCTTACCTAGATCTAGTCTAGGCCTCGCTCTACCTAGTTCTATAAGCATAGCAAGTTTTGAAATCAAAAAGCGATAATAGTCCACATAAAACATTTGCACGTTTCTCACCCCAAGTATTGAAAACAAAGTTCAAGAGTAAAAGTGGGGCTATGACTCACCTCAAGTCCAGAAATCCTCAAAAGAAATTATAGCAGAAAGACGTAAGTAAATCTCAAGCAACTCACGTAACGGCGACTACTGACTCGGCACTTCCTAACAATATTAAACCCGTTCAGAAATCATTTCCTCAAAATTAAATATTCCCATTCCCGAACGTAATTCATTTTACTTTCCAAAATTATCCATTTCTCGAGTTTACTTCATATTCATTTGAAATTCGACGTTTGGTATCCATACGGGTGTAGGGTCGACACAGCACAAACCAAAAAGCCACAACAAAGAACGATAATAAGACAGCTACAGGTCTAACGTTAGCCCAATATATTATTTAAATAATTATCGAAGCTTATCAAATCCGTCGATTTGATAACCTCCCATATTTATTTACGTAATATATTGTTCCACAATTATACCCAATCTAAACACCTTGCACATAAATTTCTATTTGGTATATGTCGTAGCCCAATGAATTCCCTATATATATTGTCGAATCGGCCAAAATTCCATGAGACATATAGTAATTCATTGCCCTAAAATATATACCACATCCTATGGGCGTCGTGGGATACGATGCCCCTTAATATATCCATTTTATATCGTCAAATAACTCGATCTAGAATAAGCCATTTGATATATAAAATGTTTATATTAACCGTCATATATCCGTGACAACACGAAGTCACAATATAAGGCCCACTTGGACTTTAAAGACCCACAAATTCGTATAACTCGATAAGTTTCTAGTTTATAATTAAAGTCACGTTTTTAGTTGTTAGTTATTCGACGTAAAGTTCGTCATTATATATATATATATGGTTATTAGTTATAATAATATCCCGATATTTATTGCACCATTATCGTAGTGTAATAACTATCGCTTTATTATTATCCGTTCACTCGTGATCGTTTTATTATTAATATACGCATTTATATATATATATGTACGTTTAACACGTCTATATACGTATATAAACGATTATATTCTTAATAATATTATTACGAGTTTTATTTTTAATATCAACCTTTAAAGATTTATCGAGTCATAGAATTTGGTCCAAATGTCCGAGTCATGACCCTCGGCTCATAGTCCAAGTCCAAACAATATAATCAAGTCGCAATAATAAATATAATAACTCCGTCCAACCAATCTCAAATCCACGTGCTACAACATGAGGGTCCGACTACGGCACCCGACTAATCCTATCTCCGTCATCTAATGACCGTCTCACAATCGGTCCCCAATCCACTTTCGTCAACACAACTCCAAATATACTCATAATCACAAGATACCGCAACGCGTCCAAATAATAAACCAAATGCCCATAATGAAATCACAACAAACATAAATAATATCAAGTAACATATATTGTCCGAAACCAAAAATGCAACGGGTTGAGTTACCAAGTCAACCCGGGTCACTTATAAGTTCAAGACATAAAACGGAGCCACACCCGAGACTAAAGAGTCTCGGCTAGCTCTTTGAGCTTGCTCGAACCAAAACAGCCCCTAGTGGGGTGTTCGGCCAAATACCACACGACCATAAGGTCCAAAATAAAAAGGAAAACAACCACTCGTTCGACCGGACCCAAGGGAGGTCACGGTCTAGCTCTCATCGAGCCATGCCAAACCAAACGGACCATTAGGGTCGTCGGCCAAAACCAAACCACAACAACAATAATGTCAACGAGGACCCCCTTTGGGTCTCGGCTCGACAAAACAAGCCATAACAACCGACCCAGAGACCTCGAGGGTCTCGGTTATGCTAAAACCGAGCACAAAACCAACCAAGAAAATCATCAAACAAGAATCCTTCCTCGAATTCGAACCCCAAAACAATCCACCCGGATACCAAACGCGTTTTAGATCTTGTTCTATCAAAAACCCACTAATATTTCATGTGGTAACCCATAAACAAAACGAGTATCTTTAAATTCGTGACCCAATGGTCACGTTTTCGCCAAGAAACACGAGTAGGAACTCGTCTCACCTCCGATTCCTCAAGAAAACAACTTGGTAACCTCCAAACAATAAAAGGATGATGACTTTGGTGATTTAACGTGATGGTTTGAGGGGGTATTTGAGCGCGTGTAGTAGTGGATCGAAAAGGAAATGAGATGGGGAATAGTTTGGTGGTGGTGGTGTAGTCGTGGGTGAGGCGGTGGAGCGACTGTGGCGGCGGCGGCTCAAGGGTGCTAGGGTTTTGAGATGGTAAGATGTGAGGATGAAGGAGAGAGAGAGATGGTGTTTGTATGTTTTTGTGTGTGTGTGGTGTGGGGTGTTGGTTAAAACCGGACCACAAGGACGATTTTTAAAAAAAAAATATATAATTTTGTTTTAATAATTATTAGTGATAATATGGAGTGTGTAGTGGGCTAGGTAGCCCCGAGTAAACACACGGGCCAAACCCGAAACCTTTAATAACCAAATCACTTTTCCAATCGAATCCGTTTCAAAATAATAAAACATCCGAATTCCGTAAAAATATAAATAAATTGTTAGGTCAACCTAGTGCCGAAGTCAAGGTAGTGCCAACAATAACGATCTCAAAATATAATAATTCATCATGTCCGAAACAAATCAAACCATAATTAAATAACTAATTCCCATAAACATCGTACGATTAAAATCAAGTACCAACGTTTGTAAAATATCTCGTTACAATAAATTTTCAGAAATTCCATGTTTATTATATAGATGTAATGCGGGTTTTATAAAACGGCTCCCTATTTTGCCAGTTGTCACAAAAACAGTAAAAGTAAAAGTGGGACCATGAAACTCACCTTAGTCAAACAAGTAAGTATACTTGAAAGCGAAAGAAAACTCTAAGCAGCTAACGTGGCACAGCAACTACGAAATCAACACTACCTAATAATATAAAGACTTGTTTTAATCATATACTCAAAGTATAACGTATTCTGAAATTTATTCCAAAGTATCTTCCATTTTAGTTTTCAAAACAAATCTGTGAAAAGTCGTTTATTAGAGTTTGGTATCGCCCGGTGTGTGTGTGTGTGTTGGATACATGGTCTCGACTTAAGTTTACGCACGCCAAGAGTAAAGATATTAAGTCGTATTGACTAATGTCAATATCATATAGCAATCATGTGAGTAAAACAATATCCTAGCTCCAATCTACATTCACGTTATAGTCAAGTGATAAGACTTTTAAGATATAATAAGTTCTTGAACGAAGGGTTGTTTACTTATTAAATTCGTCAACTTAATAAGTCCAACATTCTTTTGTTTACTTATTAATTTCTAAAGTCATATTGCAAGTCTTTTAGTCGTAGATACATTTCCCGTTAATACGTTGTCAGTACACTTGTTGGGCTCCCATTGGACTCGTCAATCTAATAGGTCCGATAACCGTACAAGTTAGTCATATTAATGCTAAACCGATTCGTAACTCACATTTATTAGGGGTAATAAATACAATAGTAATTATCTTTTCTCGTTTTGTGTGCACTCGAAACTTTCAATAACTCGTATTAAATAAACCTTTATAGTTTTGAACGAAAACCTTTCTGTTTATTCTTAAAACAATTTCCCTCTTTATTTATTTCTTAGTTCTCGTTAAATATTAAGTAACTTGTATTAGTTATTAATATTTATCGTTAACTTATATTATTTCGATCCGTTTTTTATCGTGTATATATATATATATATATATATATATATATATATATATATATATATATATATATATATATATAGAGAGAGAGAGAGAGAGAGAGAGAGAGAGACTAAAGATCAAATGAGAAGAATCCTTAAAATAAGAATAATGAGAAATAATTATAACAACATATTAAAAATGCATCAATTTGAATTAGATGCATCTCTAATCATTTAGATGCATCATAATATATTTTTTAGCAAAAATTATATGCATATACATATATATTAAATGCATTTCATCAAATTAGAAGAATCCTATGTATTTTTCGTCCTCTGCGGGTCATGTTTGTATCTGTAGCCAAATTCCAAAGACATTCTAAGTCTCAATCAATCCCAACGAATAAGGACTTTCTTGGGCTCAAGAAACCTAATGTTGCTCAGTCTCGCAAACTTGCTAGTTCCAATAGTCATCCTATGTTCTCGGATAAACAATCGTATGCCTCGGTGGCAATTGGTAATGGCGTTCCAAAAGGGGATCAGAATAATGTGAATCAAGATAAGGGCAATCGTATTATTTTGAGTAACCATGACCTCATTACTGTTGAAGACACCTCTACCATGGTTTTGGTTAAAGTGAAGGAGGTTAACTCTATCAGCAACATGTATCGTATTTGCAGGAATGAAGGCTTTGACGATGTCAAGATACATTATGTTGGCGGTTTATGGGTATGGATCCAATTCAATAATGTGAAGACATGTGAGGCTTTCAAGTCGAATGAAGCCTTACAAAATATATGGACAACCATCAGGGTTGCATCACCTTCGTTTAAAATAGATGAGAGGTTGGTTTGGATTGAGATTATTGGTCTTCCGCTATGTGCATGGGGAACAAATGCATACAAAAAAGTGGCAAGTATGTTTGGAAAATTTAAGTTCTTTGACTCGGATGTTGATGATAACATGAGTTTGGGAAGAGTTTGTATCGCTACGAAGAAACACTCATTTATTGCTGAGACGGTGAAAGTTATTATTCATGGCATGACCTTCGACGTTAACATTAAAGAAATTGGCACTTGGAGCACTAGTATCGATAATGATTTAGAGTGCAGTGACTCTGAAGGTGGTCAAGAGGATGATGATCGATCATGCAACATGGAAGATGATCACAATGATGTCTTAGATGATTTCATCGAGCAGGTAGTGGAGCAAAAAGTTTCGCCAAAATCCACTAATGATGTCCAAGATGAAAATAATGGGGGTAATCTTGATGGGTCTGAGGATATTAGTAGTAAACCACCAGGTTTTGAATCGTTTATTCAGAAAGATGCAAGTCCTTCTTTAAACTCAAACGAGGTTGAAGAAAAGAGGGGGAATATCAATACTGTAAACGAAAAAAAGGTGGAGGAACATCCCTCCTGGATTTGAGAATTTTGTCACAGCAATAAAAGGCACTTCATCTTCTTCCTCTAGGTCGAGATCAGCTAAATGCTCAACATCCTTTGGTAAATTCAAATCAATGGATAGGAAAGGATTCTCTTTTATTGATGAAATGAATAGGATGATTGAAGTGGGTGGTGCGTTAGGATACGACGTTAGAGGGTGTAAGCGATCCTTAAGGAAGATGATTAATGGGATAGATGCGTCAATGGTGGATAAATGAATATTTTGTCGATCAATATCTGAGGTTCTAAGAAGCGAAGAAAACGTGAGTGGGTAAAAGAGTTGTGTTTTAAACACAATATTCACTTTTTAGGCATTCAAGAGACGAAGATGACTAAAGATGACTAAGCTGGAGTTATTCCAGTTGAAATCTATGTGGGGTAACTTCAGGTTCGACCATGCGTGTAGTATGGCTAGAGGTAGATCCGGGGGTATAGTTACCATGTGGGATCCTAATGTTTTCATTAAAACACAGATTTGGTGTAGTGATAACTATGTTATTGTGGAAGGCAAGTGGATGAATTGAGTTGAATACTACTATCTTATTAACGTGTATGGTCCGCAACAACAACCAGAAAAATCAAATCTTTGGGAGTCCCTTCGTTTATTTCTTCAAAATCGTGCCGAAAATATTATTTTGTTTGGAGACCTAAATGAAGTTAGATGCGAAACGGAGAGGTTTGGTTCTTCTTTCTTTAACTCTTTCATTCGAGATGCTGGTCTTATCGACCTTCCTATGGGAGGTAAAATGTTTACTTGGATGAACAAAACTGGAACTAAGTTGAGTAAACTTGATCGCTTCCTTCTTTCGGACGGCGTTCTCCATGCTCATTCTCATTTGCAGGTTACTGTTCTCGATAGAGTTTGGTCGGATCACAACCCCATTCTTCTACACTGTATGAATTCTGACTTTGGTCCGACTCCTTTCAAACTCTTTCATTCATGGTTTGATCGTCTTGGTTTCGATGATGTGGTTAAAGAAGCGTGGAATAATTTTTCAATAGAGGTTCATGGTTCCATAATGTCTTTTCATGATAAATTAAGGGGTCTAAAAACTTAACTCAAACTCTGGTATTCCCGCACCAAAGATAGTGAACGTAGTAGGAAACAAAGTATTTTGCATTCTTTGAGATTGCTAGATGAAAAGATTGATGAAGGTTGAGCAAATGATGAGGATAGAGAGCTCCGTGTTAATACTTTGCTTGAGTTAGAGGGTCTCGACAAATTTGAGTCCATGGATTTAATCCAAAAAGCGCGGATTAAATGGGACGTAGAAGGAGACGAAAACTCCAAATTCTTCCATGGTATTATTAACTCCAAACGCAAATCTCAGATGATCAATGGGATTTTGCATGACGGCGAGTGAATTACAAATCATAATGATATTAAACTTGCATTCCTCAACTATTATAAAGATAAGTTTTCATGTCATGACTCGTCGGTCATTTTTCCTCCTATTTCGGCTGGTAAGTGTTTATGTGATTCTGATCGGAACTATTTGGATTCCATGGTGTCCCTGGAGGAAATCAAAGTTGCCGTTTGGGATTGTGGTAGCCAATAAGCCCCGGGCCCAGATGGCTTTTCGTTTATGTTTGTCAAGAACTATTGGGACCTTTTACATCTAGATATTCAGACTTTCGTTAATGACTTCTTCACGACTGGTATGTTTCCTCCGGGCTCGAATTTGTCTTTCTTTACTTTAATCCCAAAGGTTCCCAACCCTTTGTATATTAAAGATTATAGGCCTATTTCTCTTATTGGTGTTCATTACAAGATTGTTGCTAAAATATTAGCAAATCGGTTATCTAAAGTCATCGACTCGATTATTAGTCACGAGTAATCCGCTTTTATCTCGGGTCGTCAAATTCTTGACGGACCTCTTATTCTTAGCGAGGTTATTGACTGGTATAAAAAACGAAAAAAGAAGTTGATGTTGTTCAAAGTCGATTTTGAAAAAGCCTTTGATAAGGTAAGCTGGCGTTTTTTAGATCATGTTATGGAAAAGTTGGGATTTAGTGTTAAATGGCGTCGTTGGACCAAGGCGGGTCTTATATCTTCTAGGGCTTCTATTCTTGTTATTGGAAGTCCCACCTCGGAATTCTCTTTAAAAAGAGGGATAAGGCAAGGTGATCCTTTATCGCCTTTCCTTTTTATTATTGTTATGGAAGGCCTTAACATCATTCTTAAGGACGGGTTGGCGGCTAATTTGTTTCGTGGTGCTAAGGTGGGTTCATCTAGTTTCCATTTATCGTACTTATTCTATACGGACGATGTTATTATCTTATCTGAGTGGAACCAAAATGATATGGATAATATCATTCGTATTCTCAATGTGTTCTATCTTGCTTCTGGTTTCAAAATTAATATTAACAAGTCCAATCTTTATGGTGTGGGAGTTTCTTCAAACGAAGTTGCTCGTATGGATGCAGGTACAGGTTGTTCTTCTAGTTCCCTTCCTTTTGCTTACCTTGGTTTGCCTATAGGGTCAAATATGGGCCATATTGAGAATTGGAAAGTCTTGATTGATCGCTTTAAGGCTAGATTGTCGGGGTGGAAAGCTAACCTATTATCATCAGGTGGTCGTCTCAGCCTTATTAAATCGGTTCTAGGAAGCCTTGGTATATACTATTTGTCTATTTTTAAAGCCCCTGAAGCCGTTATTAAGCAGCTGGAAAGTCTTCGTGCTTCTTTTTTTTGGGGTGCGACCGGTGACAAAAAGAAGCTTGCTTGGATTAAATGGTATAATATTCTAGCTTCTCATGATAAAGGAGGTCTAGGCGTGGGTAGTCTCAAGGCTTTCAATATTTCTCTTTTATTAAAATGGAGATGGCATCTTTTAAAGAATCCATCTGCTCTGTGGGTAAAAGTTATCAAATCTATCCATGGTGATGAAGCGGGCAGTGAGCTAAAAGGATGCCAAACAAATGGTATATGGGCTTGCATTGTTGGTTCTATTTTTCATCTTCATTCAAGTGGTATTGTTCCCTTGAATTCTATTCGTTTCAAAGTTGGAGATGGCTCTGTAATTCGCTTTTGGAAAGACTCTTGGCTTGGAGACATGCCTCTTTGTTCTCGCTACAGACGCTTATTTCGATTGGAGAAGGATCAGAATTTCCTTATTAAATATCGCTTCACTAATGGCTCTTGGTCGTGGGATTGGTGTAGGCCTGTTATTGGAGGTAGAACGTATGTTGATCTCAACAATCTCTTTACAGATATCAGCTCTTTGATTCTCTCTGATGGTGGAGATAGAGTTGTTTCATCTCTTTCCACATATGAGATTTATTCGGTAAGCGATGTTAGAAAGCATATTGATGATTGCTTGCTTTTTAACTCTCTCCCATGCACTAGGTGGTTCAAGGTTATTCCTCGGAAGGTTAACATTTTTATGTGGCGTTTTTTCCTGGAAAAACTCCCTCATCGCCTTAACCTTTCATCTCGGGGTTTGGATGTCGATTCTATTATGTGCCCGTTGTGTAACAATCATGTGGAATCGAATGCCCATGTTTTCTTCTCGTGTGATATTGTCTCTAACGTTTGGAATCTTGTCCGAGGTTGGTGTGATGCTAAATTCCCAATGTTAATCTCCTGTGAAGATTGGGACATTTGGTTTCTCCATTGGCGTGCTTCAAATGATGCGAAAGTTCAAGCTTATGTTATTTTTGCTTCTACATGTTGGGTGCTTTGGCGTTTTAGAAATAATGTCGCTTTTCATTCTCAAGTCATGAGGAAATGCGACATCTTTGATAACATTCGTCTTTTTTCCTTTTCTTGGTTAAAGTTTAGAGGTAAAATGTCTATTAGCTGGACTGATTGGCTAAAAGCGCCTATGTAATCTAGCGTCTTGCTAGTGTTTTCTTTTATAATATCCCACCGTTCAAAAAAAAAACAAAAAAAACAAAAAAAAAACAAAAAACAAATCACTAATGTACTATTAATCAAACACGTATAATGGTCACCACACAACCAAAATACACAAAAGTAATTCACTCTATACAAACATAACCACAAACACACATAAACTGCAAATTGTTCAGTGGCCGAGCGCAAAAAATAAGGGATTGCGCATAATGACTTGTAGAGTATGGTTGTTCAATTATATTGCATCATAATCTCTCTTACTTTTTTTTTTACCATCTATATTTGACAAGTTACTGTCGTAAATATAAGAGTTAATTACTTAAATGGTCCCTGTGGTTTGCCAAGTTTGACGAAAATGGTCCATAGATTTTTTCCCTAATCCTCTCCCTGTGGTTTTTTATTCGTAACGGGTTTGGTCCCTGTGAAAAAAGTATAGGGACGATTTGGTCCCTGTGGTGTTTTGACCCGTAACAGGTTTTGTCCCTGTGAAAATAAGGCAAAAAGACCAAAACCGTTACAAGTCAAAAACCATAGGGAGAGGATCCGGAAAAAAATATTAGGGACCATTTTCATTATATCCAACAAACCACAGGGACGATTTATTTAATTAACTCTAAATATAATTTTGTAAAATTTTTGTAAATCAAAATTTGTTGGACTGTTGTGATTAGGGGTGTAAACGAGCTGAGTCGAGCCGAGTACTGCCAAGCTCGAGCTTGACTTGATTAGTAAAACTCGAGCTCGAAACTCGACTCAAGCTCATTCGAGCTTTGGATTTCAAGCTCGAGCTCGGCTCGTCATCTCAAACTCGAGCTCGAAACTCGACTCGAGCTCGATTGTTGCCACATTTAAATCTTGATCTCGATGAAAAATAAGCTCGACTCGACTCGATTTTATGACAATTACGTAAATACATGTATATAAAAGGGTAAAAGTGTAATATCATTGAAGCTCGATAAGGGCTCGAGAGCCTCACGAGCTGAGTATATTCGAGCTCGAACTCGACTCGAAAGTGTACTCGAGTAGCTCGAGCTCGACTCGTTTATATCGAGTCGATTTCGAGTAGTTTACGAGTCGATCTCGAATAGCTCGCTAGCTGTCTCGGCTCGTTTACACCCTATTTGTGATACTTTCCCTTTATTTTACAAGATATTGTACCTCACGCATAAAAACTTGTACAACAACGAAACCTCAACATACATATACATCAGTAGCCAGTAAATGAAAAACTAGTCAGTCATCATTCATCAATGGCGATGATGGATTCATCATCATCATCTTCATTATTATATCCACCTCCTTCAGTTTCAATGAATCTTCACATCGAAAACCGTCAAAAATTAATAAATCGAATCCGTGAGAATTTAATTGATTTACACGGATTTATACTCCTTCAGGTATAAAAAAACTTATTTATTTTTTTTTATAAAATTAATTTTAGTGATGTATGATTTGTTTGTTTGTTTGTTAGGGAGGTGAAGAGCAAACTCGTTATTGTACTGATCACGAAGACTTGTTTAGGTACTTTTTTTATTATTATTAATTTGAATTAGATTATTTATTTTAATACTAGACGATTACGCGCGCATAACGTCGACGGAATGAAATAATGTTGTTTGTTTTTCGTATAATCGTCTGAATGAGTTTAATTGTCTTTTTTTTTTAAGTATATATTTATCGTAGCAATACCTAAGTAGCTTGTGTAAATATGAAACAAAACTTTTTATCATAAATATAACATAGTTAATAAACCATTAAGGCTATGTTTGGCAAAACTAGCTGTAAGATGTATGCTGTAAGCTGCAAAGCTGTATCTTTTTTTCCAATAAAAGTGTTTGGTAAATTAGCTTTTAGATGTAATTATTAGCTGTGTTAACAGTAATTTTATGTTTTAACAGCTCCACAATATTTTAAAAGCTTCATGAATCAGCTTTTCATTTTGGAGCTACTTGTTTAAATTAAAAGCTTGAAGTTGATGTATCCAAACAGAGCTACTTGTTTTGGAGGAGATTATTTTTGTAACAAAAAGCTTACAGCTCCAAAAAAGTTGCGTACCAAACAGGCCTTAAATATATTATATTAACATGAGTCTTCAATCTCTTATCGAGTAAGAGGCTGAGTAATGTTATATGTCTAACTGGTCTCAAAAGACAAAAACAAACAAGCAAAATGTCTGAGTAAGAGGGCTAATAAGAACTTTGTTTTAAAAACAAACACACCCTTAATTTATGTGTGCAGTTTTTTTATGCATATATGGTTGTGGAGTAAATGAGAGTGTCGGAGCCATGAATTTTTGTGTCATAGGGTTAATTTTGTTAAA
Organism: Artemisia argyi; assembly: GCA_030686995.1. NCBI lineage: Eukaryota > Viridiplantae > Streptophyta > Magnoliopsida > Asterales > Asteraceae > Artemisia > Artemisia argyi. Next base: position 326,564,117 of record CM060708.1, read on the forward strand.
AAAACCTCGAAATGCACCGCGTTTGGAAAATTTGTGTATGTAGTTTTGTTTGATTTTCCCTAAATGGACCTGATGACTTTGTGTTCTGGTTTCGTCCCCGATCGTGTCGTCTGAATTATATGCATAGACTGTAAATTTCATTATAGTGTTGACTCTATAATATGTAGTAATTAGTTGATATCGTGTCATTGTTGATATCGATAAGTGATGTTATGATTCAATACATATGAGGGCGCAGCGAGAACATTGTTGTCGATGGGGTAAACTTTGATTTTTTTTTTTTTTTTTTGGCTAAGGGGGCAAATTACAACAAATAGCCATTTATTTATAAAATTTATTTTGCTGTCTCAGCCACATCCACCCACATGTGAAAGTCTGAATTCTGTTTAGGAATGTGATTATTGTGTTGTATGAACTTGCGATACTATTTGAGATAATGATTAATAAGAGGCAACCTATTCACCATTGTTTGATGTATTTTGAACTTATTGGAGTTGATGCTTGAGTTATGAAATAATTATTGTACTGATCGTGAATATTTGTTTAGGTAGTTACATAATTTGATAGTTTATTTGAATATATAGTACTTGATTGGTGATTTATAGTGTTGATTACGAAAAATGATGTTATGATTAATACCAAGTTGAAATGATACATGTGAAAGTGAACTATGCTAACGAATATGATTATTGTGCTGTATAAATGTATAAAACTATAATAAGATAATCTGATACTTACTTCAAATGATTTTGTGAATTTTTATGGAACGATTTTTTCGATGTATTTAGAGCTTACTTACAAATCAGAGCTAAGGAAGCATGCTAGCGGTATGTTTGACGGTTTCCATTTTACTTAGGTTAGGCGAAGTAAGTGGCTCAGGTTTTCCTATAGGCTATACTATAGTCCTGATTTATATATATAAATTCAAAGGTGAATTCTGTTTAGGAACGTGATTATTGTGTTGTATGAATGTATGATACTTGTATAGGATAATGAGAACTGTTGAGTGGTTTAATGTTATGTAGCGATGTAGGTAGCTTGTTTGATTTGGTGATACTATTTGATTTGAGTGATTTTGTGATTTGTGGAAAAATTTCATGATTTTCTAGGTATTTTGAGATTACTTACAAGTTGGAGCTGTAAAAGGTTGTTAATGATGTGATTATGTTGTTGTATGACTATGTTAGTGTTTTGTGAATGATGGACCAAGTGTCGATTTGAGGTTACTTACAAATCGGAGGTGTGAAAGCATATGTTACAGATATCGTAAATCCTTTATAATCTGCTTAGGTTAGTGAAGTAAGTGGCTGAAGGTTGTTTCTATAGGCTATATACCAATTAACAAGTTTTTATTGACCTATCATCAGCAGCTTTATATATGTTTAACTTTGACCTGTGACCCAAGGTGAAAACCGCATGTGTGAGATGCTAGAGGGATTAGTATATTTACTAGTAGGGTACCCGCGCGTTGCAGCGGCGGGTACCCTAAAATAAATGTTAACGACATCAAAAGGCAAAAGTGATAGCTAGGAATTGTAAACCGTTCGGGCGTGAGCCCGTCGGCTCGAGCCCATTTGGCCCGTTGCCCGTTCGAGCTTGAATTTTGTATAATATGCTCTATTATTTGTATTAGTGATATTTAATGCAGGAATTGTGTTTAAGTTGGTTGTACAATATGCTTAATAATTTGTATTTTTTATGTAAGGGGTGTTTTAATAACTGCATTAATTATATTTATTAACCAGTTAATTAATGTTTGTAAATGTGTTTTAATTAGTTGTACTTTTAGCTTAAGAATTTGTAATATTGAATTTTAAGTATTTCTATTTAAAGATTGTATTTAATGTTAGCAACTGTGTTTTAATTAGTTGTATTTTAAGCTTAAGAACTTGTAATTGCATTTAATGTTAGAAAATGTGTTTTAATTAGTTGTACTTTTAGCTTAAGAACTTGTAATGCTTAATTTTAAGTATTTCTTTTTTTAGAAGGCCAAAATGCTTTATAAGATAGTATGATATCGGGTTTTGTGACTTTTAAATTGACAAGTGTAAAACAGCCATAAAAGTTTATGGGAGTATGATAGTGTTATTTACTGATGATTGCTTACTTCATTTCCAGGCAGGAAAGCTATTTTGCTTATTTATTTGGAGTGCGGGAACCTGGTTTCTATGGAGCTATTGTGAGTCCCTTCTGTTTTCATGTCTAGACTTTGATATTTGATTATGTTTCGTTCAACATGTGTCGTGAGGCTTTATAATTGATCACTTATTCTATATAGTCACACTTCAAGAGTTCTAATTATCAATGAAAACAAAGTTGTCCTATGACTCCTATCTGATTATGACCATCTGTGAAGTCTTTTTTTCTCGCTTGATATTTATTCTCTTTGTTGTGATGGTGTAGGATATAAATACCGGGAAATCAATCCTTTTTGCTCCCAGATTACCTGCTGAGTATGCTGTTTGGATGGGGGAAATAAAGGCATTATCTCACTTTAAGGTAAGCCCACTCTCGTAGCTAGTGTTTGGCATCAGATTACTCCTCACTGTATTATCTTTCTTTGCCTTTTAATGTCTACAATCTTTATCTTGCAGGAAACATACATGGTTGACATGGTATATTATACTGATGAAATTACAGAAGTCCTCAATAATCAATACAAGGGATCCGGAAAACCAATTTTGTTTCTTCTACATGGGTTGAATACTGATAGCAAAAACTTCTCCAAACCAGCAGAATTTGAGGTACCTTGTAGTTGCCATTGTCTCTTTTAAATGTTACTATGCAAAAGCATGCTATAGATCAAGTCTGTGCCCTGTTTTCTTTTTGTCTTGACTATTGATTACCCTTTACTGAATACCGACTGTTCAGATCCTGGTTCCCTTGAAACTAAGGTTTAGCTTAATTTGTCGTTGTCCTTCTCAAAATAAGTTATCAACCTGTTAAATCACTTTTTGCCTAACAACTTATTTGCTCTTTGTTAATCACAACTTTTAGGGTGCGTTTGGTATGCTCCCGTGAATCACAATGGGTATGAGTTTGATAGTAGTGGTGGGCCCCTCGCCAATGATAGAGTCATTCCTCCCCTCTTGGACTCCTATGGAGTATGGATAATATCCATGTTTCATTCCCATGTAATGTGGGCCCCTCATCTTAACCAAACACTTATCATTACCACTATAATTGCCTCATTCCCATATGAGGATACCAAACGCACCCTTAGAAACATTTTGTGCTGCTTGTACGTTTTATCTGAAGAGGTGAGATGTTAACTTGCATGTTATGCTTTTATTCTTTACTAATTACATAAAGTATCTAAGATGCCTCGAGTGATTAAAACGTGTTCTGTTGCAGTCATATTTTCATAATAACAGTGTTGCACACTTGTGCATGTGCAACCCTGCAGGATAGACATATCGTATGGTGAAAGCTCAATTTATCAGTTACATCACTATTGAAGTTTTAAGTGATCTCAAATTGACTAAAATCCAATGCTCATAACACACCTGCTGGTTTATTTTACTCTACAGGGCATTGAGAAGTTTGAGACAGATCTTAAGACACTGCATCCTATTCTGACCGAATGTCGCGTTGTGAAGTCAAAGCTGGAGCTTGCTGTGATCCAGTATGCCAATGATATAAGTTCAGAAGCTCATATCGAGGTGTGTATGATTCCACTATGTAATGGTTAAATTACAACTGGTTGATTATATAGTGGTGTTTCGTTTCCTCTTAGTTAATGATGTACACTCTTTGATATGTCCGATTTGTATTTTGGTAACATTCACCACATTTTGAGCAGGTAATGAGGAAAACGAAACCAGAAATGCAGGAGTACCAGTTAGAAAGCATATTTCTTCACCACACCTACTTCTATGGTAGCTGTAGGCATTGTTCATACACCTGTATATGTGCGACTGGTGACAACAGGTGATGCTTATTTAGTCTATTTTCAGATGCTTTTACATGTTCTTATATATCCAAAATTTTAAGCAACTAAATCTTTGGTATTTCCTCTGGCAGTTCGGTACTTCATTACGGGCATGCAGCAGCTCCAAATGACAGGGTATGATAATTTATTTTTTGTTATTGTATAGGAGTTCCTTTAATGAAAATTTTGGTTCACGTAAAGATGATATCACTGTTTTTTCATCCTGCTTGTATCGAACATCACCTTACTATAGGTCACCCGTCATAAAAATGTCTTTTCATTCATGGGGTGTCCTGAATTAAATGTTTCTCTGCATCTTGCAACCTGTTCTGAATAGTATTATTGACGGAAAACTTCTTTCTGTATTGAATATTATGAATCCCGTACTCTACATGAACATTATTCTTCTCCGAAAGGAGGCTGTATATGGTATAACATCAGAATAGTCAACCCTTACAAATTTTCTTAATTAGTAATTTCTTCGAAATATACAAACATCTTAAACTTTCCGCAATTTTTTATATGTTATTGAGCTTGATAGTTTATTTTAAAAGTTTTCCCTTTTATCTCTCCACATGGATTCACTAGTTCTTTCCGTTCTTTGAAATGCTCTGTATCATGCAGACATTGCGAGATGGAGATATGGCATTGCTGGATATGGGAGCAGAGTTCCATTTCTATGCTTCTGACATAACTTGCTCTTTCCCTGTAAGTATATGTGCACGATAACATATAATGACACACATTATAAGAGACTTCACTATGTATTTTCATTTATATTTTTTCCAATTAATAATGAGATTAATGTCTAACTGAATTGTGCTACAATAGAACCCTAAGATAATAAAAAAGGGGTAGGCCTGTTTTCAGCTCTTCTTGTATTCTCGACTGAACTGAAATCTAAACCTTGAAGTCGTAAATGCTATAGGACAAATCTCATATGATTCTGAATACTGATTAAAAGTCATTTTTGCAAGTTATGGGTTATTTGTGACTTACATAAACATGATGCAGGTGAATGGAAAATTTACAAGCAATCAACGTCTTATTTACAATGTAAGGGTTCTCCTTCTTATGGTTTGTTACAAATCAGTTAACATTCAGTTCATCAACATCTGTTTTTCTTTTTTCGATTTTTTCAGGCTGTCCTTGATGCTCATGATGCTGTTATATCTAGTATGAAGCCAGGAGTAAACTGGGTAGATATGCACAAGTAAGATCTTAATTATCTTATCTCCAATGAATATCAACGAGCTATTGTTATATCAGAATCTGGTGTGCAACAACTAAATGACCTATTGCGCTTTTTACTAATCTATTGCCGTAAAATATTACTACGTAATATTCAAAGTATGGCATCTCTGGATCTATGATGATGAAATCCTATCTTGCCTCATAGCATCTATAAAACCAGATCACGAACAAAGATACAAATGCACCATAAAAAGTTACCGAAAAATATTTAATTGATTATTAGCTGTTAAGTAGACGTGTTACGATTGAATGTGTAGTATAATAGTCAGTAGGATTATACGAGGAAGAAGACCCACATGGCCACATGCCACACACACAAATACACATATAATATCAGGTTATATTATGGGTGAATTGGTCTTTATTATCAAATAAATGGAAGTCCTCAATTTCTCTTTCCGTTCCAATCTGGCCATATATGGGCAAACATTTTAGGCCTGACTTTACCCTTGTATTATTTCCTTTCTTATTAGTTCGATCCTAATAAAAACATAAGAACACAACGTCTTCCTTATTTCCTTATAAATCGAAAACGGAGCGTTAGTCTGATAATTCTCTTCTTATTTAAAACAGATTGGCAGAGAAAGTTATACTTCAAGCACTGAAGAAAGGATCCCTCCTTGTTGGGTATTAATCAATTTTCTGCATTTTGCTTGATAAAAATGTTTCTTTTTTCAATGTATCTTGCTAAACATTTGTTAATGCATGCGATCTTGAATATAGTGACGTCGATGAAATGATGGTTGAGAGATTGGGTTCTGCTTTCATGCCACACGGTCTGGGACACCTCATGGGACTTGATACCCACGATCCTGGTGGCTATTTGCAGGTCCTTGTAAATTGCAATTCATCTTATAATCTGTTCGTCAATATTTGCTTAATGGCTTATCATTGATATTGTAAACATATCCACAGGGATTTGAAAGACCCAAAGAAGCAGGACTAAGGTCTCTACGCACCAGTAGAGATCTCATCGATGGAATGGTTTGTGCTGTCATATTATATATCTGCAATGAAATGAATTTTTGCATCGTGTTATATATTTTATCCTTGCAGTCAGCTCATCAAGTAAGAAAAAAATGAATATCGTGTGCAGGTGATCACTGTTGAACCTGGATGCTATTTTATTGATGCATTGTTGGTTCCAGCCATGGAATCCCCCAAAACATCAAAGTTCTTCAATCATGAAGAAATCACCAAGTTTAGAGGCTTTGGTGGAGTTCGAATTGAGAGCGACCTGGTAAAATACTTTTTGAATGTTTCTTTCTAATATGTTAATCACACAGTACTAGTTTCATATATAGGCTAATCACCACCAAAAATGAGTGAATTGGTAACAACTTTAACTTGTAGTAAAAAGACGGATTACTTCAATCAAATTATATCTTTTCACCAAACTAATTCATGCTAGGTTCAATCAAATCTGTAAACTAAACTAATTCTTGCTAGTTTGACTACATGAAGTCAAAAGTAGACTCTTTATCTGGACCACGATATTAAACATTTACTGATAGACACCAACATTCTGGATCAAAAATATTCAAGCTCACGGTCTGATATCGAGTTTCAAGTATTTAATACTATCTTTATGGTGATGGCGCAGTATGTTACCTCGGATGGTTGTGTTAACATGACAAAGGTTCCTAGAAAGATCGAGGATGTTGAAGCTGTGATGGGTGGTGCATCCTGGCCAATCAAGAAATCAAAACGCATGAAACTGGATGAGTAAATTGACATGTAATAAGTTAGATTTATTTCTGACTTATTCAAATGATGATATTTGCTTTGTAAAGTTCCTGCAGTGCTAGAAAAGGTGACATGGATGTTTTGTTTTAAACTCTAAACCTGTGTTGGAATAAGTCAGGCTAGCTCGAGGACTATATCTAAGTCTGACATTTAATGATGCGTGCCCAATTAAGTTTGGCTCGAGAGACTACATATAGGCTTAAAATCTCGATAATAGTTTGGGTAGTCTTTTGGGAATTGGATGAGAAAAACGTACACATATTTGGATCATCTTACATGACTTGACACCGTGTTATAAACAACTTATCACTGAGTCTACAAATCGATTTGGTGAATACTTCTCATCATCCCCGTATATTATAGCTGAGCCCGTAAAAGTTATTTCGGCTAAAATTATTATCGATAACATCTTTCAAAAAGTTGAAAAACCATAACTTGCCCAAAAAAATAACTTCAATACCTTAAATTGAGGAGGAAAAAATAATAATAATAATAATAATAATAATAATAATAATAAAAAACTCTAAACTTAAATTAACCAAAAGTGATTATTTTTTGTGCAATTTATCCTTTTTATAACCGGCCAATGATGACATAGTGATAAATCTTATGACTATCTAACTATCTTAAGGCAATGTCAATATCTCAAGTTTAATTTATGCTCGATACAAACAACTCTAACAAGACCATGATAAACTTCTCAAGAACACTTTTTAATTAGTACTTTGGTGTAATGGTAAATTTAATTCTGCATAATTTCCTCAAAAGTCAAAACCCATAATTGAAAGAAAACACCAAAAATTGCTAAGACCACTGCCAATAGGCTCGTCGGTTAACTGACATCGTCGTCGACACTACCTCGTCGGTGGTGCACCGGTTGGGGGTGTTCTTGGGTTTGGCGATGAGCAAGGGACAAGGTGGTGCGGGGTTCATTTTTTTGTGAATGTTTTGTATATGTGTGTGTTTTGTGGGGTATATTTGTACAGTGATACCACCATTGGCAGAGGTGTGTCAATTTATGCGTCAGTTTCAGAAGCAGTGATATAACACTTAGGTGATACAACTAAGAGGGTGTTTGTTTAAGCTTATATGTGGGCTTATAGGCTTATTTGCTTTCGGCTTATATTTTACAAGTCTGAATTTTTCGGCTTATTTTGATACTCCTGAGCTTATATATGTTTACCACATCATAATAAATTTACATAAGCTCACAAGTCTCAAATAAGCCAGAAAATTAGACCTCATGACATATAAACCGAAAAACTGATAAACTCAATGTTTTGAAAACCGGGTTTTTAATCGACCCGGTCGAGTCACCGGGTTACCTGTTCGATCGCCTGGTCAACCCGGTTTCTATTAAGGAAAAAAAAAAAAAAAAAAAAAAAGCTGGCCGGGTTTTCAGAACCAGGTTGATTCGGGTCACTTAAAACATGACGGGTCTAACCGGTTAACCCGTTTTTTTAGAAACCCGGTTTTGGCCGGAACCGGTTACCCGAGTTTCAAAACATTGGATAAACTAATAAGGCACATATGAGCATTAACTAAGGCTTGTTACACTGGATCAGAATTCATCCATCGTCCAAATGGGTTGATCGATTTGCAAATTGATCGTCCCCACTGTGGGCATATTGATCGCCGGTGACATGTTTGCACAATCGATTGCTTCTACGAACGATATTGACAAACCATTTCACTTTTAAAAATCCAACCGTTTGTTGTTTTATATAAAAAAAAATGATGCAATATGGGTTACCACTGTGATGAGAGAGGTGAATATAGGTTGAGGAGAGAGAAAACAGATGTGGCTGCCGAAAAGATGATGCAATGTCACTAGGCTAACAAACAAACTTTAATACAACACGTTTTGACCCAAATCTTGTAGACACTCACTTTTGATAGTCAAAGACTTGGAAGACTTTCCAAGTACATACATCTTTTAAAAGGACCACCCATATAAACCCTAAAACCAAACTCTCTCATACATACACACATACCCCTCTTCTCAAAATCTCATTAAACCCTAAAAAAAAATAAACCAAACCACAATGAGCAACGATAATAAATCAACATCATCAACAAAGACAGTGTTCAAATACGGAGAAGATGATGAAACGATAGTAGACGCAGTGGCAACTACTATAACCTCAAACGCTGATGTTGACTCATCTATGTACCAAGATGATGATGAACAACAAGAGACTACTGAAGTTGCTGCTGATAAGACTAGTGCTGATTATTACTTTGACTCTTACTCTCACTTTGGTATATCTACTTTTTTTAATCAATTTGTTAAGTTTTAATATGTTTAGATTCTAAACTTGAGCTTATTAGTTTTTCAAATGTTCAATAAGCCCGTAAGCCGGACAAATAAGCTTAAACAAACAGCCCCTTAATTTGAAGGTTACTTTGTTCAATGTTTGTGATTATGTGCAATTATTTTCGGCTTTTGAATGTCTATTTGTAAGCTTGAATATGTTTAGATTTTAATTTGTGTGTTTGTTGATGTGGTTGAATTGTTTAATGAGGAGATACTATCGCTTCGGTTTTAGTTAAATGTTTAGTTTGTTTAATTCTATTAGACTAGGTGCATATGGCTGCAAAAATCCATGCGACACCCAGGACCCACCCTGGCTCTATAAATACGTTTGTAATTTGAATTGAATGTATTGTTGCTAGTAGGGCTGAGCATCGCAGACCCAAAAACCGACTGAACTGAAGAACCAGCGGTCCGGTTCGGTTCGGTCCGGTCTTACGTACAAACCGACCAATAATGCCTTCTTGGACCGGACCGGACCAACCCGGACCAGACCGAACACATTCGGTCCGTGGTTTTGGTCTAATCCGGATTTTGCCAGTCCGGTCCTGTCTTAGACCGATGCTCATCCCTGGTTGATAGTGAGAGCATACTATCAGTTCGGTAGTTAAACAACAAATTACTTTGTTTAATTTGTTTTTGATTTTGTGTGGCTGATTGTTTTTCAACTTTCGATTATGATTACATTTGAGCATCAATTTTCTAAATGTTGTAATCGGTATGTATGGTTGCTGTATTGTTGAGTGAGAGCGTAGTATCGGTTATGTTATTAAGTAAACAACAAACTACTCGGTTTAGTTTTGTATGTGGTTGATTTTTATCATTTGAGTGATAAACGGATTCGAAAGTTGTTTGGTTTACATGTTGTTGGTGTGGTAGAATTAGAGTAGTTTGGTTGATGTGGTTCAGTTCTTCCGTGAGAGCTGTGGGTTAATTAAACTGTAGAGATTTCAAAGAGTGATTTGTTAACACGTTTGTTGATGTGGTTGTTGAGGTCGTAATCTTGTTTTTGTTGTTGTTCGATTGTATTAACATTAAAGATCATGAAGAAATAGAACAATAAACTACAGGGGAAATACATTGGCTGCCTCTATAGCTTAAAATTTGTAGCTCATATGCTTGATATTGCTTGTTAACAAGGGCGGTCCTATGAAGGGGCAGGGGAGCCCCCCCCCCCCCCCCCCCCAAAAAAAAAAAAAAAAAAAAAAAAAAAAAATTACGGCACCTAGTGTAAATGTTATACTTTTAGAGGTAATGTAGTTGAGGTTACAAACAAATCTCCGATTCGGCCCTTTCAAAATAAATTCGGCCACCCTAAAAAAAATGTTCTAGTTCCGCCACTGCTTGTTAATGTTTCTAAAGTGATAAGCGGATCTGATATTGTTTTTATTAAAGTTTTATTTTTTGAAATTGTTAGAAACTATATCTGTATGTTTGGTGTAGTGCTTGGAGTGTTTTGTTAGAGCTCCTAGTTCATTTATAATTTACATAGCGGATTACTTTGTTTAATCTCTCTATATTTTTTTTATACCGAGTATAATTTGAAATATTATTATTGTTAGCTAAGGAAGTTGTATGACATTGTTACGTATTGTTGGTTCTGTTACTTAGAGTAGTTTGGTTGATGTGGTCCAACTCTTTTGGAACTTCGAGAATTAAACACCAGTTACTCTGTTTGACTGTATCGACGTCTAAGATCATGGTGTTGGTTGTACCACAATATAGAGAAGTCTGGTTGAGGTTGAAAACCTTTGTTTGAATAGTTTGACTGTATTGACATTTAAAATTATGAAAAAATAGAAGCATAACCTAGAGCAAAACTGGAAGTAATAGTCACAGCTATTGTTTAAATTTTGTAGCTCATATGATTGATATTGCTTATTAACGTTTATATAGATAAGTGGATTTGATATCATGCTTATCTTGCTAGTATATACGGAGTATCTTTAAACTTGTACCTCTTTCACTTGTTGAAAGGCTTATCTGCATAATTCCATGTATCTTAGTTATGTGATTCTGATGTTTGCTTTCTTTTTGTTGCAGGTATTCATGAAGTAAGTTGATAGCATCTTGATCAACCCAATATGACAATTAACTCAACAGTGCTTTTTTATGCCTCTTAATTATGTGCATTGTCGAGTACTCCTGTTGTTTTTATATCTTATAAGGCCTAATGCTCCTCATATTTGCAGGAAATGCTGAAGGATGTCGTGAGAACGAAGACTTACCAAAATGTTATATATAAGAACACATTCTTGTTCAAGGACAAGATTGTTCTTGATGTCGGTGCTGGTACCGGGATTCTGTCTCTCTTTTGTGCAAAAGCTGGTGCAAAGCATGTTTATGCTGTAAGTATATAATTCTATCTTTGGTTTTAACAAATTACTGTAGTAGTATTTATTGCGGGATGACTATCTGTTGGTAAAAGTTTGACAAAGATTGTGTATCTGCATTCTCATTTTCGTATTTGTTTACTTCAATTTTGTTTATGCAGTTTAAGAATTCAGATTGTGATTGTCCTGTAAAGTTTCTGTGACACTTAAGTTTCGTGTTTGCAGGTCGAGTGCTCGCAGATGGCTGACATGGCAAAAGAGATTGTTAAAGCAAATGGCTTTTCAGACGGTAATAGCTTTTATGAATGCAAACTCTCACGTTGTTTAATACAAAGGGTTGTTGGTAACTGATTCCTTCTCATTCTGAATTTGCAGTTATAACAGTTTTGAAAGGAAAGGTAGAAGAACTTGAGCTTCCGGTTCCTAAAGTCGATATTATTATTTCAGAGTGGATGGGATACTTTTTGTTATATGAGAACATGTTAGATACAGTTTTATATGCTCGGGATAAGTGGCTGGTAATTTCATTTCACTTCTGGCGTTTTAAATTTTTCACTTTTATGCCTGTTAGACTTGAAACCCTTATCCTAGACTTTTTGTGGTACTGAATACGACAACTGATATATTTTTTATTTTTGTTAATTTCTTTTATCAAAATTAGAATCGTGTTTCTGTTTGTTGTCCTCTGAGAACATATAAATTTTTATTGTATAGATATATTCTAGAGCTTTAGTAGTCCTGTTAATACATCGATAATCTTTATAAGCTAAAGTTAAAACATAGAATTGATTTTTTTTGTGTCCTGAGTGTAAACTAATTCGTCTTCATTTCCCTTCTTCACAGGTTAATGACGGAATTGTGCTACCTGACAATGCCTCTCTTCATCTGACAGCAATTGAGGATGCCGAGTACAAAGAGGACAAGATTGAATGTAAGTGATTCGCACCCAAACACACACAAAAGAACATGCATTTTTGTTAGATATTAAAGTTAAATGCGACTCAACGCGGTTGAGTAATCTGCTAATTTTTCAATTGGGGCCGTCATGAATTTACAGTTTGGAACAATGTGTACGGCTTTGACATGAGCTGCATAAGGAAACAGTCTATTATGGAACCACTTGTTGACACGGTTGACCAAAATCAGATCGTCACAAACTGCCAGTTACTCAAGGTATGAGATCTTCCCTACTTCTTTCCATTGCTGATTTGTTGTGATCACTTTTATAGTTTCAATCTTTTGAACATTCTTTCCCTTTGTTGCCAGTTTTGTGAATAAGTGGTTCATTTTTTGTTATCTTTAGCTGATAACGATTCGAGTGGATAATTTGCTTGGCGATTTACTTGTTTATACAGACTATGGATATCTCAAAAATGACATCCGGGGATGCTTCCTTTACAGCACCCTTCAGGCTTGTTGCGGAACGTGACGATTACATTCATGCTCTAGTTGCATACTTTGATGTAGCCTTTACCGTGTGTCACAAGATGACAGGGTTCTCTACAGGTTAGTTGAGCTAATATTCACTCATTTGCTTATCCGATTTGGATCGTCACTTTTCTGGAAGGGGTCAAAATTTGCTTAAAGTGTACTTTTGATCCATACAACCTCTAAAATCGCATACTAAAATGGTTTAGATTATTTGTGATGTTGGAAATTTTATAAAAAAAACTGAATAATAAAGCTTGAACCCAATCTGCCCCTCTGTCCCCCGTTCTAGTTACTGGCGTAAATTGTTTTTTGGTATCAATCATACATTCAGTTAGATGTGGTTTATATGTGATGGCTTTTGATGTCGCAATATAGGGCCGAGGTCAAAGAATACACACTGGAAGCAGACAGTGCTATACCTGGAAGAGGTGCTGACTATATGTCAAGGTGAATCCATCACCGGAAGCATGACTGTGGCACAAAATAAAAAGAATCCACGGGATATGGATATCACCCTCAGCTATTCGCTAAATGGTCAGCGCTGTGTCGTCTCAAGAACCCAGCAATACAAAATGCGTTAATGTTAATACACATCAATTGTGTCGAACACAGTGGAGGGTTGGTTCCTTTGTAGGCCAATTTGCAGAGGAAATCATGATTCTTATACTGTTGTAATCTTATTTACCCTTATTCTATTTATCAAGTTTTGTAACATGGATTGATTCTTTTTATTTGTCAAATGGCAATTGAGTGTCTTGTTCCGTTTTTAAATAGCCGTTGTATCTTTCATTTGTGTCCCAATTTATTTGCAGGTCACACAGCACACTTGAGTTTTAACACAACCCAAGTTTTCTCGATATTTCAATGGTCGAAAATGTTGATATTTGAACAAAAGTAACATCATTGATATGATTAAGGCATCAATATGTGATCAAATATTATGTAACAATAAGATGTGTGATAAGTATATTGGTCATACAGCTGAAATTTTTTGACTCAAGCGAAACATGGTTTATAAGCTATATCCCATCATTTATAACGTAAAATAAAATTATACAACTAAATTCCCAAAAAAGATACAAAAAGATGACTACAAAATTATGTTGCGAATAAGATATCCTAAAGTTCTTGTTTACCGGATTTTGAGTTTTGTTGAGTGAAGCTTGCCTTCTTTGCTTTCCACCATTTCTGCACCTTAAAAGCCATTTTATTTGCGTGTTTCTTTGTTGCTTCACCGGCATCTTTGATCCCTTTCGTTATTTTCTCCTTCCAGTCCAACTTCTTATTGGTTTGCGTTTCCCTCAATATTTTTCCCTATTCAAGTCACAAAAACGTAAAAACATATTTGATAAGACACAACACGGTATTTTGAGAGGTGGTAAAACAGGCAGGTCCGACGGATGGATAAATGGGTCAAAAGGCTATTTTTCAGCACGAGCCAAAACGGGTCGATCAGGTTGACCCATACACACTTTTAGTCTCTGACCCAAATCAGGCAATACATAAGTAAAAACACTTTTTTTTTTACCACTACATTCTTACCAGATTCGAAGGGATAGATGGTTCTTCATCTTCATCTTCGTCTTCATCATCTAAGCCTTTTCCAGCCATCAGCTCTTCCCTTGAATACATTTTCATGCCAGGTGCGCCAGGCATACCCTCCATTGATTTCAACATCTTTTCCATTTCAGCCTCTTTTGCTGACTTGGCGACAAAAGGTTCCCCAGGGGCCCTACCCTGAAATTTACAACTTAATGTTAAATCTCAATTAATGATCAAAAATAAAATGTTTAAAGTATCTAGTAAAACATTTTTCTACATTCTAGTCAAACATTGTAAATTTGTAATCGTCATGGAACTAGGAGCATACTTATTGTCCTCTTGTATTATGGAATTAGCTCATGAGTGGTACAATGAATTTACCTTAGGAACCGGTGGCGGCTTAGTATTACATGCTTCAGAGAGATCTTTGCAGAGGTAGTTAACTAACGAGCTCAACTGAGGCTTCTTTTTGTAGATATACTCTGCAACATCCGTGTCATAGTACCCGATAACCTAAAACAACAGCCAAAAAGTATTAGAAATCATACTATAGAGGTAGCAAGAAAATAAGAAAATAAGCGCTCGGATATGAATTTCAGCTTAATTTCTCAGATTAACCAAGGCTAAAAAGAAACGGAAAAGTAAAAAGGTAAACAAATAGATACCTGTTGACAAGCTCGTTCGATGGTCTTGCATTCCGAACCACATTGGCCTTCAGAATCTTGCTCAACAAGCTGCCAGTGGACCAAATAAAAAGATAAGAATATAATATACGGGCCAAACCATCAAACAATGTTCCATTCTCTACTTTGGGGTCTCATACTCACATCTTTATCCACAATTAAATCTTATGTTGCCCCGCGCCACATAAATGAGACCAAAAAATGGATATGACAAAGGGTGTAAAATATACTCAGTTGCAAATCTCAAAGTCTACATTCTCGATTCTACATTGCTATACATCTAGAAATCAGTAGTCCAAAATCCTATATGCTCATGTTGCGTTATGCAACCAATGGGCCGAATGGTAGGAGGATACCTATCCTGTCCTAACCATCATAGGGTACCAATGCTACGCATTTATACCATATTCTAAGTTTGGTAAGCCAAATCTTTGTTGTTCCTTGCAAGAAGTAAGGAATACCAGAAACTATATTCGTCCTGTTGTTGGACCACAATGTGAATACCAAAACTTAGTAGTAGGCCTACGTGTATATACTATTTCACTTGCACTTTCCAATAGGTACTACAAACATCAAATCGAATATTTTTATATAAACCCTAATCACGGACCAGTTTCCCATCAAACGGTGATTAGCAATTAGAAATCACTGAAAGAATTATTACCTCCAATCTGTCTCCTTTCTCTACAATGTCGATTTTGAGCATCCAATCAGCTTCTTGCTTCTTCAAATTGCATACATTCTCCGATATTTCAATTATATCATACTCTGTGATCTGTTAACCAATGACCAAACATCAATAAACAATCAAACACACACAAAACAAATTTCATCCTCTTAACTACAGTATCTACTCATAAATCATCATATTAGTATCAAATTCTATTATACTGGCATAAAACATCTTGAAAATTGTTGATAAACGGCAATGTTTATCAGCCCACACGCCTTGCCACGCCCCAAGGACGATATGTGGAAGGCAATGTCCAGACTCCATAACTGACTATGTGGCCCGCTCAGCAGAGCGACCGCCCACTTTGGATAATGACAGCAATCAGTCAATCACACACACGCAAACACATAGTTACTAACAAAATCAAATACTTTGATAATGTAACAATTACGTCACTCATGAACAAAACTAACTTACAACAATCAACACATACACAAATACAACATTTAATCCTCCAAACTACAATAACTAAGAATTTACTTATTACCAACTTCAATCATATGGCAAAACTAGCGGGAGCTTCCTGTTTGTGGCGCGCAGCATTTTAAAGCGTTCTGAAACTAGTGTTTAGCGTTTTGAAATAAGATGATTGTTTGGCAAGGAGCATGTGTAGCGTTTTGGATTTTGTTTAAATGCCAAATATTAGAAACGCTACTAAAAGAAGCCTTGAAATATAAACGCTAATTTCTGCTTCTTGCCTACCCCTAGTTTGGCCAAACATAGCCAATTCTGGTAATGTAGATACAAAATGCCGTAGAACGCTAAAAAATGAACGCTCGTTGCCAAACAAACATTACTATGGGGGTGTTTGTTTCAGCTTATATAGCCGACTTATGGCTTATTTGGTTTTGGGATTATGTTTCATACGCTCACTTTTTGTGGCTTATTTTGAAACTTTCTGGCTTATATAAATTCATTATGTCATACTAATGAACTTACATGCTGTGGGCAAATTTTAATGGTGTGTGAATGGTTTATAATCTGGATATCAATCTGAATCGCGTAATCACTTTCAGATTAAAGTATTTCGACCCTATATGCCTCGGGTTCACGAAATCCTTAATCGGATAAGACAAATTGTTCAATTGAAATCTAAGGCACGAGAAATCAATCAGAAACGTTAGTATTATTATTTGTTCTATTCTGTAAATGAGACCAGGAATGTGGTTAAATAACCACCAAACGAAACAGTTATTTTCAGTTATTTACCAAGCAAGGGGCTCTGCCCCTTGACCCCCGCATCTTTGTCCCGGCGGTATCAAGCTAACTATGACGAGTGTGCACCCCGCACCTCCTAACCCGTCTTGAGCTAAACTTGAATAAGGCCATTGGTCTCATGTAAAACACAACTACATCACATAAGTTGATAACACTAAAATTACCAAAATATGCTAAACGTTCCTAATAAACGCTCCTAAAACCAAGGAAGCCAAACACGTTTGTACTCTATATATGCTAAACGCTCCTAAAACATCTACTAACATTAAACAATCACATTCACAACCTAACAAAATAAATCACTTATAAACAATCAAACATAACAACAATTTATATATAAAAAAATAAAAATAAATAATAATATAAGACCTTCTTAGGAGAAATTTGAAGTTGCTTATCCTTGACTTGCTCATACAACTCTTTGGCAAGCTTTTCACAAACTTGACATTTAATAAACGGAATATCTTCTTTACGAGCTATTCCACCTTTATTATTTGCTAAACACTTATTCACTGTTTGTAATAAACATATTATCATTAAGGTTATAAATATCACTCTTTTGTTGAGTGAAGCCATTAGTGTGTGTTTAGGTGTTTTTTTCTGTGTGTGTGTTTTTTGAAGATCTGAAAGTGAAGTACTAAACAAAGTGTTGGTTTTTTACGATGTTGTCCTTGGAAGTGTTTGACGTGTTTGGTTTGTTCTCATTGGTTGGTTTATGCCACGTAGATTGGGCCTACAATTATTTTGTGTTTTTCTTTACTTGACTTACTTTGGGTATTTAATTTATGAAAAATGATAGGACTACAAACAAATTCTTACAAAAAAAATTTACAAAGTGATGTGACGGAGAGTGATTGGTTTAATGACAAATAGGGGAAAGAAACTCATCAATGACATGCAACGACATCAGTTTGTGAATTCTTTTTATAAGAATTTGTTTATTGACTTATCATTTCTCTTAATTTATTAATTTATGAGAAGCGATATACACACCACAAAATAATGTGCACACTACAAATTTATATATGTAATGCATAAAATGCAACATAAAAGATACATGTTTGTGGTGCACACCTCACTTATTATAATATGTATATCAGCTCTCTAAATTGCTCCATCCGTACTAAAATAATTATTTACTAACACAAAAACTCTGTTTAAAAAAAATATCATAATTGTGTTAAAAAAAATCATAATTACAATTTTCTTATTCTTTTAGTTAACTGATTACTTCTTTAAAGCCTGTTATAATAATCTCAAGTAAAAAAATATGGTAAACTCAATATAAATACTTTTATTTAATTTTGTAAATGAACAATTATTTTAAAACATTTTAAAAAGAAATTGTGGACAATAAATTTGAGACGAAAGGCTATACTTTTTTAGCAAAGCCGTTATCAAGTCAAAGTGCTTTGGACATTACAAAGTGATCTGAACGTATAGTTTTTCTATGTTTTTACAAGTTCGGTAAATCTAATTAAAAAAAGAAAACAAAAGAAATAGTAGAGTAGCATAAGTGTATATAAACACAAAATTTTTAGTAAACTTTTTATATATTAACATTTTACTAGCAGGGTACCCACGCGTTGCAGCGGCGGGTACCCTGAAATAAAAATTTTCGATGGAATTAATAAATATGTCACAGTAAATCATTCCGACACCTAAATTTGCCTCAAAACGAAATACTAAAAGATTTAGTAAACTACACTTCCCACCCTAGCATATATTTACAATCTTAGTCCCCAAGGGTGCAATAGGGTTCACACAAGGTCCAAAACACTTTACTATATAAAACTCATTATACCCTCACATAGGGTTTGACACCCTTTCTCTCACAAACCAGCAGCACCTTATTTCTTCTTCTTCTCCAGTCGTTTTTTCGGCCAAACAAACACCATCGCCGGTCACTTAAACTCACCGCCACCACCACCACACTCCTTACCCATCATTTTGACATACATCACGCACCAAGAAACACCTCTCAACACCACGATTAATACCACCACAGCTCAAGTTCATCACCAAAACCATCTCTCTCTCTCTCTCGTTTTGTTGATACCGGCAGTCGAAGGTAGGAAAACCCGCCACCCTTTTTGTCGTTCTAGCGACGGTGGGGGATAAGTACATGAATTTTCAAGAGGTTTTGATTAAATAAAGATTAAAACTAATAAATATGAAGCTAAATAATTGTTTGATATCATTTTCTTTCTTTTTGTTGTTGTCGTTGTTATTGAGTCGCGAAAACAAGGGATGTCGTGAGCTTGAGCTCACAGCCTTGTGTATCGAGTCGAGTTTTATTGAGTCGAGTCTTGGTCACAGGTTCGTGTCTAGTTTAAGATTGGATGGTTGTACAATGTGTTTAAATGATTGAAATATTGGGTGTATGGGTGTTTTTAATGCTATTAATGTAGAATGGGGGTTGTACATTGTGTTTAAATGATTGTAACATTGGGTGTAGGGGTATTTTTAATGCTATTAATGTAGAATGAGGGTTGTACATTGTGTTTAAATGATTGTAATATTGTGTGTAGGGGTGTTTTTAATGCTATTAATGTAGAATGAGGGTTGTACATTGTGTTTAAATGATTGTAATATTGGGTGTAAGAGTGTTTTTAATGATATTAATGTAGAATGAGGGTTGTACATTGTGTTTAAATAATTGTAATACTGAGTGTAGATGTGTTTTTAATGCTATTAATGTAAAATTCTAAGGAAAGCGGTCTGAATTTCGATTTATGCTAGTTTTTGTTGTACACAATGCTTTGGTTGTTGTAAGTATGAAAATTGCTTACTTTAAAGTGTTGTAAACCATGCATCATTTTTTGTACATCTGAATTTTTTGGAGAGATAGTCATTCCTCCATTATAAGTAGTATAGATAGTTACAGTTACATGTTACAAAACCTTTTTGTTGTTGTTGTTGTAAAATTAACAGTTATTATATCAATTATCTAAATCTACCGCAAAAAGATAGTAGGGCGTACTAAGGTTCAAGAGGACCGTCACGTGTCCCCTTTAAGACGCGCTACCTTACAACACAACTTGCAGTCGACACGTTTTGAGTTCAAGAAACAAGGAAGGTTTTCTTGAGCACGACCAACTTGTGTAGTTGGTTGTTTGTGTAATGTTGAATTATATAATGAATTTTGTGGAGTATACTTGTGTATATGTGATGTATGTTTGAGTGATAAAGTTTAGTGACATTATTATATCTGTTTGACAGTGATGTTGATGGTGAAGTGAAAATTTAATGTTATTGTTAGTTGACACTAATGATATTAATCATTACTATTACATTTAGCCTTGTAGTTGTTACTGGTGAAACTATTTGAATTTAACATCTAATTAAACTTGAAATTAATGAATTATTATCACTGTTTTATAAATTTTGGTCATAGTTGATACTGTGTGTTTAGGTGTTTATGTGTGTGATTTGAAGATGTAGTAAACAAAGGGGGGTTTGGTTCGCCGTAATCTGGCGTAATTGGATGTAATTGTAATCCAAATTACATTACTTTGGTTGTTTGGTTCGTAGAATAGAAAGAATTGTAATTCAGATTACATTACGTAGGTTATTATTATTATTATTATTATTATTATTATTATTATTATTATTATTATTATTATAATATTAAAATAACAATATTTATATAATAATAAAAAATATTTATTATAATAATATTTATATAATAATAATAAAATAATAATAATAATAATAAATATTAAATATAAATAATAAAATAATAATATTTATATAATAATTATTATTATTATTTATATGAATATTAAAATAATAATATATTATATAATAATAATAATAATAATAATAATAAGTATTTATTCTAATAATATTTATATAATAATAATAAATAAATAATAAAATAAAATAATAAATATTTAATAATAATAATAATAATAATAATAATAATAATAATAATAATAGTATTATTATAATTATTATTATTATTATTATTATTATTATTATTATTATTATTATTATTATTATTATTATTATTATGTTTTTTTTATCCTTTTTGAATTAAATTACGTTGAGATCCAACCAAACACAGTGAAAGAATACATCAATTACAATTATAACACATTACAATTACAACACATTCCAACTATTTGAATTATAATTCATTCAAATTACAATTTGTTTGACAGATTACAATTCCTTTCAAAATATACTGCGAACAAATGCTTTCAACTATTTGGCCTTTGGGAGTGCGATGACGTGTTTGCTTGTTTGTGATTGGTTGATTTAATGCACGTGGATTGAGTTTTATCTTGTTGACCAATAGTAAAGTTACACCGACATGTATATAAAAGTACGGAGTATATTACTTTATCAAACAAAGATGAAAATTGAGAAAATTGCATGGTTTTAAGAGGCGTGCCAAAGCCCCGTAAACATCTCGTAAATGCATGAGGCTTTGTCATATCGTCACGTCACGCTTTATGCCCTTTATGTAAACTAGATATTTATAAAATATGATATAAATATATAAATATTTTCATTTATTTTTTTGAAAGGCAATTTATTACAAAAAAAACTAAACCAAATACAAACAAGGGCATCCATTATATTAACAAGATGCTAACATATAGAGGACCCAAAGAAAATAACCAAATAAAAACAAACTTGGCACCAACTCAATAAACTAGGACTAAGACAAACACCACCAAATGGAACACCGACATAAATATTTTCATATTTTATGTCGCATTATGCCACTACTCCTTATAAACGTAAAAGCTTTGCTATGGCCGCTAAGGCGCAAGACTTAGCCATGCCGCAACGCCACACCTCGCACAATTTATAACCTTGGAAAACCGGCTTTGTTACTTAGAATTAGCGTTCTGTTGAATTATGTCAGCTTTTGATTCCTACGCAATATCCCATTATGTTACAACTAGGTAATTCGCAAAAAAAAAAAAAAAAAAAAAAAAAAATGTTGATAACTAAAACATACCGTTTTTAATCTCAAATTTTGACCAAATATCATTAAAACATATGTTCATTATCTGGGTTAAAGCTTATGGAATGGTTAGTTGTCACCTTAAAAGTTTGCACGGGTCCGACATCTGATGGATTTTGCCATGTAGTGTAAATTTTTGTCAAAAATTCTAATTTTACGTGAAAATAAATGTGGTGCTCAGATTTGTGAAGGCATTCATTTTCTATGGTACTAGTTATACTACCCGCGCACGCGCAGGTTTTTATTTTTTATTTTTTTAATAATGTATTTTTATTTTTTTTAAATACAAATAATTTAAATTATTTATTTATTTATTTATTTTGGGTAAATTATCAATATTCCTAGATAATTTGGTAAAATTTGTGAATGCAATAGTATACGTTAAAAGTAGAACTAATAATTATATTATAACTATGTTTGAAACTAATATTATAACCTAATAATTATATAATAGCTATGTTTGAAACTAATATTATACTGTAACTAAGAGTGTGAAGTTATAAGTTTTATTATTCATATATTCACTTTTAGAACTACAAAGGAAGCATGAAACTATAAGAGTATGAGATATGTTCCATCAAACTATAATGTCCAAAGAACCCCTTTAAATAGCGTGCATGACTTTATCAACGATCTCCATTTATTCTTCATCATCCTCTTTCATGTGAAGTTTCATCAGTGATGGAAGAGGCTAAATTTTTAAAAATTAAAGCTTTTGCAAGTGTTAGAACCCGTTGAAAAGCCACTCCTAAACCAGTTTTTGGGCTACCACTTCATTTACTTGGCATCATCTTCGAACAGAAAATAAAGCTTAAAAATATTATAGCCTTAAAATCATGTACAAATGTTGCCGTTGATGCTAAGCATATCACGCATTCATGTAAAGAGATGAAACTGAAGAATGAAAATTGAGCAAAAAAGCCAAAGGATATAATTTTAAATAAGTTTCTTTCAAAAAATAGACTATTATTAAACAATATTGGTTTTAATGGTAACCTCCTTTTAGGCCTGCCATCCTTAACATGCATATGATTTGGGTTATACACGTCAACCTGTCCGTCACAACAAAAACTATAAGTAGCATGATACATATATATTTGAATAAGTGATGACAACACTAAAGATATTTTGAACTCATCATATGTTTAAGTAGCATGATCCTTCTGGTTTGTGAGTGTTTTAAGTTAGTGTTGTATTCAGCTTTAGCTTCTTTCTAAAGTCTGATAAACCAAAGTTCAAAAAAAAAAAAAAAAAAATGATTCAAGCAACTTATTAATAATCATGTATTCATTTTTTTTTTGAACGGTATAATCATGTATTCATGTTCCACTACTTTTAGCTTCTTTTCTTTTTTAAACCAATGCAATCAATATGATTAAATAAAAGAAAATTAGTGACTCATATATGATTCATATATATACTCGTGATGACAGTTCTGGTGTTCGGGTAAGAAAGCAAGTCATGTCTCCCAATTCTTGACATCAAACAATGTCGAGGCCCGAGGGGTTTGCAGGTTCTGCAGGAACTGTTGGAAATATTAGTTTGGAAGTTTATTACTCTTAAAGCATGAGGTGCAATTAGTTAATGCATCAACTTATTGTACATGGTTTGCAGCATAAGGTACAAGATAATGAAGTATCTAATACCACTTGTGGTTGACTTGGTGTGTCAAGACCTGGTAAAAGGGAAAGTGGATGCTATTTCGGTGCAACTGCCTCCACTCTCCTTAGCTTTAGGATGACATTTACACTTCATCTTTAACTACCAGTTGGGATATAAAAGGCTATGATGGGTCTAACATATCCACACACAAAATCAAATACATACCACATAATATTGTTGCAGCCATTAAACACTTCCTTTTAAGTTTTCTGTCTACCGCTATCTCGTTGCAAACCAGTGTCGTTGCTACTCAAGGTTTGCGTGTGTGGACTGTATACATCCTGAAGTGCCCGGCTCGTAGACTCCAGCAACTTTACGGGGTGCCGATCGTACTTAAAAGGACAGGGATTAATCTCCTGTACAGTTCAGTCTTTGTGGTGTTTATTACATTTAATCAGACACTAAGAAGATGGAGATTGAAATGGTTTTTGTTGCTGCATTTTGGTTTTTTGCTGCTGCATTTTGGGTCATTTGCTTGCTGTCAAGAATGTGCACAAATGGTTTTCTAATCAGATTCATGTTGTTGGTTCTGTTTTCAAATGTATCAGTAAGGTATACTACTTTATTTGGTTCAATACTTATTATTCCTTTCTATTTGGTTTGTGCTTATCTGTGTGACAAACTATATGGTGTTCTAATGTACAACAATCTTTTAAGTACGATTCGTGCAATTCATATTGAACCAAATGTGAGTCTTGTGAAGGCTGGAATTTCTAAGAAGAGAATTTCCAAACGCGGACCATTAAGACTAAAACTTAGAAAATTAAAACGGAAGCCAAAACCTGTAGTAGGTAAGATATCCATGTTAGCCACTGTTGCTCGAATACCCGGCGCTAACGGATGGTATCTTGACTCTGGAGCCACAGTACATGTTTGTGACTCGAGAGACAAGTTTGTAGACTATCACAAAGTTACGGGTAAACAAGTGGTAATGGCTAACCGTGATAGAGCTGATGTTTGCGGGTTTGGAACTGTGAAGCTGAAGTTCACTTCTGGAAAAGTTGTAACCTTACAAAATGTTTATCATGTTCCCTCTATTCCAAAATGTCTTATATCAGTTAGCAAATTGGATGAGCACGGTTTTAAAATCACCTTCGAGTCAAGGAAGGTTGTGATTTCAAAACATGGTGTATTTGTGGGAAAAGGTTACTATCTAGGATGGATGTATCGTGTAGATGATAGTAGTGTTTCAGTTGGTAAAATTCAGAAGTTTAATGTTTCTGTTGTTGAACTACCTCATTTCGAAACTACTGAAAATTCCGTATGTTCAATTTCTTTATGGCATAAACGTTTAGCACATACAAATGTGAAAAACATTGAAAAGATGAAAAACAACGGATTAATAAATTTTCAAAATAAAGATTTCGAAAAATGTGAAACATGTGTTAAATCAAAGTTTGTGAAGAAACCATTTCCAACTATTAAACGTGAAACTACACTACTTGAATTGATACATTCAGATATTTGTGAATTGAATGGATTACTTACTCGAGGAGGTAGAAGGTATTTCATAACATTCTGTGATGATTCGAGTCGTTACCTTTATGTATACTTATTACGATCAAAAGACGAAGCTTTTGATTCATTTAAAGTATACAAAGCTGAGGTAGAGAATCAACTCGGTAAAAGGATTAAAATCCTTAGGTCTGACCGAGGAGGGGAGTACTTTACTGGAAAGTTTGATGCATTCTGCGAAGAGAATGGTATTAAGCATGAGCGTACTTCCCCTTATACACCACAACAGAACGGTTTAGCCGAAAGGAAAAACCGAACCCTTGTAGAGATGGTTAACTGTATGTTGAACCAATCTGGGTTACCGACTAACTTATGGGGAGAAGCCTTGTTAGCCGCATGTCACATTCACAACAGAATTACTAGTCGTGTAATTCCCACGAGTCCATATGAGTTATGGAAAGGTAGGAAACCAAACCTGGATTATGTAAAAGTCTGGGGTTGTGTGGCCTACTATCGAACACCTGATCCTAAAAGGTCAAAACTTGGAGCTCGAGGTATTCGAAGCGTCTTTGTTGGATACGCCAAAAATAGTAAGACTTATAGACTACTGGATGAAAGAACAGGTGTAATAATAGAATCCAGAGATGTGGATTTTTTTGAAGATAAATTTTCGAAAGATGTCGAAAATTCTCATATGGAGCTAGTTCCAACTCCTTGTGGTTCGTCTCGTGGAGAAACCTCCACAGAGATTAATGAACCACGACAGAGCATACGAGATAGAAAGGAGAAGGATTTTGGATCTGATTTTTTCTCCTACTTAGTCGAAGGGACGCAAAAGAAAGTAACAAGAGAGGTTGTTTTCAAAATCAATATCGATGATGACCCTAAGACTTTCTCGGAAGCCATGTCATCCCGTGATGCTCCTTTATGGAAGGAGGCAATTAATGATGAGATGGATTCCATCCTTGGAAATCAGACTTGGGAATTCGCAGAACTTCCTAAGGGCGTGAGACCCATAGGATCCAAGTGGGTGTTTAAGAAGAAGCTTAACCCAGATGGGTCGATATCCGCCTTTAAAGCAAGATTAGTTGCTAAAGGCTACAGGCAGAAAGAGGGGATTGATTACTTTGATACGTATGCCCCGGTAGCTAGAATTAGTTCCATAAGAACTCTTATAGCAATTTCTGCAGTTAAAGGGTTGTACATTCATCAAATGGATGTGAAGACAGCTTTTCTAAACGGTTACTTAAACGAGGAGATTTATATGGAGCAACCCGAAGGTTTTGTGATACAAGGACAAGAGAACAAAGTATGTCGACTTGTGAAGTCCTTGTACGGGTTGAAGCAAGCTCCAAAGCAGTGGCATGAGAGGTTTGACACTACTGTTACTTCTTTCGGGTTTCAGCACAACAGTGCTGATAGGTGTATTTATACCAAAAGTACGAAAGAATATACAGTAGTGATTTGTCTTTATGTTGATGATATGTTGATCATTGGCACAACTCTTGATGGTATATTAGAGACGAAGTCTTACTTATCCTCGAACTTTAAGATGAAAGATCTTGGAGAAGTAGACACCATTTTAGGAGTTAAAGTGAGAAGGACAAGCAATCAAATTTCTCTAAGTCAGTCTCATTACATTAGTAAGATACTGACTAAGTTTCAGCACTTGGATATTAAGGAATGTAACCCTCCTTTTGAAACAAGTGTGAAACTTGAAGTGAACTCTGGTCGTGCAGTGGCTCAACTAGAATATGCGAGTGTTATTGGTAGCTTGATGTATGCCATGCATTGTACTAGACCTGACATTGCTTTTGCTGTGAGCAAGTTAAGTCAGTACACAAGTAACCCGAGTTTGGAACACTGGGATGCAGTGTCAAGGGTACTAGGATACTTGAAGAGAACTAGTACTCTACAACTGACATACACGTTATACCCAGGAGTTTTGGAAGGGTATTCAGATGCAAGTTGGATAAATCACTCTGGTGATTCCAAATCCACAAGTGGGTGGATTTATACACTTGCTGGAGGAGCTGTTTCTTGGGCGAGCAAGAAACAAACGTGTATTTCTCATTCTACTATGGAAGCTGAGTTTATTGCCTTGGCTGCAGCAGGCAAGGAGGCTGAGTGGATTCGGGATTTGTTGATGGATATCCAATTGTGGCCCGGTCCAATGCCCTCAATTCCCATGTACTGTGACAGTAAAGCTGCCTTGTCTATAGCTTACAACTCTGTTTATAATGGGAAGTTGAGACATCTCCGTCTTCGACACAATTATGTGAGACAATTAGTTGAGAATGGTACCATTAGTGTTGTTTTCGTCAAGTCGTGTAGAAACTTGGCAGACCCACTTACTAAGCCTCTGACGAGAGACTTGGTGAGTGTTACTACTAGAGACATGGGTCTGAAACCATAAATGAATCGGTTAGTGATGGTAACCCGACTTGGATTTAGTGCTCCTATCTCCAAGTTTAATGGGTAATAACAAGTCACTAATCGATAGAAGGTACTATCACATGATTGACCCATGTAGTAGAGATAGTACGGCGTTGTCGAGATTTAGGATGAGATTATTCTCTTAACAAAGCTTTAGAGGCGTCTTAGCAACGGAGACGTTATAGAAGTTTTGCCTATATGACTTAGAGGTGGTGCCGCCTTGAATAGAGAGTTTGTGGTTTCTCTCTTAAAGGGTCATGAATCAGGATAAAGCGCATGGCCATATTAGCGCTCAGTGAGAACGTGATGGTTACGATGGGAAGTGTGTAGAAATGTGCCGGTAATATCACTAGATTCTTGGTTTAATCTTCGGACACCATAGAATCGATTTTACTTTGCATATTTCGAGTAAACGGGGTTTAATCTTAGTGACACCTTCGTGACATAACCCATAAGAGTAGCGGAAAACTTTCCAACCTGGTGGGGGATTGTTGGAAATATTAGTTTGGAAGTTTATTACTCTTAAAGCATGAGGTGCAATTAGTTAATGCATCAACTTATTGTACATGGTTTGCAGCATAAGGTACAAGATAATGAAGTATCTAATACCACTTGTGGTTGACTTGGTGTGTCAAGACCTGGTAAAAGGGAAAGTGGATGCTATTTCGGTGCAACTGCCTCCACTCTCCTTAGCTTTAGGATGACATTTACACTTCATCTTTAACTACCAGTTGGGATATAAAAGGCTATGATGGGTCTAACATATCCACACACAAAATCAAATACATACCACATAATATTGTTGCAGCCATTAAACACTTCCTTTTAAGTTTTCTGTCTACCGCTATCTCGTTGCAAACCAGTGTCGTTGCTACTCAAGGTTTGCGTGTGTGGACTGTATACATCCTGAAGTGCCCGGCTCGTAGACTCCAGCAACTTTACGGGGTGCCGATCGTACTTAAAAGGACATGGATTAATCTCCTGTACAGTTCAGTCTTTGTGGTGTTTATTACATTTAATCAGACACTAAGAAGATGGAGATTGAAATGGTTTTTGTTGCTGCATTTTGGTTTTTTGCTGCTGCGTTTTGGGTCATTTGCTTGCTGTCAAGAATGTGCACAAATGGTTTTCTAATCAGATTCATGTTGTTGGTTCTGTTTTCAAATGTATCAGTAAGGTATACTACTTTATTTGGTTCAATACTTATTATTCCTTTCTATTTGGTTTGTGCTTATCTGTGTGACAAACTATATGGTGTTCTAATGTACAACAGGAACAACTAAACAAATAATCATAAGGTTCAATAAATTGATTGAGCAACTTATAAAATTGATGTGTATGCGGATGTCGTCTTAGGGTTGAATCCGGCAAGCCACCAAAGATTCTTCCTGTGTTTAATTTTGTATCAACTATGAGTCGACTGTAGTTTCTTTCACTTGGTTTTGCTTGTGTTAATGAAAGTAAGAGAGAATAATATGTGGTAACTTTCATTCCGCTTTTTTTCTTTATAATTTACATATGGGTCCAAAACTATTTCTAAATAATGCTCCAGTACATGTGTTTGTTAGATTTTTTTCAACATCTTTTATAATAAACGTATTTATTAAACCTTTTGCCAAATTAGGAAATAAATAGGCTTTATTTATTTAACATCTTTTAAAATAATAATAATAATAATTCAACTATTATTTAATAAAGTATGATTTGATATTTTTGAAATGAAAAAGTCCCCACTAAGGGTTTTATTTTATTATATAAAAGATTTATTTTTAAAAATAAATACAAACGTAGCATCGTTAATTTCAAAAGGGTTTTCTCACATTTTTATTTTATTTAAACGTCTATCTAAATCCATGAAGAACACATAATTAAGGTTAAAATTAAGGGCTAATGTATTTGGAGGCTATTAATTGTGTATTTGTTTTTGTTTACAAAAATTGCGATCAAATTTATGTTCGAAAATTATAAAATATAAATAAGGAACCAACCTCTAACTTATTCAAGCAATATAGATGAAAAGTTTGATGTGAAATACCGATTATACCTGCAATTTAAGTATGATTTGTATATTAAAAGTAATTTAATTAGAAGGATAAAACTGAAATTTTGATACTAGTTTTTTCCTCGTAGTAGTTTAATATGTTCGTGTTAGGTTCATTATGTTTGTTTGATAATTGTCCGAAACTCTTGGGACGGAGGTCTTGATGTTTGTGTTGATCTCACAGGGTCATCGCCATTGACGCAAACTGTTATGATTGATTTTGTGCCAGGTCGTGCGGTGATTGAGGCGGCACAACGTAAACGTGTCAAGTATGAAGCCAAGTGCGCAAATATTGGATATGGGTTTCTCCCCTTCTCTTTCTCTTCTTTTGGGGAACTTGAGAAGGATGCGGTGGCCTTACTGAAGCGAATCCGAAAGTTCTCTATGACTCAAGACATTGGAACACGAGCTGCTGTTCATATTTTTAGTAGGATTGACTTTGCTATAGCTAGAGGAGTGGGGGCTCAGATCGTGTCTCGGGTCCCCACTAATTTCTTGTAAATCTTATAAGTTTCTAATAAAAGTGATGTTAATAATAATAATAATAATAATAATAATAATAATAATAATAAATTTGGGCGGCATCGTTATATATTATCCCTAAAATTAATGAATTAAATACTTATGTTTGATAACTTTTGGCCAGTAGTGTGTACTTGCCTGCTTGGGTGATTGTGTGCGTGTGAAAGATCCAAGTGAGTTGCCGTAGACAGAGTAATAGACTGCCTTATATAAACTCTAGCACGGGTTGGTACTTGGTAGTAATACCCATGATATAACTAAGACAGGCAGTTGAAAAATCTGATAGTCATAAAGTTGGAACAATGTTACAGAAATGATGCAAGCACGCAAATCATTCATCTTTAACTTAGGTGATCCTGCTGTGAATAAGCTTTTGTATCATCTCAACGATAAGAGGAAACTGCAAGGTCACAAAAGAAGTGATTGGTAGGCACGTCAATACACCTATTGGAATAAGAATCCACGAGTTGTCATGTCCAAACACAAGGAACAATGTTGCTCCAAAAGCTATAATCATGGCTGTTGTTGAGATGAACAAGGCTGCAAGACCAATTATTAACTTTCTAGGCAACTTGTAAAGAAAATCTTCTTCAGAAAAACGTGTGGTGAGGATCGACAAAAACATTAACAATGACGTAACAGCCGCGAATAACGATATTGCATCTGATACTGCAAATATGTTGAAGGCAATGTTGTTATTTTGAATGGGTATCCCTGTATCCTGATTGTTTCCTCCAGGCACTGTAATAGCCGCTGCAAATACAATAGTAATGATGAGTGCAGCTGTAATCGTGTATGACTCAGCAGTCGTCTTCATCCATTTTTCGCCCTCGCTCACGGGGTCCACGTGCTCTCTGGTAAAGACCATCTCAGGTGTTTCGTCATCATAATTCTTTTGTACTTGTGCCATGGGGCCTACAAATTCCTCTACTTCCTGCAATGTAATATATATACATATATATATATATATATATATATATATATATATATATATATATATATATATATATATATATATATATATATATATATATATATATATATATATATATATATATATATATATATATATTTTATCTTCTTACATTTTGTTTTGTGAATAGAATTTAAACTTAAAATCGAGTCATTAGTTAATTAGAGATTCCTACCTTAAACCATTGGAGCTCGGGTTGTATTCGTAAAGCTGCCCCTGATATAAGGTTTAGTTTGTTGGCTGGTGCCAATCTTCCGGCCAAGTGCAGGAGGTTATTCTCGTAAGGATCTTTGATTCCTTTATAAATATCTTGATCTTTACGCATTATAGAATACAGTAAACTGTAGATCCTTTCAGAGCGATTAATCACAGCATATTGAATAAAATTGAGACCATCTTCGTTGATACTCAAAATTTGATACGGGCGGTGTATTATAGCTGCGTTAACAACCTCAAATGCATTTAGTCTAATGGCTTCAAAAACCAGATTGGTGAACTGAGATGGATTGCTCGTTTCTACGTTAAGAATTACTGCGTACAATAGGTCTCTAGCATCTTTGCGAGTTTGCAACCTCTCTTTTATGAATGGCAATACAGCAACACAGACCCAAATCAGCATCTCAAGCAAATAAATACTGTAACGTTTTGTTTTCTCTTCCATATTTTTTATCATAAAATTATGGTAACTAACTTAACCATGGTAGTCAATGTCTATAACATAGATACAAAAATTGGTGTACAAATGTCTTTATTGATAATTGTAAAGGTGAAGAAAGATACTTGATAAATATAAGCAAACCTTGGTCTATCCATTCCCAAAAGCTGTTCAGTTCACATGGGAGGTTTCGAGCTATAGCCATCAGCACAGCTTCACTATCTATGATTCCGTAACACCTCACCAACTTCATTGATAAGGCTATTTGGATGAAAAAAATAGTCGTATCAACTTATAAGTGGTAATTAGTTACTCTCCTATTGCTAGAATTTGAATGAGCCAAGATACAAAACTTACAGAAATTTTTAGAAGAAATAGCAAGAATGAGAAGCTCATCACCACTTGTGCCTGAAAACATAGTATGATTTTCTTCGTACTTTTCGATGTGTTCCAACAGACGCAGGGATATCTTGGTATGCATATTATAAAGAGATATGGCAAGTGGCGTGTGATCCTTCTTGTCCTTGGCGAATAACAATCTGCGGTTTCTTTGTACCAATACGTCAACAGCTTCTGTGTTTCCAACAATAGCAGCAACATGAAGTGGCGTGCTTCCATCTGAATTTTTTACTTGCAATCGGTCGCTATCTTCTTTCGGTATACTTCTCAACAATTTCTCTAAGATTTCTTGATTCTTGGTAGATACTGCTACATGGAGTGATGTGTTGCCATCACTCGTGATTCTGTCCGTTGGCGTAAGTTCTAGTTCGGTGAGTTTGTCGTCAACCTTTTCTGTT
Organism: Artemisia argyi; assembly: GCA_030686995.1. Classification (NCBI taxonomy): domain Eukaryota; kingdom Viridiplantae; phylum Streptophyta; class Magnoliopsida; order Asterales; family Asteraceae; genus Artemisia; species Artemisia argyi. The sequence continues at coordinate 326,596,824 of CM060708.1, forward strand.
CTCCCTCGTCGAATAAACTGGTACAAGATTCTTTTTTGATATTGGATTTCCTCTTCCTCTACATCTTCATCAGCCGTTACATATCCTTCTGTTTTGACATAAAGTTTATGATGGATTACTAACTGCATCTTCAATTAATGTATTATTAGAATTTACGCCAAATATATATACTACGGAGTATTTTTTTTTTTACAATAACTACTTTATACCTGCATGGTAATCTATATTAAATTGTAAAGTTATGGAAATTCTCCATGTGTTTAGTGAACATAACAGAAATGAACCAGTCGATACAAATTGCATAAATTGTCCTTAGTTACACCTTTAGGGCATGTTTGGTTGGGGGAAATGAGATCAAAGAATTTGAAATGAATTCATTTCCTTTGTTTGGTAGCCTAAGAAATAAAAGGGTGGAGATTTGCAATTCTTAAATAGTTGAATTTACATACAAAATCAAGGAATTCATTTCCTTTACATATTGAGTGGAAACCAATTCTTAGGGCATGTTTGGTAGGGTGAAATTCAGAGAAATGAAATGAAGTGCAGAAATCAAATTCACATAAATGAATTCCACAGAAATTCAGTAAAAATTCTTGTGTTTGGTAACACCAGATAATTGACTTAGGAAATCAGTAAAAATTATTATTATTATTATTATTATTATTATTATTATTATTATTATTATTATTATTATTATTATTATTATTATTATTATTATTATAACCAACACTTTATTAAAAACAAAAGGGATTTTACAAGAAATTAGTGGGGAGCCGAGAAACTAACTGGGCCCCCACACCTCTAGCTATAGCAAAGGTAATCATACTAAAAATATGTGGAGCAGCACGAGCGCCAATGTCTTGAGTCATAGAGAATCGTCGAATACGCTTTATTAAGGTCACTGCATGTTTTTCAAGTTTTCCAAAAGAAGAGAATGAAAAGGGGAGGAACCCATATCCGATATCAACGCATTTAGCCTCATACTTGACACGTTTACGTTGTGCGGCTTCAATGACCGCCCGACCGGGCATAAAATCAACCATACTCGAACGCGTCAAAGGTGACGATCCTGTAAGATCAACACAAACATCAAGCCCACCCTCCCAAGAGTAAAGTAACATATCAGCTGGACGTAAGGTTTTGTCCCTCTCTCCATAAAGTCCATTATCAACCTCCTTACGAGCTGAAATTCCAGACCGAGAACATATATCAACAAGAACATCACGCACAACATTATGCCGATGTTTAATACCAACTATACCAGCGCACGAAACAGCATGATCCCCAGAAATATCTCCAGAAAAAACTTTAGAACAAGCTGAACACGACATCTGGACAGTGAAAAGAGGAACACCCAACCGATAGCACAACACACATCTGTAAGTCATGGCATTCATAGTTTGTCCCAAACCGGATATCGGTGCCACCCTAAGCCAATCTGACGTATAATCTTCTTTTAGTGAGCCCCATAATGCCATCTGTCTAGGGGATAAATGGAAGGTGGATTCAACCGTTTGGGCAACACGTGTGAAATGTATATCTGCCAATTTCTTCATAAGTTTGGGGGCAGCGATCTCACTAGGATTACTCAAAAGGTCAATATCCATATTCACATTAAAAGTACGCAAAACATCATCAAATGAGGGACCAGTAGTCACAATACCAGAACTACGGAGTAGCTTAGTCTGTAAGCTGGCAGATTGAAGTCTAGAAGCAAGGAAGGCATAGTTCAAGACATCACCTGCAGAATACACACCGAGTCCCCCAAAAGCAAAAGGTAGGGTAGCAAGTCTCCATTGCCAATCACCAAACTCGGGTCCAGAAGCTGTGACAATGCGTTCCAAAGAAGAACGAAGTGCATCATCAAAATAAACCTGAGCACCCTCAAAGACCCGAGGAGGACATGTGCGCATAGAAAAATACAACTTGGAAATACCAGCACATGCACGCAGTAGCAACAACTCACATTGAGGATCATTAAGCTTAGCAACAACATCCATAAGTTCAATAGTTTTAGCAATCCTTTTCATAACAAGCTTACTACTAAACTCAAAGTCCACACTGGCAGGCCCACCTAATAATTTAACACCATGCGAAGGTCGAGAAATATTAGGGGGAAAAACACCAACATACCTGCTCCTGGGGTCTTTCATTGGCCAAAAAACCTCAGTTTTATCATCGTTGAGGTGTAATCCACAACTAGGTCCATCCACCATAATCAACTCTAAAACCTTCCCCACAACCAAAGTATCTCCAATAATAGTACCATCATCCAGATACCAAGCTTGAAGAGAAAGGGAAAAGGAGTCTCTAATCTTACATGCCAAGGGATGTAACACTAAAGCAAAAAGAAGAGGCCCAAGCGGATCACCTTGTTGTACCCCTTGGTGCGACCATAAAGTATGCTCACCATAATATAATCTAGCAGGACTGGAGTAACAAAATTCCACCCAACGTGAAATGGCCGGAACACGAAGGCGAACTTCCCGTAACATAGCCGCAAGATCCACCATATTGAAGGCGTTTTTAAAGTCCACCAACAACATCGATAGACCGACATCGCCCCCACGGTCTTCAACCAACCGATTCACAGCATGAAGAATTGCCTCCCCACCTCCCGATACCCCCACGCCAAATTGCAAACCATCAAAATAACCATCTAAAGAATGACCAATCATAGAAACATAAACCTTGGAGACTAATCGCCTTCAAACGATCCCAACAGCAATAGGACGGATCCCCCCTCCTGGTTTAACCAAAGGCGTAAGAGGAGCACTAGCAAGATACTCGCCCAACACCCTTGGGCATTTACCCTCAAGAAAAAGGTTCACCACCTGGGTGATAGAAGCGACTAACTCATCAGAAATAGCAATATCAACACCATTTAAACAATCCAAAAGGTGTTGGGCACGCAAACCATCCCGTCCACAAGAAGTACCACGAGGGAAACTCTTAATCATATCAAGAACCATAGTAGGAGATGCCGAAAGGTGATGATGATCAATAGGTATATCTGGAAAAAGGGGAGCAGATTGAAAAGGGTGCTTAGCTTTTAAATCTTCAAGAGTAGTACCATCATAAGCCGCAATACCAGAAGAAGAAAGAACTCTGACAGCCGTAGTGTAATGGTCATCACAAATCTTCCTCTTACACTGATTGATATTACGGTCACCCAAGTCCAAGTTTTCCTCATCAATATTATTATTATTATTATTATTATTATTATTATTATTATTATTATTATTATTATTATTATTATTATTATTATTTTATTATTATTAATTATTTATTATTATTATTTATTATTTTTATTTATTTATTATTATTGTTTTATTATTATTATTATTATTATTATTATTATTATTATTATTATTATTATTATTATTATTATTATTATTATTTTATTATTTATTATTTATTATTATTATTATTATTATTATTATTATTATTATTATTATTATTATTATTATTACTTATTATTTATTATTTATCATTATTATTATTATTATTATTATTATTATTATTATTATTATTATTATTATTATCCTCTAAGAATTGGTTTCCACTCAATATGTAAAGGAAATGAATTCCTTGATTTTGTATGTAAATTCAACTCTTTAAGAATTGCAAATCTCCACCCTTTTATTTCTTAGGCTACCAAACAAAAGAAATGAATTCATTTCAAATTCTTTGAACTCATTTCCCCCAACCAAACATGCCCTTAAGGGTATGTTTGGTAGGGTGAAATTCAGAGAAATGAAAAGAAATGCAGAAATCAAATTCACAGAACTAAATTCCACAGAAATTCAGTAAAAATTCTTGTGTTTGGTAACACCAGAGAATTGACTTAGGAAATCAGTAAAAATTATTATTATTATTATTATTATTATTATTATTATTATTATTATTATTATTATTATTTTATTATCAATTATTTATTATTATTATTATTTATTATTATTATTATTTTATTATTATTATTATTATTATTATTATTATTATTATTATTATTATTATTACTATTTATTTATTTATTTTATTATAAACCATCACTTTTATTAACAATAAATAGGATTTTACAAGAAATTGGTGGGGAGCCGAGAAACCAACTGGGCCCCCACACCTCTAGCAATAGCGAAACTAATCCTATTAAAAATATGAACGGCAGCCCGTGCTCCAATGTCTTGAGTCGTAGAGAAACGTCTAATACGCTTTAGAAGAGTTACTGCATCTTTCTCAAGTTCTCCAAAAGAGGAGATAGAGAAGGGGAGAAACCCATATCCGATATCCACACATTTGGCCTCATACTTGACACGTTTACTTTGTGCTGCTTCAGTAACCGCACGACCTGGCATAAAATCAATCATACCAGATTGTGTCAAAGGTGACGACCCCGTAAGATCAACACAAACATCAAGCCCACCATCCCAAGAGTAAAGTAATATATCAGCTGGGCGCAAAGATCTATCCCTATCACCATAAAGCCCAATATCCACCTCCTTACGAGCTGAAATACCGGACCGGGAGCATATATCAACAAGAACATCACGCACAATATTATGCCGATGTTTAATGCCAACAATACCCACACAAGAAACCGCATGATCCCCATAAATATCTCCAGTAAAAACACGAGAACAAGCTGAACACGGTACCTGAACAGTGAAAAGAGGAACACCCAGCCGATAACACAACACACAACAGTATGTCCGGGCATTCATAGTTTGACCCAATCCAGATAGGAGCCACCCTGAGCTAATCAGAAGTATGATCCTCCTTTAGAGAGCTCCATAACGCCATCTGTCGAGGAGAAAGATGGAATGTAGATTCAACAGTTTGGGTAACCCGATCGAAATATATATCTGCCAATTTCTTCATGAGTTTGGGGGCAGCGACCTCGCTTATGTTACTCAAAAGGTCAATATCCATATTCATATTAAAAGTACATAAAACATCATCAAAGGAGGGACCAGCAGTTACAATACCAGAACTATGGAGAAGCTTAGTCTGTAAGCTAGCAGATTGAAGTCTAGACGCAAGAAAAGCATATTTC